>OZ014521.1:49299875-49472375 GCA_963966055.1 Lathyrus aphaca | reverse complement strand
AACCAAAGCATAACCGGTTAGCCAAAACGTTAACCGGTTAACGCCAATGAATTTTGAATTTTCCCTCCTTTTGGTGGGAAACCTCAAGAATAACCCGACGCCAACCGTTCTGACCTGATTTTGATCCTCAATCCTTTTTAGGGCCTTGAACATGATGTCAAACTTGTAACAGGCCTTGTGAGCTTTGAATTTCCCTGATGATTGATCATATGCCTTATGCTGGAACATGCGAGTGCTAGGCTTCATTTTTCTATGAAATATGCTAAGGGTATGACATGCTGATGATGATTATGATATGATGACAATGATAAAAAGGAGAGGGCAAATTTGGGGTGTTACAGCTGGCCCTATTCAAGCAACTGTTAATCTGAAAAGGACGGTAGCACGACTATCGACCGTTCAAGATAAACTGTGGTTGAATACCAAGAAGACCGGAAATTTGCACTCTGCTGGAGAGTGAAAGCAATGGGAAATAAACCCAACCAAATGACGCTTTGGTGACTGAAGCGGGGACAAAGCAGACGAGCTCCTTCCAAATTGAATTGTTACACCGGATAAGGAAAACTTAGACAAACGAGTCTTCTTCAAGCAAACCTGTTACGCCAGGAACATGACATACGAGCTCTCTTCAAACAAACCTGTTACGCCAGGAAATGGACATACAAGCCCTCTTCATTCATTTGCAACATATGACCTGAGACAAACGAATCTCCTTCGGATAAACCTGTTCCGCCAGGACCAGTGATGCACTTAAGTCTGTGGGATAGACATGCATAATCAGGATAGACGAACCCTCTTCATATATTATCGTTGGATATATGGTCTAAGACAGACGAGTCTTCTTTGAGCAAACCTGTTACGCCAGGTGCGACACTAGGATTTGAAGAACCCTCTTCACGATTCTTGCGTAAATAAGTGGTCTCTGAGACAGACGGACCTCCTTCGGATAAACCTGTTACCCCAGGACCGGTAACCATTTTGACATTTAATCCCACCGCCAGGACTTCAAACCTCTTCAACACAGACGAGCATTGGACGATCATCAAAAGAACACAGACGAGTGCCATAAGTCAATGATACAAACGAATATCAGACGGTGATCCAAGAAACACAAACGAGCGCTTCAAGCGATGATATAGACGAATACCAGCCACTGATACAGACGAATACCAGAAATCCAACACAGACGAGCATTTAGAGTAACAATACAGACAAGCAGGAAGGATGATACAGACGAGTATCCAAATAATGTAAACAGGTTTCAAACGGATAACAAACACAGACGGGTGCTGTAGAATGCAGACGAGCAATAATCAAACATCAAACACAAACGAGTTTCGAGGGGCATGCATACGAGCATCAAACAACACCTAACACATCCAGGTGCTGAGGGATGCGGACGAGCATCAACATCTACCACACACAGGCGACTGCTGGGGATGCAGACGAGCAACTATCAAACATCCAACACATACGAGTGTTGGGGGGATGCAGACGAGCAACAATCAAACATCAAACACAAACGAGTGCCAAGAATTGCAGACGAGCAACTATCAAACATCCAACACAGACGAGTGTTAGGGGGATGCAGACGAGCAACAATCAAACATCAAACACAAACGAGTGCCAAGAATTGCAGACGAGCATCAAGTGAGTATCACACACAGACGAGTGGGAAGGATGATACAGACGAGTATCCAAATAATGCAAATGAGTTTCAAACGGATAACAAACACAGACGAGTTCCAGGGATGCAGACGAGCGAAAGGTGAGCACAAACGCATGCCGAGGAGTGCAGACGAGCAACAACAAAGTGCGAACACATACGAGTGCTTAGGGAGCATGCAGACGAGCACAAAACGGATATCAAACACAGACGAGTGACAGAGAATGCATACGAGCAACAAACATCTACCACACACAGGTGACTGCTGGGGAGAGCATACGAGCATCAAACCTACCGCACACAGGTGACCTCCGGGGAAAGCATACGAGCATCAAATGAGTATTAAACACCGACGAATGTTAAGGGCATGCAGACGAGCATCAACAAACATCAAACACAGACGAGTGCTAGGACATGCATATGAGCATCCTGCAAAATGCCCGGATTGGCAACAGAAAATCACGACTCTGCAGGGAAGAACCAGGTTAAGAGGCTCTGACACCTACCTCTGGTTGGGGAGATGAATAACTGCTTGTATCATCACCATAGCCAAAAATAAATTGGCGGCTTCTCTGGGGAATACTTCAACGATAGGAGCAAGTCCCAAACACGAACTCTACGGGTATAACCATCTTCAGGCTCGGCTGAGGAAGAGGCTTGGTCAAGACTCCGACTGGGGAGAGAATTCTGAAAATTTCAACTCTGTGGGGAAATCAGGCGCACATCTACTCGCTGGGGAGGACTTCACTTGTGGAGAAAAGATCTGCTTGGGGATGAAAACTCTTCAATTAGCCTTGGAATTCTGCTGGAGAGGCATCCAAGATATCCTGGCGATACTTGATTGAGGAATGAAATGTGAACCAATGTCTGCATTATTTGGTCCCATTGGCCAAAAATAAATTGGCGGACTCACTGGTGACTCACTAAGGGGTATTTCAATGATGGTTGCAACTTCCAAACATGAAACTCTGCGAGGAAAAGACGAACTTCCGACCCGGCCGGGAAATACATGGTCAAACGACCTTTGCTAATGAAGTTCTGGCAGCTACAACTCTGCAGGGACATAGGCATTCAGCTGCCTGCTGGGAATAGCCCATTCCAACATAAAGCCTCCTCTCAGAAGTGAGAATTGTTCAACTGGATTTTCGAAGTTCTGCTGGAGATACCACCCTACTCTGACTCAATTGGGGAAGGTTCCATCTGAACTCTACTGGGGATAACTATGTCTTTTTTTTGTGAAGAACAACCGCCGCTTGGCAAGAACACCACTTTGATTAGATTTGAAGTTCGGTTAGGGATCTCACTGTTGTAGCTCTGTTGGGGTGCACTCTCTGCTTGTGGAAATACAACATTTCCCTGCAACACCTGCAACAACAGTATACACACA
Organism: Lathyrus aphaca; assembly: GCA_963966055.1. Taxonomy (NCBI): domain Eukaryota; kingdom Viridiplantae; phylum Streptophyta; class Magnoliopsida; order Fabales; family Fabaceae; genus Lathyrus; species Lathyrus aphaca. Next base: position 49,469,322 of record OZ014521.1, on the reverse strand, counting down.
TGTGCCCCGGGGACTTGCATGATATGATCTGTTCATCCATTGTCACCTGACACCCAAAGATAATTTTAAATGTTTCCCTGCAATGTCAATTTTTTTTAGAAAAATAACATGTTTCATATGCAATGCTCTTTTTTTTGCCAAAAATTCAGGACATTTTTGCAAACAAAGTAAACACAACATACGACTTTTGACTGAATATTCATTCATTGAATGGCCTCTGAACAGGCAAAGTTTTACATCAGGAAGTAACTACCTGGAAAGAGGTAGCTACCGTAAAATTGAGAAAAGAAACTATCTTAATGGAAATGTACACGACATTCCAATGAGTTTTCTTCCTGCTATGACCAGCATGTCTTCAAGACTTTCTGTTCTTGCCTTTGCTTTCTGAAGAAGATGAGGGGATTGATTCCTATCCTTATGATATTTTCAGACTGCATGAAACGGTGATTTGGTTCAGATTACCCGGATCGCAGTTGTTCGCTTATTCCCTTGTTTTGCGTGGATCGCCCTTTCGGGTTTTCAATCCACCGGGATACCATTTTTTGCCTGAGTCGTCCGATGCGGCTTTTCGACTCAGCGGGTGTGTACACACATTTATTTTATTTCCCTAATTTTTTCCCGAGCTTTTTATTCTGTTTTTAGCTCGCCGGGATGCCCTTTTCTTGCATGGACTTTAATTTTATTTTTGTGTCCAACGAGTCTTTTTATGCGAAGTATTTTTTACCTGTATCCGAGTTAACAGGAGACCGAAAATTTTCTCCATCCATAGTAGTGAGCATCAGCGCCCCACCTGAGAAAACTTTCTTTACTATGAATGGGGCTTCGTAGTTTGGGGTCCACTTGCCCCTGTGATCTGAACCTAGAGGAATGATCCTCTTGAGTACAAGCTCGCCTACTTGGTACTCCCGAGTACGTACTTGTTGGTCGAATGCTCGCTTCATCCTCCTCTGATAAAGATGACCATGACAAATAGCTGCTAATCTCTTTTCCTCAATTAGACATAACTGATTATATCGGGCACGTACCCATTCAGCCTCCTCAAGCTTCACGTCCATCATCACACGTAAAGAAGGAATTTCTACCTCAACAGGCAAGACTGCCTCCATGACATATACCAGGGAGAAGGGAGTTGCCCCGGCTGACGTCCTGACTGACGTTCGGTACCCATGCAACGCAAATGGTAACATCTCATGCCAATCTTTGTAAGTGACAACCATCTTCTGCACAATCCTCTTAATATTCTTGTTAGCTGCCTCTACCGCGCCATTCATCTTTGGCCAGTAAGGAGATGAATTATGATGTTGAATCTTGAAGTCTCGGCACAGCTCTGCCATCATCTTGTTGTTTAAATTGGAACCATTGTTAGTGATGATTCGCTCGGGCACTCCGTATCTGCAAATGATGTCTCTCTTCAGAAATATGGCTACCACTTGACGAGTGACATTGGCATAAGATGCTGCTTCAGCCCATTTGGTGAAGTAATCAATCGCAACCAAGATGAAACGATGGCCATTCGAGGCAGTAGGCTTTATCTTCTCGATCATGTCAATGCCCCACATAGAAAAGGGCCAAGGAGATGGCATGACATTGAGCGGGCTAGGAGGAACATGCACCTTGTCTGCATAAATCTGGCACTTGTGGCACTTACGGGCGTACGAACAATAATCTGCATCCATTGTTAGCCAATAATACCCTGATCTCAATAACTTCTTAGCCATTGCATGTCCTCCTGCATGAGTACCGAAAGATCCCTCGTGGACTTCCTGCACTAACAAGTTTGCTTCGTGTCTATCCACGCATCTGAGCAAGACCATGTCAAAGTTCCTCTTATACAAAACCCCGTCTGCATTCAAGAAGAAGCTGGCAACAAGTCATCTCAAGGTTTTCTTGTCATTGGATGATGCCCAGCTAGGTATTCTTGTTTTCCCAGGAAAAGCTTAATATCAAAGTACCATGGTTTCTCATCAGAAACTGCATCTACAGAGAAAGCATAAGCTGGTGCGTCAAGCCTGGAAATGTCAATCCTGGGCACATAGTTCCAACACAAGACTTTGATGGACGAAGAAAGAGTAGCCAATGCATCGGCAAATTGATTCTCATCTCGTGGTATGTATTGAAGCTTAACTGTTGTGAAGAACGTCAATAGTCTTCTGGCATAATCCCTATAAGGAATTAAATGTTCTTGATGTGTATACCACTTACCGGTAATCTGGTTGATAACGAGGGCTGAATCTCCGAATATATCGAGGGTCTTAATCCGAAGATTAATAGCCTCCTCTATTCCCATTATGCACGCCTCGTATTCCGCTTCATTGTTGGTGTAGCCAAAAGTAATTCTGGCAACAAAGGGAAAGTGAACACCTTCAGGAGTGATAAGAACAACACTAACTCCACGTCCGTTGATATTGACTGCCCCATCAAACATCAACTTCCATTTGGATTCAGGGTCAGGCCCCTCCTCCGGAAGTGGTTCCTCGCAATCTTTTGCTTTGAGGTACACGATGTCCTCATCAGGGAAATCAAACTTCATTGGCTGATAGTCGTCTTCAAGCGGCTGCTGTGCAAGATAATCTGACAATACACTTCCTTTGATGGCTTTCTGGGAAGTATACTATATGTCATACTGTTAATATCATTTTCCACCTTGCAACCCTTCCGGTTAATGCTGGTTTCTCGAAAATATACTTGACGGGGTCCATTTTTGAGATTAGCAATGTGGTATGGGTCAACATGTACTGTCTCAGTCGGCGAGCAGCCCATACCAAAGCGCAACAAGTTTTCTCAAGCAGCGAGTAACGAGATTCACAGTCGGTAAACTTTTTGCTAAGGTAGTAAATAACATGCTCTTTTCGACCAGACTCGTCATGTTGGCCTAGAACACACCCCATCGACCCTTCTAACACAGTCAAGTACATGACAAGTGGTCATCCTGGAACTAGAGGCATTAGGATCATATGCTCCTGCAAATACTCTTTTATCTTTTTGAAGGCTCTTTGACAGTCCTCATTCCACCTGACTATTTGCTCTTTTCTTAACAGTTTGAAGATTGGCTCGCATGTGGCAGTTAGATGAGATGTAAACCGAGAAATGTAGTTCAATCTCCCTAAAAATCCACGTACTTCTTTTTCTGTTTTTGGTGCAGGAATTTCTTGTATCGCTTTTACCTTTGCATGATCTACCTCGATTCCCCTTTGGCTAACAATGAAACCCAACAACTTACCAGAATGTACTCCGAATGTACACTTGTTAGGATTCAACCTCAATTTGTACTTTATCAACCTATCAAACAACTTTTTGAGATTGACCAGATGCTTTTCTTCATCCCGAGACTTGGCAATCATATTGTCCACATAACATTCAATTTCCTTGTGTATCATATCGTGGAACAAGGTTACCATTGCCCGTTGATACGTTGCCCCGACATTCTTCAATCCGAAGGGCATAACCTTATAACAGAATGTACCCCATGGGGTAATGAACGTCATTTTCTCCATGTCTTCCGGTGCCATCTTGATTTGATTATACCCGGAGAAGCCATCCATGAAAGAAAATACCGAGAACTGAGCGGTGTTATCTACCAGCACATCAATGTGAGGCACAATATTAGCTACCCAAGGTGGGCAACTAGTTACAACAAGGAACCCGACATCCCACTGCTTTTGAACTTCCTCCTTGATCTTCATAGCCAGGAGAAGATATTCACATATTCACGTAGCATACCGATCAACCCCCTCTTTACCTCGTCCTACAGACTGGCCCCAATCTTTATCTCTTTCTTCATCTCTTCAGACCTGATGTTTATGATCTCTATTTCTTCCTGATGAGGCTGAATGACCCTTTCCTCCTGTTTCAACAACCTGACGAATTCTTCTAGGAGTTCACAGTCTTCCTCAACCCCTTCATCAGCTTGGTAGATAGGGTTGTCGAAGTCATGCATAGTCATAGCAGGAACGTTATCACAGGAATCCGAATGATCAACACTGCACAAATGATGTGCTTATTTCAGAATTTGTTCTTTCAAAGGAGACACAAACACACAAAAACACAGGAAAGAAAACATTGCCATTTTATTTGTTTTTTTTTTGTGAAAAATTTTAAAACGAAAGAAAGAGAACACAATTTGCTTGAAAAATGTCCTTTATTTCATGGAAAAAGCAAAATGCATTAAAACATGGTGGCCCTACAGATGGATCCGTGCACCTTGGGCAGAGTGCAGGATTTGACATGCAGTATGATAAAAACGGAAACAAAGAAAATTACTTTGACTGCCAAGTAACTTGAACAAAATCTTCAGCAGACCAGTTCCGGAGCTCCTCCCCAGGTACGCATGGGTGAATCGAGTTATTCAAGTCGCAGTCATTATCCCCATCGGCATTTGTTGCACAAACATTGTTGTAGTCGAGCATTCCAACACTTGTGAATGTTATGGGCTTCTTACCCTGAGACCAGCTGGACTGACCAGGTCGATATTCGAGACCGAACTTGCCATCCTTCTTTTCCACTTCTAACAGCTTGCCCCAGCTTTGGGCCTTTCCGGATTGGACTACTTCCTTGGCTTGCTTGTAGGAGTAGATATGAGTCCCTTCCTTTTCATTACTCTGAACTGCTGTAGACAAATTACTGACATTGACCGTCTCAAAAGCTTGGCAAAGTGTCTTATGGATCTCCACATCCATTTCCACATACTTGAAGGTTGATAGATGGCTTACAAAAATATCTTCTTCTCCGCACACAGTAACAACTTGGCCATCTACCACATACTTCAACTTCTGATGCAACGTGGATGTTACTGCGCAAACAGCGTGAATCCAGGGACGTCCCAGTAAACAGCTATAAGTAGGTTGAATATCCATAACATAGAATGTGCTCTTGAACACCTGAGACCTAATCTTCACCGGTAAATCTACCTCCCCAAACACAGATCTTCGTGACCCATCAAAGGCTTTCACAATCAAGTCACTGGGTTGCAAAACAATGCCATCAACATTCAGCTTCATTAAGGCCTTCTTAGGGAGCACATTGAGAGAAGGGCTTGTATCTACCAGGACGTGTGATAGAATAGCGCCCTTACACTCCATGGTGATGTGCAAGGCCTTATGGTGACTACGTCCCTCAGAAGTAAGGTCCCTATCTGTGAAACCCAACCCATGGCTGGCGTTTACGCTGCCTACCACAGCCTCCAACTGGTTGACAATTATCTCCTGTGCTACATACACCATTTGCAAAACTTTTAACAAAGCTTCTCGGTGAGCTTGAGAACACATCAGCAATGACAGAATAAATATCTTGGACGGGGTCTGATTCAGCTATTCAACCACCTTATAATCGCTTTTCTTAATTATTCTCATGAATTCCTCGACTTCCTTTTCAAAAGTGCCATGACCGGCATCAGAAGTTGTCACCTCTTCAGTCGCTATCTGTTTACCCTTAGCCTTTGCAGCAGCTTCAGCTCCGGGATCACCTCTAAGAACTTGAGGAGCAAAGAGACGCCACTCCGAGTAAATCCCCTAACTCCTCCGACATTCACAACAGTCGAGTCAATTGTCACCACTTTACTTTCCATCTTCTGGCCTTCTACGTACACGTTTGAGCCATAGTGCCAAGGGATGGCCTTGTCATCAGCATAGGGAACTGGTCCCGGAACAGTAATGGTCACTAGACTCACCTCTGGAACATAGATAATCATTGGTTCTCTCTAGGTAAGAACTTCAGCAGGATCAAAGTAAATTGTCACTGTAGAGACACAATCACCTTTGTGGTCAACTATGTCGAACTGTAGAGACCCCTCGTCAATCAAACACTACAACCCAACTTTCAAATCCCCACAACCATTAACTGCATTCAAACAACCCTCACAGTCAAAATTACAACCTGGAAATACCTGCCCTTTCAACAATCTGTCTTTCACGACTAACAACAGAGTCTTCACTTCATCCACATTCAAGATCAGGTTTAACCTCTCGCCACTGTCAACAACATTTATCCTGGCCCCTCCATGATTTGGAAAGGGGTTTGATGTAACATTTGGAGGCGGTGCAAAGTTAATTGCTTTCGAGTCGATCAAGTCTTAAACTTTATGCTGTAATTCCTTGCACTTCTCCGTTGAGTGCCCGGGAGCTCCTGAATGAAATGTGCACCTTGCATTAGCATCATACCCCACTGGAACCTCTCCAGGTGGAGGTGGTGCTAATGTCCTCAACTGAACCAAATTCAAGTCTAACAGTCTCTAGAGTAGAGATGTATACGTCATCGGGATAGCCTCAAGCACCCTGTTAGCTGGACGAGCTTGCCTCTACTGATATGGTCTTTGCTGATAGTTATTGCGCTGCGGCTGTTGCTGTTGTTGCTATTGTTGTTGCGCAGGACCCGTGGGGATGGTGACAACTGCCACCTGCTCATGAGATCTTCTGTATCCGCGGCCCCGACCTCGACCGTACACAATATTAGTCTCCCTTCTTCTTGGAGGTACACTGAAAGCCTTTCAAACACCACTTGAGCTACTCGCACTACTGCCTTGAATCTTCCCCATTTTCAGTAGAGTTTCAACCCTTTCTCCAGCTATCACGATGTCATTAAACTTTGTTGCTGAGCACGACGCCAGTCTCTCAATAAACACCCCCTGCAGCTGTAATACCCTAATTTTTGCCCTAAGATTGTTTCGCATATCATCTGCATTTTGCATATCAAGCAAGATCACATTGGTTCCGAGTTTCTCCTCAGACCGGGTCTATGCTTCGCAGGGGATCACCATTATTTTTACTGTTTTATAGTTGTTTATATTTACTGACTTCTAACCAAAATACCAAAAAAATATGTTGCAGTGTTCTTCTTCTTCTCTGTGTTGCAGGTTTGTGAGGATGAGACAGTAATTTCACTCAGAGGCGTTTGTTCAATCACAATGCGTTTTCAAAGTACAAGTTGGTTTGTGTGACAGTTGTTTTCTGTGCAAAGTTTGGTTTGTTCATCAGTTATCAGACAGTCTTCAGATGACAGTTAGCTTGAGTTGAGAAATATTCAGTTGGGTCTGTGTTGGCTGTATTCATTTTATCAGAGGCTTGTGCAAGAAAAATCGAGATTTGTTGTGGGCTTGAAAATCAAACTTCATCCATATTCTCTTTTAATAATCATTTCCAAATTCGGTCCATTAATCATTTCTCAAGTTCCGATTATTTCAATTTTTCATTCCAATTGCCGTTATTTTTTCTATCCATTTTCCGTTTTTTTCTTTTATTCAATTTCATCCAATTAAATTCAAGAATTCATTTTTTTTTTTTATCCATTTCATTTTTCTCCATTTACCAAAAATTCCATTTATATCCATAAACCATTATTATTTCATTATCCATTTATTCATATTAATTTTGTTTTGTGCAAAGTTATTAATTTTTTTTAATCCATTTATCCATTTTAATCCAATTTTTTATATTACCATTTGATTAAAAAATTTTACAAACAAAAGAAAAAGAGTTGCCCAAGCTATACGCTTGGCCCAAACATCCTCAACTTCATATTGCCCACCTCATGCTAATCCCCAGCTTTTCCGTACAACATTCACAGCATGCCGTAAGCCACATCACAAGTCAATTGTCAAGCAACTTGCACACAGCCAGCCCACCAGCCTTGAAGCCAATATCCGAAGCCTTCACGCGTCCTGCATCAAACTTCTTCAAGCCAGTTTCATCAAAGCCAGCCACAAAACAAAAGAGTATCAAGCCACAACTTCGTATCATGCCATCCGCGCCGTACAAATCTCATCAGCCCAGCCGAATCACAACAATTTCCCGCACGCATTTCACACGAGCCAAGCACGAGAGTTTTGCAAACGCACCTGAAAATAAAAGAAATCAAAACGCAATTGACGGAGAAGCAAAACGCAAGCGGTGAAAATGAAATTGTAAACAGAAACGAGATAACCGTGACTTCTCCCAAACGCTCCAAGTTTCACCAAAACGACATCAATTCCTTTCTTTCTTCTCCTATTTAAAGAGCTCTTCACCTCTTCCATAAGGAAGCTTTCAAGAGCCAAGAAAATTCTGCCAAATTAACTCTACAGTTTCAAAACCCCAAATCCCTAATTCCTTTCACCACCTATAACCTTCAATCTCAACAACCTCCAAACCTTTCCAATCTTCAAATTAACCTTTCAAATCCCTAAACCTAAATCGAATTGGAGAGAAAGAGGAATCCGTGATTGAAGAAAGGAAGAAAGAGGACCGTAGAATAAGTGAAGTGTTTGGCCGTTTTGATTTTTTCGCGGATTGTGAGAAGGTGAGGAAGGTGCTGCATTTTTGTTGAGTATATGCCCTGTTCATTTGTTTCGCGAAGAAGAAGAGTTCTTGTGTTTACTTTCTTTTTTTTTCTTATTAATTTATTATGTCTTTGTGTAAAAAAAAATAAGAAGGACTTTGCTGGTTTGGGCCCGTGAGGCCGTTTACTTTCTTTGCTGCTAATCCCACACCCGCGGATCATCATATGGATCCATCTTCACCTTTTTTTTATTTTTTATTTTTAGTTTTATTTAAGTTTTTAAATTGTCATTAGATATAGTTCATTTTGATAATGAAGTTTTTTTAGAAAATCTATTTTGGAAAAAGTGTTTTTTTAGAAAAAAGATTTTTATAAACATTTTATGAAAAGAATTTAGAAAAAGAGTTTAGAAAATGATTTTAAAAATGTTTTGATTTCTTTTATTGGATCTATTTTTGGATCCATTATTCTCCATCTCTTTTTCAATTTTGGTCGATGACAATCTTCCGATTCGGGATTGTTAATTTCCGATTAAGCTTAATCTTCATTATTTTAAATCTATGGATGAATGATCATTTGGATCATTCTCCATACTTTGAGATCGTGATAGGTTGCTAATCGAGAAATTCAACGATAATCCCGATTAAGATTAGACCTTTCTTTTTCTTTTTAGTGTGGCATGTTTTCGGAGAACGATTCATTATATCGTTTCTCTAACATGTATTAACACGAATATTTTCCACTTTAATTAGTGGTGGCCGGCCTCATTTGTAGGGTAATTACTCCGTAAATTACTCGGCGATTGCTTAACATAGACCTAAAGTTGTCCCGATTCGAATTAAGACCCGCTTGGATCCGGTTGCCTCAATTTTATTTTCATTGCTGTGGTTGTGCTTGATTAAGTTCATCATACCACCTTATATTGTATATAATATAATAATGTGAATATAATTGTTTAAATTTAATCTCTTGCACTTTATTTCTTTTATTTTAACCTCTCGCTCCCTTATCTCCTTATTATATTTTGCCATATTATATCATATATCATTGTTTATATTCATATTATGCTTGTATATATTCATATTGTGCTTGCTTTTTATTTTTTGTCCATTTGGATATTAAAACACTTAATAAAGGATCAAACTCTTAAAAAACTTGTTACTTCTAACTTTGGACTTATGGTTACTATCCCGAACTTTTGGAGATTGGACTTAGATCTTCTAGGATTCCCTTTGCTCAAGTTGGAGTGGTTAGAAATCTTGGCCTCAAATGATGTCATTAACTTTTGAAGATGGAAGTCCGAATTTTGAAGATTTGTACATATTGGTCTTGGTAACTTCTTTCCTTAGCTTTTAATTCAAGCATTAGGATTAGTCTCTTCATCTCCTCCCCATTCTTTAATTTTCAAACTTCTTCCTTTTTCAAAACCTTCTCGTTTCTTAAACTTCAAACAATTTCATAAACAAACCTTGATTTCGATCAAGCGATTTTTTGAACCTTTTCCTTTTATTTTCTTAATCAAATATTAAGCCATGTAAATATATTAAAACCATTTTTGTATATACTTTAAAAAATATAAATCCATTCAATTGTTTTGTGCCTTGTGCACCTTTCTTCTTTTCCACATGTTTAGATATGATTCATCCCTTTTAGCGGAATTATTCGCTAAGGGATGACGACTTATCTTTACATCTTAAAATCAACTCAATCCACTTATTCTTTTCAAACTTTGTACCACGAACTACGAGGTTTTGATCTCGCATTGCACTTTGTGGGTACGTAGGCATAAGGCTTTAAAACCTTATCAAACACAAAATCCTTAAAAAATATTCTTCTCCTCATCTCTTCCATCATTTTAAACAAACCAATTTCAGACCAAAAGCAATAATTATTTCAAAGGGCTCCCGTAGAGTACTACGGATGAGTCGGGTGCCTAAAACCTTCCCGGTTCATAACCAATCCCCTTACCCAATCTCTGTTTATTTCTTTTAGCTTTTGCTTATTAGAATCCTAGGTTTTTATTCGTTCTTTTACCTTTTTCCATTCGGAAATAAAGAAAAGCGCGGTGGCGACTCTGTGTTAATCGAGTTAAGTTAATCAATAGCTTACACTCATGATTTTACCGCTACAGAAAAGTGGCGACTCTGCTGGGGACTAATCTCTAAGCGGATTTAGCCTACTTTGATTTATTTATTGTTTTGGTTTGAATTGTTTGTTATTTGTTTGTTCCGTTTTGGTTTTTGGTGATCCTCTGTGTGAGATAGATTCTAACCCGGATCTGAGTGACACTTATGATAGGACGGCGATATTCGAAGCGATATGCGATGGAGTAGTCCAAAGCAATATCAATTTGATAATCTCCACTCGGTTAGGCTCTCTTGGACTATCAATGTCATGACGAGTAATCGTACGTGGCATTATTTTCCGACCTTGAGCTGATCATACTGAGGACCTTAGAACCCTTAACCCATCTAAGCCAATTTAGGAACGTAGTGCGGAAGCTGTCTGGATGTAAATCTAAGGCGGTTGTCACGCGATACTACACTCGGACGAGGTCTATTTTAAGAATGTTATCGGTTGGGGAGTAATCCAACGTACCGATAAAATTCTAAAGATGGCTGATAACTCCGGGCACCTCTGTTAGCACCCTTTTGGTTTCTTGCAGGTACAATGAAGACAAAACCTTAGTACTTACCTGTGTGGGTTGGTTCTGTTACCTTGACTTCATGCTCGTGACTCGGAACCTAAGCCCGTGTGCTTTGTGTGATCTTGTTTGTGCTTGTTGCATACATGCCATCATAACATTCATGAACATTATCCGTAAGATTTCAAAGGACTTATAAGAAACTTTTGCAAATTTCAGATGTCCATGGCTATGACTTTCGAAAGGAGGAATACAAAGAAGTATACTTTCAAGAGTCCTAATATTGTAGAGTTAAGGAAGCTAGGAGCTTTGGTTGCTGATACCCAAGAGTTCCGAAAATGTCATGGAAAACTGTTGCATATGTTGGATCTTGATGTACCTGAGGGGATTCTCCCTACTTTGGCTCAGTTTTATGACCCGTTGCACCATTGTTTTACCTTTCCGGATTATCAGCTTGTACCTACTTTGGAAGAATATTCTCATTGGTTAGGCTTGCCCATTCTGGACAAGGAGTTTCTTTTCACTGGTTTAGAGAAGGAGCTTACTGTCAAGGTTATTGCTAAAGCATTGTTTCTTAAGGAATCCGAGCTTAATGGGAAGTTTCTCCCAAAGGGGAGTGTCCGTGGTATTAATGCCAAGTTTCTGATGGGAAAGGCTTCCACCTCACTTGCTTTGGGTCATAGAGATACATTTGAGGCTATCCTTGTTTTGCTTATCTACGGGATTGTTTTGTTTCCAAATTTGGATGGCATTGTGGATGAGAATGCTATTCAAATCTTCTTGAAGAAGAACCCGATTCCTACCTTGCTTGGAGACATGTACCATGCCTTTCACTATAGGACTTCTAAAGGCGACGGAGAGATTGTTTGTTGTGCACCTCTTCTTTATAGGTGGTTTATTTCGCACCTACCGAAGTCAGATGTTTTCAAGGATAACAGAGAGAATCGAAGATGGTCTCAGAGGTTGATGTCGCTTTCTCACAAGGACATGACGTGGTATAACTCTTATTATGACACTGGAGTTCTCATTGATAGTTGTGGAGAATTCCCTAATGTACCTCTTCTTGGTACACGTGGCGGAATTAGCTACAATCCTATTTTGGCTAGACGTCAGTTTGGTTATTGTTTGAAGGATGTTCCAAACAATCTTGCCTTATCCCGTTTCTTCTTTCTTAATGGTGATGATCATATAGAGATGAAGAAAAGGATTGCTCATTCTTGGCATGCTGTTCACCGGAAAGAGAAAGGTCAATTGGGTAGACAACACCTTCCCCCTTCCGATTGTTATATTCAGTGGGTTCAATCTAGAGCTTACAAGCTCAAGATGCCTTATCCACCTGAGGAGCCTATGTTTCCCATATTGCCTTTGTCTGCTTTTCTACCTCCCGTTGATGAGAAGTTGGTTCTTCAAGAAGAGTTAGAGAAGATGAAGAAAGAAAAGGAAGATTGGTTACTTGAGAGGACTACTATGCAGGAGCAGCTTAAGGAGAAGGATGATCTTATTGAGCTACTTGAGCGGCGCGTCACGAAGAGGCCGAGAGAGGATTTATTTTCCTCTAGTACTCCCTTTACTATTCCTCCTACTTCCGATGCTTGGAAGGCCATTGTCGACAAGTTGGTGAAGGATAAGGAAGATATGGAAGAGCGGTACAAGAGTGAGATCAAGAGGATTCGCATGAAGTATCAGCCAGGATTCGGGACTTCTTCGGATATGATTCCTTAGGCCTAGTTTACTCTTTCTCTTATGTATTAGGATTATTGATGTTTTGTACTTCATTTGTAGTCCTCACTTTGATATTAATGAGAATGAGTTTTTCAGTATTTCAAAAAGTGTTTCTTTATGAATATTGCAAGTTAACTTATAATCCTTTGAAATCTTTGCATTTGCATATACATAGCATGCATCATATTCGCTTGTCTTGCTTTTTGAGTGTTCTCCAGGGTTCTTATTGTTGTTTCTTGGTCTTCATCTCAGTGTTCCTGTCAAGCTGACTCATCGATTCGATACTCGAGCTAATCGAAGAAGAGTGATGGATACTTTGCAACAAGAGAATCGCGAGCTGCGCGAAGAGGTTACTTATTTGAGGGAAAGCTTGGAAAGAGTGACTGCTATGATGGAAAATTTGATGGCTGCTCAGAATCAGCCACCTCCTAGTCCTCCTGCTCAGAATACTGTCATCTCAGAGGTTGTTACCGCATCCATTCCTATCGAGACTGTTATTTCTCCTCACCATCGTATACCTGTTAGCACGCCCTGGGGCAGGCCTGTTGACTTTTTTCCTGCTGGATATCGTCCTCCTCATCGTCCAGAGAATGCTGCATTCAATACTATCCCACCACCAGTGTGGACTACTCTTCCTCCAATTGTGACTGCTGTATCGCCTGTAGTGCGCAATATTCCGCATCAGGATGAGATGATTTACCATGCTGAGCCCAGTGAAGGTGTTGGAGTTGCTGAAAGACTTGATGACTTCCAGGAACGCTTTGTTGAGATCCAGAGGGAGATGAGAGCTTTGAAACACAAAGATTTGTTTGGAAAAGATGCTTATGACCTTTGTCTGGTCCCGAATGTTAAAGTTCCTTACAAATTCAAGCTGCCTGAGTTTGAGAAGTACAAAGGCAATACTTGTCCATTGAGCCATCTGACGATGTATGCAAGAAAGATGTCGACTCAGACTGATAATGATAAGCTGCTGATTCACTATTTCCAGGACAGTTTAACTGGGGCACCTATGAGGTGGTATATGAGTCTGGATAATAGTCAAATCAAGACCTTCAATGATTTGGGAAAAGCTTTTGTGAAGCAGTATAAGTACAATGTTGATATGGCGCCTGATAGAGATCAACTCCGTGCTATGTCCCAGAAGGACAAAGAGACTTTTAAAGAATATGCACAGAGATGGAGAGAGCTGGCAGCTCAGATTGTTCCTCCGTTAGAAGAAAAAGAAATGACGAAGATCTTCTTGAAGACGTTGGGTTCTTTTTATTACGAGAGAATGATAGCAAGTGCTCCTTCTGACTTCACTGAGATGGTGAGCATGGGTATGCGTTTAGAAGAAGGTGTCCGTGAGGGACGGTTGACTCAAGAGAACAGTAATAGTTCAAGTTCTAGAAGGTTCAACTTCGGGAAAAAGAAAGAAAATGAGACTAATGCAGTATCCCGAGAAAGTTTTAGAAGACCTCACAATCGTATGAATCACCATTCGCAGCATGTGGCTTCTGTTACACCAATGATTAACATGGCTCCAACTGTGCCAGCTGTTCCAAAGTTCCAACCTCGTTATCAGCAACCTTCTGTGCAACAAGGTGGTAATCAACAAGCTCGGGCTAAGCCCAGTTTTGATCCTATTCCTGTGCTGTATGCAAACTTGCTTCCGTCTTTAATTGCAAAGAATCTTGTGCAGACTCGTCCTCCACCTCCAGTTCCAGAAACTATTCCATGGTGGTATAAGCCAGAAGCCCGATGTGCTTTTCATCAGGGTGCCCCGGGGCATGATGTTGAGAACTGTTATCCTTTGAAGTTTGAAGTACAAAAATTGATGAGGAACAATGTTCTGTATTTTAATGATGTTAATCCTAATATACAGAAGGATCCGTTGCCGAAGCATGGTAATGCGTCTGTGAATATGGTTGCTGGTTGTCCAGGGTTGTTCAAAATCTATGAAGTCAGTCATATCCGAAGATCTTTGGTGGAAATGCATGCTTTCCTGAGTGAATATCACGATATCGATCATGACTATGCTGGATGTTGTATCTGTTCGGTGAATCCGCGTGGTTGTGTGTTTGTGAAAAGGGATATCCAGAAGATGATGGACGATAAGCTGATCGAAGTAACAGCGAAGAGAGATGAATACGAGAATGAAGTAAATGTCATTATGCCTCAGTTCAATCTTCCTGAAAGGGTTGCTCCGGAGAGAATGATGTTTTCTTTTGATAGTCGCCAGACTGCTGTTACTCCATTGGTGATCAATGTACCCGGTCCAATGCCATATGAGTCTGACAAAGCTGTTCCGTACAGGTATAATGCTACGATGATAGAGAATGGTAGGGAAGTTCCCCTTCCTACTCCAAAGTCTGTGGTTAGCATTGCGGATGTGACAAAAGTTACCCGAAGTGGTAGATTGTATGCTTCAGACCCTCCGAAGAGAGTTGAAGATACCAGTGCGAGCAAGCAGATTATGGATGCTGTGGTCCAATCGAGCCAATCTGGTAATAATGATGATGAAGTGTTAAAGCTGATAAAGAAGAGTGAGTATAACATTTCTGAGCAGTTATTGCAGACTCCCTCAAAGATATCAGTTTTGTCTCTGTTGATGAGTTCTGAGGCTCATAGGCAGTCATTGCAGAAGATTCTAGATCAAGCCTATGTAGACCATGATGTGACGGTTGATCAATTCGATAGTATTGTGGCGAATATCACTTCATGCAACAATTTGAGCTTCTGTGATGAGGACTTGCCTGAAGAAGGAAGAAATCATAATCTGGCTCTGCACATCTCAGTGAATTGTCAAGAAGATGCTTTATCTAAAGTGTTAGTTGATACTGGCTCGTCTCTGAATGTTATGCCAAAATCGACCTTGTCAAAGCTCGCGTTTCAGGGTGCTCCCATGAGGCACAGTGGGATTATAGTGAAGGCATTTGACGGGTCGAAGAAGACAGTGATTGGAGAGGTGGATCTTCCCATTCTTATTGGACTGTTTATATTCAAGATTACTTTTCAAGTAATGGATATACGTCCCGCATATAGTTGTCTCCTCGGAAGACCATGGATCCATGAAGCTGGAGCGGTAACATCCACTCTTCATCAGAAGTTGAAGTTTGTGAGAGAAGGAAAATTGGTGACCATTGAAGGTGAGAGGGCGATGCTTGTGAGTAATCTGTCTTCTTTTTCTTATATTGATGCTGAGGACGAGGTGGGAACGTCGTTTCAAGCTCTTTCTGTTGTGAATAGTGTTGTTAAGAAGAATGCCATGCCCATGTCCTCTTTCAAAGATGCTCTGCGAGTGATTGAAGCAGGTCAGTCTGATGGTTGGGGAAGAATTATTGATGCTGTCGACAACAAGGAAGGTTTCGGTATCGGCTTTGCGCCAGGTGCAGTTGTCAAAGATCCCAAGACTATTCAAGAAGGCTTCCGAAGCGCTGGATTTATCAACGATCATTCTGCTGCTGCTATCATTGATGATGATGATGATGAAGACGAAGAAATGCAAGACTTTGTTACACACGGAAAGATTTGCCAGAACTGGATCGCTGTTGATGTTCCTTTTATCGTTCATTCTTCAAAGTAATTGTTTTTATTTTCTTTCAAAAATACTTTCACTCTGCCCAAGGTGAAAGTGATGCTTGTCGGGCTTTGTTTCAAATTTGATCATCATCAATAAAATGTTATTTTGTTATTTCCATATGTGTTTTTCATTTTTGCTTTATTCTGAAAAAATGGTAACATAAAAAACCCTAAAAATAATAATGATTGTGTACCTGCATATTGTTTGCACTTTTGCTCATTTTCTAAAATAAAAATAAAATCATTGTGCAGATTGACTGATAAACCCATTGAAAACAATGATCCTATGCCCTCTCCCAACTTTGAATTCCCTGTGTTTGAAGCTGAGGAAGAGGATGATGAAGAGATTCCAGATGAAATTTCTCGGTTGCTTGAGCACGAGGAAAAGATTATTCAGCCTCATGGAGAGTCAATAGAGATGGTCAACTTGGGTTCTGAAGATGAAAAGAAAGAAGTCAAAGTTGGAGCATTGCTGGATCCTGATGTTAAGAAGAGGATTATAGAGCTTCTCAGAGAATATGTTGATGTATTTGCTTGGTCTTATCAAGACATGCCAGGTCTCGATACTAATATTGTGGAGCATAGATTGCCGCTGAAGCCTGAATGTCCACCTGTAAAGCAGAAGCTCAGAAGAACTCATCCAGACATGGCATTAAAAATCAAAGAGGAAGTTCAAAAGCAGATTGATGCTGGTTTCCTTGTGACGTCAATTTATCCTGAATGGGTGGCTAATATTGTTCCAGTTCCGAAGAAAGACGGAAAAGTCCGAATGTGCGTAGATTACAGAGATTTGAACAAAGCTAGTCCGAAAGATGATTTTCCATTGCCACATATTGATATGTTGGTAGATAATACGGCTAAGTTTGATGTGTTCTCTTTTATGGACGGATTTTCCGGTTACAATCAAATAAAGATGGCACCCGAAGATATGGAAAAGACCACATTTATTACACCATGGGGAACATTCTGCTACAGAGTGATGCCCTTTGGATTGAGGAATGCTGGTGCGACGTACCAAAGAGCTATGACTACACTTTTCCATGATATGATGCACAAAGAGATCGAAGTATATGTTGATGATATGATCGCCAAGTCAAAGACTGAAGAGGATCATGTTGAGCATTTGCTGAAGTTGTTTCAAAGATTGAGAAAGTATAAGCTTCGTTTGAATCCGAACAAGTGCACATTTGGTGTACGTTCTGGAAAGTTGCTAGGTTTCATTGTCAGCCAAAGAGGTATTGAAGTTGATCCTGATAAAGTGAAAGCTATTCAGGAAATGCCTGCTCCAAGAACCGAAAAGCAAGTCAGAGGATTCTTGGGCCGATTGAATTATATCTCAAGGTTTATCTATCACATGACTGCCACATGTGCTCCGATCTTCAAGTTGCTTCGGAAAGATAAAGGTTGTGTCTGGACAGATGATTGCCAGAAGGCGTTTGAAAGTATTAAAGAATATCTGCTTGAACCTCCTATTTTGTCTCCTCCGGTGGAAGGTAGACCGATGATCATGTACTTGACTGTGTTGGAAGATTCCATGGGTTGTGTGCTTGGTCAGCAAGATGAAACTGGAAGAAAAGAACATGCAATTTACTACTTGAGTAAGAAATTCACTGATTGTGAGTCTCGGTATTCAATGCTTGAAAAAACTTGTTGTGCCTTAGCTTGGGCTGCAAAGCGTCTTCGCCAGTATATGCTGAATCATACAACTTGGTTGATCTCTAAAATGGATCCAATCAAGTATATTTTTGAAAAGCCTGCTTTAACTGGGAGGGTTGCTCGTTGGCAAATGTTATTATCAGAATATGATATCGAGTACCGGACTCAAAAAGCTATAAAAGGTAGTATCTTGGCTGACTATTTGGCACATCAACCGATTGAGGATTACCAACCTGTCAAGTTTGATTTTCCAGATGAAGATGTGATGTTTTTGAAAGTGAAAGATAATGATGAACCTTTGATTGAGGAAGGGCCGGAGCCTGGGTCTCGATGGGGTTTAGTTTTTGATGGTGCTGTGAATGCACGTGGAAGAGGAATTGGGGCAATGATCATTACTCCCGATGGATCACATATTCCTTTTGCCGCAAGATTGACTTTTCCTTGTACCAACAATGAAGCTGAGTATGAAGCCTGCATTATGGGTCTTGAAGAAGCTGTTGATCTGAGGATTAAACATCTTGATGTATATGGAGATTCTGCCTTGGTAATTAACCAGATTCAGGGTACGTGGATAACTCATCAACCTCACTTGATCCCCTATAGAGATTATGCCAGGAAGATATCAACTTTCTTCACTGAAGTTGAGTTCCATTATATTCCTCGTGATGAGAATCAGATGGCAGATGCTTTGGCAACCATAGCTTCCATGATAAAAGTGCACCAGTGGAATGATGTTCCCATGATCAGTGTGAATCGGCTCGAAAGACCAGCTCATGTGTTTGCAGTTGAGGAAGTCCAGGATGATAAGCCTTGGTATCACGATATTAAATGTTTTCTCCAGAGTCAAGAGTACCCGCTTGGGGCATCTGGTAAAGATAAGAGGACTTTGAGGAGATTGGCAGGCAATTTCTTCCTGAATGGAAATGTGCTTTACAAGAGAAATTTTGACATGGTCTTGCTCAGATGCGTGGATAGACACGAAGCAGACATGTTGATGAAAGAAATTCATGAAGGATCCTTCGGCACTCATGCCAATGGGCATGCAATGGCTAAAAAGATGTTGAGAGCAGGTTACTATTGGTTGACAATGGAATCTGATTGTTGCAAATATGTGAAAAAGTGCCATAAGTGTCAAGTGTATGCTGATAAGATTCACGTGCCACCAGCTTACCTCAATGTGATTTCTTCCCCATGGCCTTTCTCCATGTGGGGAATTGATATGATTGGCATGATTGAACCCAAGGCTTCTAATGGACATCGTTTTATCCTCGTGGCAATTGACTACTTCACCAAGTGGGTTGAAGCGGCATCGTATGCTAATGTGACCAAGCAAGTTGTGGTTCGGTTTATCAAGAATAATCTTATCTGCAGATATGGTGTTCCGAATAGAATCATTACTGATAATGGTTCGAACTTGAACAATAAGATGATGAAAGAGCTTTGTGAAGATTTCAAGATTCAACACCATAATTCCTCTCCTTATAGACCGAAGATGAATGGGGCTGTTGAAGCTGCGAATAAGAATATTAAGAAGATCATTCAGAAGATGGTTGTGACATACAAGGATTGGCATGAGATGCTCCCTTTTGCTTTGCATGGGTATCGTACATCTGTCCGCACTTCAACAGGGGCAACCCCTTTCTCACTTGTTTATGGTATGGAAGCAGTGCTCCCTGTCGAAGTTGAGATCCCATCAATGAGAGTTCTGATGGAAGCTAAGTTGACTGAGGCTGAATGGTGTCAGAGTAGATTTGACCAGTTGAATTTGATTGAAGAAAAGAGAATTAAAGCTTTGTGTCATGGTCGTTTGTACCAGCAAAGAATGAAGAAAGCTTTTGATAAGAAGGTCAAACCTCGTGTATTCAGAGAAGGCGACCTCGTGCTCAAAAAGATTCAGTCTTTCCTTAAAGATTCTCGGGGCAAGTGGACTCCGAACTATGATGGACCATATGTTGTTAAGAAAGCCTTCTCTGGCGGTTCATTAATTCTTGCAACTATGGATGGTGAGGAGATCACTCGTCCTGTGAATGCGGATGCAGTCAAGAAATACTTCGCCTAAAAAATAAAAGAACAGCTCGCTAAGTTGAAAACCCGAAAGGGCGGCTTAGGCAAAAATGAGCGTCTCGGTGGATTGAAAACCCGAAAGGGCGGTCCAGGCAAAAATTAGAGACAAAAACAGAAATAATTATCCTGGTAGATTGAAAACCCGAAAGGGCAATCTAGGCAAAAGTTAGGGATCATGGCAAGTAACTGCGTCGACAGACTGAATCGCTTGTAGCAACCGAGGATTTCAGATTCTTGTTCCTCAGAAAAATTATTCATCAAAGATTCTTATTCACTCATCCTTGACTGAAGTTTCGGACACAGTGGAGTTCAAAGTTGATAGGGAGAATAGTGATCATTGTATCTCAATGTAGCCCTTTTCCATGTATTTACCATTTTTCAAACTTGTAATGATCCATGGAGTCATGCCATTTGCTGACTACCTTTCTATCAATGAATTTGAGCTTTTATCCAATTGTTTGCAATTCTTTATATTGTTTCTGTTTACAAAATTTCAATTTATTGTTGATAATGATTTTTGAAACGAATTTAATAAATTTAATTTTTGAAGATTTTGAAAACATTTTTCTTTTGACATCTGAACAAATAAAGGATGTCGATAATGATTCCAAGAATGGTAAAGTTTGGATGTGTGTAACTTGTCTCTCCCAAAGCAGTGTTTGATTCGGTTGTGTCCATGCAAAGTTCCTGGATAGTTTTGACAGATTGATGTTAGTGATGTTTTGTTCCCCAACCATGACGTTGAATGGAGATTGTATGTATTCCCCAGAAGAGTTGTTGGAAGGGATGTTCAGAATCCCTAGCTGAGTGTGGACCTTTTCCTCAGCATGTTATCTTTGAAGTGAGAAGTTTTGGGAATCCCCAGCTGAGCTCATGTTCCTCAGCTTGTTTGTTTGCATCCTTGAATATAGAAGTATTGATATAGCAGTCAGTTTAGAGGTTTTCTTTTACCCCATGTTGGGTATTGATTTAAAATCCCTCGTAACTTTGTTTTGGCTATGATGTTAACTTCTGATATCCCCATATGGATTCCTGGTATGTCTGCAGGTGTTGATTTCCAGCAGATTCCTATGTGATTTTTAGCAAGTCTGGCACTCTATCCCCAGGTGGAGCAGGAGTGGTATGACAGTTATTCCTCGTGAAGTTTGATTGTTATCAATAATATTTCCATCATCAGCAGATTATTACCTTTGTCTCAGCAGGATGATATTCCTAGCAGATGCTGTTTTATCATAATTTGAGCCTTGTAGTAGGATTATATTCTTTTGATGGCTTGTGATCTTCCCCTGCAGATTTCAAAGTTGAATCTCCAGCATGTTTCCCTGCATTATTGCCTTGGGATTAGCCGAGTATCCGGTTGTTGTGGTGTTCATGTCGCCTGTTTCTTATCTTTATGTCTGTTTTGTCAGCATATTCATAAACATATTCATACGCATAAGCATAGCATGGTTTGCTTGCATTCTTGCGTTTATCATTGATATCTGCTCTTTGGTGTGGATTTTCCCCACAGAGTATGTGTGTCGTATTCCTCTCAAGTTTAGAGTGTCGACCATTAAGCAGAAAGTGTTAATCCTCTCTAATTCCCCACTGAGTTTGTTTCTCGTGGATGATGTTGATTCAGTTTCCTCCCCAGTTTATTATCTGGATGGAATTGTTCCCAGTTGAGATATTTCCTCCTCGGGATGAGTCTTGTTTGACCGTTTCTCTCCAATTTGTTCTTGGATTGAACTTTGGTCCTCAGTATTTGCTTTGGAGT
Organism: Lathyrus aphaca; assembly: GCA_963966055.1. NCBI lineage: Eukaryota > Viridiplantae > Streptophyta > Magnoliopsida > Fabales > Fabaceae > Lathyrus > Lathyrus aphaca. The sequence goes on along the minus strand of OZ014521.1, from coordinate 49,447,672 downwards.
TAAGCTATCATTGTTTGATAGTGGGCAACATTTTCTCCAGCTTGCGTATATTTGCTCTGGATTTAAGCTATCAGTAAATTGATAGTGGGTAATATTACCAATTTGATCAAGTTCTTTTGCTTGTACTCCTACCCAGTAAATTCGGTAGTCGAGATTTCTGTCTCTTACCCAGTAAAAAGGTAATAGAGTTTATTTTCATTTGCTCCTACCCAGTAAATCAGGTAGTCGAGAATACTTCTTACCCAGTAAAATGGTAATGGAGGTTTGTTTCTCTTTGATTGAGTTCCTACCCAGTAAATCAGGTAGTGGATCATACTCCTATCCAGTAAATCGATAGTCGAGTCTATTATTCTCTACCCAGTAAATCAGGTAGTTGGAAATTTTTATTACCCAATAAAAAGGTGGTTGAAGTGATTCCTCCATATTTTGCTCCTATCCAGTAAATTGATAGTCGAGTCTGTCATATTTCCTACCCAGTAAATAGGTAGTTGATGATTCTTATCTAACACGGTTATTTCTCTATCTCTTGGATTCGAATACTTTGTTTGATTAATATTCTTGGTAGGGTGTTTACTCCCCTGGTTGAATTTGTTCCTTGATTTCTCATATCTTTTCCCAAGTGGAGTCTGTTATCCAGTGATTTATTTTCCTGGTAACTCTCTGTTTGTCTGTTGTTTCCCCAGCGGGATTTTCTTCTGTGTCCCCAAGTTGTGTTTTTCTCTGGTAGTCATTATTTTCCCCACAGAGATCTTGGGTTTGCATATCATATTCATATCATATCATTTGTTCTCTTAGGACAAAAATTGGGTTTTCTGTATTTAAGTCTCTCCCATCTTGTAGAGACGAAGATGTCAATCTTCATATCTCCGGATTGAAGAAACTTAAATAGGGGCAGCTGTAATACCCTAATTTTTGCCCTAAGATTGTTTCGCATATCATCTGCATTTTGCATATCAAGCAAGATCACATTGGTTCCGAGTTTCTCCTCAGACCGGGTCTATGCTTCGCAGGGGATCACCATTATTTTTACTGTTTTATAGTTGTTTATATTTACTGACTTCTAACCAAAATACCAAAAAAATATGTTGCAGTGTTCTTCTTCTTCTCTGTGTTGCAGGTTTGTGAGGATGAGACAGTAATTTCACTCAGAGGCGTTTGTTCAATCACAATGCGTTTTCAAAGTACAAGTTGGTTTGTGTGACAGTTGTTTTCTGTGCAAAGTTTGGTTTGTTCATCAGTTATCAGACAGTCTTCAGATGACAGTTAGCTTGAGTTGAGAAATATTCAGTTGGGTCTGTGTTGGCTGTATTCATTTTATCAGAGGCTTGTGCAAGAAAAATCGAGATTTGTTGTGGGCTTGAAAATCAAACTTCATCCATATTCTCTTTTAATAATCATTTCCAAATTCGGTCCATTAATCATTTCTCAAGTTCCGATTATTTCAATTTTTCATTCCAATTGCCGTTATTTTTTCTATCCATTTTCCGTTTTTTTCTTTTATTCAATTTCATCCAATTAAATTCAAGAATTCATTTTTTTTTTTTTATCCATTTTATTTTTCTCCATTTACCAAAAATTCCATTTATATCCATAAACCATTATTATTTCATTATCCATTTATTCATATTAATTTTGTTTTGTGCAAAGTTATTAATTTTTTTTAATCCATTTATCCATTTTAATCCAATTTTTTATATTACCATTTGATTAAAAAATTTTACAAACAAAAGAAAAAGAGTTGCCCAAGCTATACGCTTGGCCCAAACATCCTCAACTTCATATTGCCCACCTCATGCTAATCCCCAGCTTTTCCGTACAACATTCACAGCATGCCGTAAGCCACATCACAAGTCAATTGTCAAGCAACTTGCACACAGCCAGCCCACCAGCCTTGAAGCCAATATCCGAAGCCTTCACGCGTCCTGCATCAAACTTCTTCAAGCCAGTTTCATCAAAGCCAGCCACAAAACAAAAGAGTATCAAGCCACAACTTCGTATCATGCCATCCGCGCCGTACAAATCTCATCAGCCCAGCCGAATCACAACAATTTCCCGCACGCATTTCACACGAGCCAAGCACGAGAGTTTTGCAAACGCACCTGAAAATAAAAGAAATCAAAACGCAATTGACGGAGAAGCAAAACGCAAGCGGTGAAAATGAAATTGTAAACAGAAACGAGATAACCGTGACTTCTCCCAAACGCTCCAAGTTTCACCAAAACGACATCAATTCCTTTCTTTCTTCTCCTATTTAAAGAGCTCTTCACCTCTTCCATAAGGAAGCTTTCAAGAGCCAAGAAAATTCTGCCAAATTAACTCTACAGTTTCAAAACCCCAAATCCCTAATTCCTTTCACCACCTATAACCTTCAATCTCAACAACCTCCAAACCTTTCCAATCTTCAAATTAACCTTTCAAATCCCTAAACCTAAATCGAATTGGAGAGAAAGAGGAATCCGTGATTGAAGAAAGGAAGAAAGAGGACCGTAGAATAAGTGAAGTGTTTGGCCGTTTTGATTTTTTCGCGGATTGTGAGAAGGTGAGGAAGGTGCTGCATTTTTGTTGAGTATATGCCCTGTTCATTTGTTTCGCGAAGAAGAAGAGTTCTTGTGTTTACTTTCTTTTTTTTTCTTATTAATTTATTATGTCTTTGTGTAAAAAAAAATAAGAAGGACTTTGCTGGTTTGGGCCCGTGAGGCCGTTTACTTTCTTTGCTGCTAATCCCACACCCGCGGATCATCATATGGATCCATCTTCACCTTTTTTTTATTTTTTATTTTTAGTTTTATTTAAGTTTTTAAATTGTCATTAGATATAGTTCATTTTGATAATGAAGTTTTTTTAGAAAATCTATTTTGGAAAAAGTGTTTTTTTAGAAAAAAGATTTTTATAAACATTTTATGAAAAGAATTTAGAAAAAGAGTTTAGAAAATGATTTTAAAAATGTTTTGATTTCTTTTATTGGATCTATTTTTGGATCCATTATTCTCCATCTCTTTTTCAATTTTGGTCGATGACAATCTTCCGATTCGGGATTGTTAATTTCCGATTAAGCTTAATCTTCATTATTTTAAATCTATGGATGAATGATCATTTGGATCATTCTCCATACTTTGAGATCGTGATAGGTTGCTAATCGAGAAATTCAACGATAATCCCGATTAAGATTAGACCTTTCTTTTTCTTTTTAGTGTGGCATGTTTTCGGAGAACGATTCATTATATCGTTTCTCTAACATGTATTAACACGAATATTTTCCACTTTAATTAGTGGTGGCCGGCCTCATTTGTAGGGTAATTACTCCGTAAATTACTCGGCGATTGCTTAACATAGACCTAAAGTTGTCCCGATTCGAATTAAGACCCGCTTGGATCCGGTTGCCTCAATTTTATTTTCATTGCTGTGGTTGTGCTTGATTAAGTTCATCATACCACCTTATATTGTATATAATATAATAATGTGAATATAATTGTTTAAATTTAATCTCTTGCACTTTATTTCTTTTATTTTAACCTCTCGCTCCCTTATCTCCTTATTATATTTTGCCATATTATATCATATATCATTGTTTATATTCATATTATGCTTGTATATATTCATATTGTGCTTGCTTTTTATTTTTTGTCCATTTGGATATTAAAACACTTAATAAAGGATCAAACTCTTAAAAAACTTGTTACTTCTAACTTTGGACTTATGGTTACTATCCCGAACTTTTGGAGATTGGACTTAGATCTTCTAGGATTCCCTTTGCTCAAGTTGGAGTGGTTAGAAATCTTGGCCTCAAATGATGTCATTAACTTTTGAAGATGGAAGTCCGAATTTTGAAGATTTGTACATATTGGTCTTGGTAACTTCTTTCCTTAGCTTTTAATTCAAGCATTAGGATTAGTCTCTTCATCTCCTCCCCATTCTTTAATTTTCAAACTTCTTCCTTTTTCAAAACCTTCTCGTTTCTTAAACTTCAAACAATTTCATAAACAAACCTTGATTTCGATCAAGCGATTTTTTGAACCTTTTCCTTTTATTTTCTTAATCAAATATTAAGCCATGTAAATATATTAAAACCATTTTTGTATATACTTTAAAAAATATAAATCCATTCAATTGTTTTGTGCCTTGTGCACCTTTCTTCTTTTCCACATGTTTAGATATGATTCATCCCTTTTAGCGGAATTATTCGCTAAGGGATGACGACTTATCTTTACATCTTAAAATCAACTCAATCCACTTATTCTTTTCAAACTTTGTACCACGAACTACGAGGTTTTGATCTCGCATTGCACTTTGTGGGTACGTAGGCATAAGGCTTTAAAACCTTATCAAACACAAAATCCTTAAAAAATATTCTTCTCCTCATCTCTTCCATCATTTTAAACAAACCAATTTCAGACCAAAAGCAATAATTATTTCAAAGGGCTCCCGTAGAGTACTACGGATGAGTCGGGTGCCTAAAACCTTCCCGGTTCATAACCAATCCCCTTACCCAATCTCTGTTTATTTCTTTTAGCTTTTGCTTATTAGAATCCTAGGTTTTTATTCGTTCTTTTACCTTTTTCCATTCGGAAATAAAGAAAAGCGCGGTGGCGACTCTGTGTTAATCGAGTTAAGTTAATCAATAGCTTACACTCATGATTTTACCGCTACAGCAGCATTCCCATAAACATGTCTGCCATTTCATTTTCCAATAAGGGAGGTTGCACTCGAGCAGCAAGCTGACGCCACCTCTGGACGTACTCTTTGAACCCTTCTTTAGCATTCTGAGACATCGTCTACAACTGGGTACGATTCGGAGCTATATCCAAATTATACTGATACTGTTTCACAATTGCCTCAGCTAAATCCTTCCAGCTTAGGATATTGACCCTGCTAAGCTTCATGTATCATTCCAAGGAAGCCCCTACAAGACTATCCTGGAAGTAATACATCCACAACTTTTCATCATCTGTATGCGCAACAATCTTTCCCACAAACGACTGAAGGTGAGTTTTAGGGCACGTCGTGCCATTTTACTTATCAAAAGTAGGGACTTTGAACTTGTAGGGAATTCTCACCCCTGGCACCAAGCCCAGATCAGTGATGTCAAACCCCAGAGAACTCTGAGATTGAATGGCGTGAATCTGCTCAACCATTTTTTCAAATCTTCTATTCATGTCAACCCCTTGGCCTTCCGCCTCATCCAGCAAAGTAAACTGCTCGTCCTGCCCATCCATCTGCAGATTATTCACTCCATCATTGATAATAGTGACCCCTGGTTGCACCACAGGGATTTCAATATGACGGGCACCAGCCCCGTTGCGGTTACCTCCATCTACTGTCCCATTGTTCCTGGCTTGATTATTCTCCACCATCTCACGCAACCGCTGTTGAGTTTGACCCATCCCAGCCATGAGGGTCATGAAATTGTCCATTCTCGTCCTTAAGTCAGCCAGATTTGCTGGCATCTGCTCCATTGCTCTTTCTCTGTTCACCTTTGTAGGGTATTTGTGCGCTGTTGGCTGTCTCTGAACCTTCTTGGGAGCTATAGTGCCTGAAAGTGACATGAACATTAGAACAATGGAGAAATATCTGCAAAACAACAAACACGTTATATGCATGCAATGTAACTATTCATGTTTCCATGTTCAGGCATTAATATGCCCCAGTTCTGGTATTTTGACAGAAAATACTCCAGATGACTTCAGAAACTAGCTTTTCAAACTCTTTCAAGGAGTATTCAGACCCTGGTGTCTTAGGACTAACAACTTTGCTCATTTAGAAACGGTAACTAGAAAGTATCATTGCATAGCATGAAGAAACTACCAACAACCATAGTCATATACATAAATATCATTCCACAAAGGGTTACAATTCAGAACAAATGACAGAAAGATAAAGAAAGATTCCTACAACAATCCTGTAGGTAGTCTGGATACAATCAACAATAAACAAAAACCCTGGGCTAAAAGGAAGATCCAGGTTCTTCTTTTGAATTCATCACCTCCGTCCGGTTCTTCTTGACGTCTGCTCTCAGCTTAAGATCTGCAATCTCCTTCATTGCTTCCTTCAAGGCTAGCTGGCTCTGTTCCAATTGCTGAGTCTTTTCCCTTCGTATCTTGTGAACTTATTCTACCTTTTCTTTCTTGAATGCCATCTGCGCTTCAAAGAACTCTTCCTTTTCCTTGTACTTCTTTTGCTCATGTTCTCTTTGGCCCTGTAACCAAGTAATGGATTGACGAGCTTCTCTGAGGGTATTCACAATCTTTTTATGCTCCGCTTCTCTCTTTGACTCTGTTAAACCCAATCTCTGAAAATGAGCTTTTCTCCCAACAAACTCCTTTTCCTTAGCTTCTAAGGTAGCCTGCATCTTCTGTAGCTTTTCTTCTGCTTCTTGCTTAGCATGATTGGCACGGTGATACAAGCTAGCCATCTCATAATTCTCTACCCGAACTTTGTGCAACTGAGCTTCTAACTTCTTGTAATCTTCAAGAGAAATAGTGGTCTGCACCGGTACCTCCTTTGGATACAGTGGAGCCTCAACTGAGAATGGAAGGAAGAAGGTATCAACCATACCTTGTATCCAGGCATCAAAAGAGGGATAAGTCTTAGGGTCTACCTTTCCAAATTATTTCTTACCCTCTCTAACCTTTGTTTCCCAAGCTTGAGATACTTGAATAACCAACTGCTCATTATCTTCAGCTGGAAAATACAAAGTCTTAGCTATTTCTTCATCTGATGGAGGATCCTTCAGTGGATAACCAAATTGCTTTCTGGACAACACAGGGTTATGACTTATCACTCATTTTCTACCTAACAACGACACATAGGGAAACTTACCACACCTTGTAATAAACTCTTTCCCTACCAAGTTTCTGCTACATCCCTAGGCTATATCATTAGATGTTAACCCCATCAATCTTCTATCCCACTTCCAATCTTTCTTAAGATCTTTGAACAATCCTGACTTCAGAAGCTTCTTAGCAAACCACTCAGCGAACACTGGAGCACAACAATTCACGTACCCTTTTCTCTTCTCATTTCTGTGATGGACACCGAAGTAAAAGTCTCCTAACAACATAGGCACCGGGTTCCCTTTAATGAACAGGGTGATAACTTTCAAGCCTGCCCATCCTTTCTCTCCTGGGAAAAGTCCTATCCTGTAGACCATTAATGATAACAGCGCACTGAACTCTAACCATTTCCCTCCCAAAGCAAACACATGAGCTTCTGTGATAAGAAAATCCAGATTAAATCCCTTCCCTTTACTGGCTTCTAACTCTATCTTCACCCTAAGCATACTTAAATGACAAGCACCTGCAATGTCCTTGTACGGGGGACACTTCTCCGAAGCATAATAGGGAACACCATTCTTGATAGGAATCTTCAGGATGTCAGAAATCTCTTCCATAGTAGGAGCCAAGACATAGTCAGCAAACACAAAAATTCTCAACTGAGGGTCATAAAACTGCAACAAAGAATGAAGACTATCTCTCTGATCGACAGTAGGTTTGTTCATGTAACCCAAAATCTTCCCATACCGACTTCTGAAATCATCTGAAACCTTGTCACTCATCAAGCCCACCAGTTTCTGAATCTCCTCAATTTCTGGTTGCGGGAAAGTGTAATGAGCATTCCTTTTTCTAGGTATCTCTTGGGCTTCTATCATCTGGAGAAACAATGAATACCAGAACTGGGTACAAAGGCTAAATGCTAACCTGAAATGGAAACACAAACAGTTAATGCAAGTATGATGCGATGCAAATGCGATGCAAATGCGATGCAGGCACATGATCAACAACTGGGACTGTCTGGATACGGAACACGATACCCAAGAGACCAAGAACCAAGATCCTCTAAATAAAGCCCCATGAACGAGAATTCAGTCTCAAATAAGCCCCAAAATTAGATATCAGATGACTTAAGAACTCCAAAATCCATGTAGCCTTATCAAATCATAGAACTGTACTGGCAATGAGGTATGATGAGGTCGATGGTTCCTGCAAACCTGTAAACCCCTCCCAATCTCACGGGTGTGCTCCGGGTCAAACATCACGGACTCTCAAAGCCGAATAGCAATAATACGTTCACCATTTCCGAGAAATGGCTCATGACCAGATCAGGGAATCGGTTTGGCATTATGTACTACTCAGGGAGGCCTCAGCGTGAGTCCGGGATAAAACAAGCATCCTTTATAAGTTCCCAGCTTCAAGCGCTGGAATTGAGAAACAATAGTACATTCATCCCGAAGGGTACAATACTACCGTCAGACGACCAGATGCTTTGACTGAATTCCTATAAAAGAACCAGGCCATCCTCTGCGAGTTCCCAGTGGGCCCTCGGGTGCGAATGGGTTTGCCACAAAATGTGGTATGCCACTGTCACCACTGGAGAGGGATGTTTCCACAAAGGTTCTCAATGATCAGTCCCCAGATGCACATAACTATCGAGGTTCTGTATGACCCCAGAAAGATTCCGGCATCAATACATTTCCAAGACGGTCGCAAGTCTGGGTGTGGAAATCACTACTACCAACATAGCAAGATGCCATGAAGCCAAAGTAACTGTCCACTCTAAGTCCTAGGGTGCACTCGAGCCCCGGTTACGAGCTCATCTCTCAGTAACAGTTCCCAATCCCACAGAAAAATGGAAACCAGCAGCCAGACAGTCCAGTATAATGATGCATGAATATAAATATTGAAAACTATAAATAAAGTTGTAAATAAAACTGTAGATAAACAATAGTAAAATAAACACGCAACAACAAATAATCAACACCCAACGAAATAGAAACACGCAAGAGCTAGGATTGACTCTCAAGGGGAACCAGAGATACTCTGGTTAGGAATTCCCCAGCAGAGTCGCCAGCTGTCGCTCCCCGTATTTCCATCCTGGTACAAACGTGAAAGTGGCGCGGAAAATAATAGAGTCGCCAGCCAGGCATTTTTATCCCGAAGGAACGGGAATGGTAATGCTGCACAAACCAGGAGAAAGAAAAGGAAGGACAAAGGTCTTGCGAACCAAAGAATATGAGTTCGGGAGTCGGTTACGACCTGGGAAGGTATTAGAACCCCAAATCGTCTGTCGTACCCGACGGGATCCACGCTTGCAAATATATTGTTTCAAAGGGGGAAAGAATGAAAGCTGCTGCAAAACTGAAACTGGAAATGAGAAAGAAACTGAAAAAAGAAAACGAAGAGGAAAAATGTAGGGAAAATAAAGATTGTGCTCAAACGGGCCCTACCCCGCTGCCTACGTACCTCATCTGGACATGAGGATCAAAGACGCCGTAGTTCCCCTAACTAGGGGTGGAAAATATTGCTTGTGTCTTAAGGCTCGAACTGCCTATGTCAATGCTCTGGTGTTGCAGGCTCGGACGACGAGTGCGTTACCGTCTTGCAAAATAACAAGCAGGAGCAAGTTCGCGGATGGAGCGAAGGTGATGAGAAAAGAAATCCCGAAGGAAAGACGCTTATTGTTTGTTTGTGTTTTTTATGATCTTTTTATTGGTATGGCACAAGCGAATGAACTCAAGCTCTTTTCTATGGAATGTGTACTTGTTACTACATTCCAAGATGGAATAATATAACAAGCACACCAAGTAAGGAGAATTTATCCAAGACTTGTTTCCAAGGGCAAGGGCCTAAATTCATTGACTTGTTGAATTTATTAGGTGTTTTAGTGATTAAAAATGAAGAAGTATTTTTTATGCGTTTTCTTAATGAAGGTGACCTCATGATCCGACTTGTGCATCATGCTAGACAAATGCATTATTCCAAGATGGAATGAATACATAGGCCCCATGGAATAAGGCTATTACACAAGAAGTCACTTCTTTCTTTATTAATATTTTTTAGGTTTTTGTTTTGAGATGAGAAGAGAAAGAACCAAAGGAGCAAAAGGCAAAAGTCTAAAATGGGGAAAGACTAAACCTAAAGTTGTCATGCAAAAGTAGTCCTAAGGTTAGTGAGGTTTCAACTATCCTAAGAGAAAAGAAGAACCAAAGAGGATCAAGAAGAAGAGGAGGGAAGAGCTAGCAAGTAACTTACTCCTCTAAAGGAGATAAGTTGCTTCTAAAGGGGGAAGAAAAGAGTTGCCTCACATGATGGCATAAGGCACATCAAACCACAAAGATAAAGCAACTTAAAAAGGAAAGATGAAGAGTTGAAATGTGGATAAACATCCACACTTCTCTTACCATGAGCCCCTGCAAGTGTTAGCAAAAATCCAGCATATGTTCATCAACAAAGCTCATGGAAATGGAATGCTCAAAGCTCACATCAACAAAGATTATACAACATGTCAAATTGCGCATACAAGCATTTACGTGTCGAGAACATGGAAGCATGCATCAACCAGCAAGAAAATCACCCTAAACAATCATATTCAATGATCATACAATGATCCATGGCAATTAAAACATGTGAGGGGATCAAACAAGCTCAAACTAGCTCAAAAAAGTCATTCTGCTTCAGTGTTAACCGGTTAACCAAAGCGTTAACCGGTTAACCATGTCAAACCTGCAGAAAACAACACAGAAAACAGATGCGTTAACCGGTTAATCAAAGCGTTAACCGGTTAACACTGTCAAAACAACAACAATTCCTGCAGAAAATCAGCTCAAAACCAGCTTATCCAAATAATCACACACTAGACCAACAATCAATTATGCATGAAATAAATAGATCAATTCACATTAATTAACATCATTAAGCTCATGAACATTATCACACGGATCCAGTTACAAATCAACCAATCAATTCAAGCAACACAAGCAAATACACAAGCACGTGGTGGATCTAAAGCACAAGCATGTAAATAAGCTAAAACAAAGCTAGATCTGAATTTAACCAACCTACAAAGCTGAGGTATGCTTTGGTAGTTATTGATTGAGCTGGAAATGAAAGATCTCGCGGAAAACTTTGAAGATCCGGTGCTAAGCTTCACACTCCATGCAAAATAAATGCAAGCAAAAGGCCTTGATGCAGAATTTTGGATCCAAAAGCACTTCTAATTCCCAAACCAGATCTGAATCACCAATTAAACCAGCAAAATGATGCAAAGGAGCTATGGATGGAGGTCTAGTTCCAAGATCTACACACCTTAAGGCAAGGTTATGTGATCTTCAAAGAGGAACTCTTAGTGAATTTGGAAAATGTGGGAGAGAAAATGAGAGAATAGTGAGAGAGAAGAATGAAAATTCCGAATGAGAAGTGAAAAAATGAGAGAGCTCCCTCTTGGTTTGGAGGGAAATGGATTAAATATGGTTTAGGTTTGGGGCCCAAAATTTAGGCTTGGGATCCAAAAAATATGGTTTGGTAAAGTGATTAGGATTTAGCAATGGAATTAGGCTTGGATTAATGATCTAGATCCTTCTCCACAATTCAAATGAATAAAAAATCAGAAAATTTGGAAATTTGGAGCCAAAGCACATGCTGAAATTGCTGTTGGAATTCAAAATTCACAGCCGTTAACCGATTAACCAAAGCGTTAACTGGTTAACGCCAATGAATTTTGAATTTTCCCTCCTTTTGGTGGGAAACCTCAAGAATAACCCGGCGCCAACCGTTCTGACCTGATTTTGATCTTCAATCCTTTTTAGGGCCTTGAACATGATGTCAAACTTGTAACATGCCTTGTGAGCTTTGAATTTCCCTGATGATTGATCATATGCCTTATGTTGGAACATGCGAGTGCTATGCTTCATTTTTCTATGCAATATGCTAAGGGTATGACATGCTGATGATGATTATGATATGATGACGATGATAAAAAGGAGAGGGCAAATTTGGGGTGTTACAATATGCACAAACTCTAAGAGGATTTTAGAGTGTTTGAAATACTTATAACGAAAGTGATTCGTTTATAATTCTAGTTCGATCCATTTGATTTAAATTAATTTTCTAATAATGGCAATCGAGGATTTCGTTTCAAGCATAAAAGAACAAACTAGTATGTCATAGACGCATTCTAAATTAAAAAAAAATTATCATCATGGATCAGATATATTCTTATTATTTTCATAGAAATTAGAACAATGTGTATTTTACTAAAATCGGATTTCACTAAGGCTTATGATTGTGCTGATTGAGATTTTCTTGTCAAGATTATGATAGTTATGAGCTTTGGTGGTAAATGGATAGATTGGATCAAAGGTGGAATTTCCAAAAAATAATGTTTGTGCTTGTCAACGGGAGTTTGTCGTATGATTTCAAGGCTTTAAGAGGTCTGAGTCAGGGACACTCTTTATCCCCTTTTTTATTTGCCATGGTGGTTGAAGGATTGACTTTCATGGTTATAAAAGCCTATAACTCGGGTATTTTGATCGGTTTCAAAGTTAACGACGTCATCGAACACAATTTATTGCAATTTGCTGATGACACCATTTTTATTTGTGAAGCCACTTGGTCGAATATGTGGGGTCTTAAGACGATTATTCGTGAGTGAACTTGTGTCGGGCTTGAAATTGAATGCCACTAAAAGTTGTATGTATGAGATTGGGGTTGAGGATTCATTCTTAGTTGCAGCTTTCCGTTTTCTTGCTTGTTCGGGGAATTCAGCACCTTACTTTCCTTGGCTTAACGATTGGTAGCAATCATAAGCTTATTTTCGTTTTGGAACTCGACCATCAATAGAATTAAATCTCGTCTTTCGGCTTGGAAGGGTAGGCTATTATCTATTAGGAGGAGAGTTACTCATTATTCGTATTGTCTAGTCTCATGGTCCATTACTTATCTTTTAATAAAACATCAATTAAGATTATCCAGCAAATTACTAGCATTCAGAGATGCTTTCTTTGGCCGGGTTTGGCGGGTTGGGTTGGGATTTTGTGTCTGCCTACCCATTACGCCCGCCCCGCCAAAACAAAAAACCCCGCGGACGAAATACATAATGGGGCGGGGTTGGCTCGCCAGTCCGCTAACTATTTTGAAACAAAAACTACTTACAAATTTATTGTAATTTCTTTTAAATTTATTATAATATGCATGCATTTTTATGTATGTCATAATTCAAATTTAAATGAAATTATAGTAAACCAATTCAAATTTAAAATGAGTTATTGTTATATGCATCCATTTAGAAAGTTTAGAAAAAGTATGTAAATTTATAAACAATACCAATATAGATATTTATTTATAGTGCGGATAAAAACTCTAACCAATAAAATATTGCAATGACAAGTTCTCTATAATGAAATGTATACATAATATATAATACACAGTGCAGAGAAAAAAACACATGATATTGTTATACTGTAACACATATAGAATGCTCTAATTTAATATTTCAATTATAATATATAAATATTTTTAATTGTGAAATTTCTATTCCATTTATATATACTGGAACATTCATATATACCAAACTATATACAAAATAGTTTTCACTATTTCTTAACATATACATCTATTTTAAAACTATATTATGTACTGAACACATTCAACTAGTAGGAATTTATCTATCATCATATATGCGACACAATAGATTTACTAACATTGAAGTTACTTCTCTTTATAGTTGGCTTAGTTTCTTGTTAATCACATTAGTTTGATTCCCCATCTCTTACAATTTAAAAATAGTATAAAAAAATACAAAAAATAAAATCAAAAAGAAATTTAAAAATAACTTATAAAGAAATGGAAAAAAAATAAGGCGGGCTTGAATTTCATGCCCAATTCACCTTGGCGGGCATGCCCGCTCCGCTCTTCTTTTGGCGGGACGGGTGGGGCGGAGCGGGCGGCCTGTTTTGACACCCTTATCCTATATCAATTGGAAAACAGTTTGTAAACCAAAGGCTCGGGTGGATTGGGTATCAAAGATATTGGTGTTTTCAACACTGCTCTTATGTCTAAATGGTACTGGAGAATTCTTGCGGATTATAATATTGTTTGAATAGGCCTATTATTGGCAAGGTATGGCAATTTTACTTTGCATATGTTGTCTCGTGAGCCTGGCCAGAGTTGTAGAACGTCTTCACTGTGGTGGCGGGACCTGTTATCCATTGCCTTTTCTATAGATGTCAACTATTTTCCAATTCTATTTCCATTAAGGTTGGCGACGGGCGTTTAATTCCTTTTTGGACAACTGTTTGATGTGGAAATTCTCCACTGTGTGATATATTCCCTCTCTATTTTCTTTTGCAATTAACAAACAAGTGGTAATTTGGGAGCTTGGCTGTTGGATGGATTCAATTTGGTAGTGGAGTATTTCTCTGGATATTTCAAAGGTGATGCAGATTTTGTCCGCGAATTTCCATATTAATTGTTATTGTTGAAGCATATCCAGCTCCAAAAAACATTATTGATCGTATTGTTTGGACCCTTGAAGTGGCATCGTTTTCTCCGTCAAATCCTTGAAGGTTAACGTATTTGTTTGGCAGTTGTTTTTGGATGGGCTTTCCTCGCGTTATAATGTTAGTTATAAGGGGGTTATTTCTAATGCACACGATAAGGTCTATGTGTTCTGTTTTAACTGTGATGAATAATCTAATCACCTCTTCTTCTCTTTCCATAAGGTTAATTTAGTTTGGAGTAAGCTTGCCATTTGGCTTGACATATTCGGTATCCAGGGAGTGTTTTAGTCATTTTCCTCTCCTTTAGTGGCTGTCCTTTTTTAATGGTAGGTGTAATAAGCTTGACGGGGGTTCAATTTGGTTGGTAGCTTGCTGGAGTATTTGGATGGTTAGAAACCAAATTATTTTCAACTATGCAATATTCGATCTGAATGCTATTTTTGACAGTATTGTGCTACTTTCTTGATTGTGATTGCCTATTAGGAATAAACATTTTCCAATGTGTTTTTTATTTATAATTTGCTTAATCACCCTATTGAGTTTTTGTAATGATTTCGATAGGGGTTGTGTTGTATGTTTTTGGATTTTGTTTATCGGATTGGAGTACCCCTAGTACTCCCGTCAATATATTGGTCCTTGATTATAAAAAATAAAATTGATATTATAATTTTTTGGTAGTGATTAATTGATACGAAATTATTTTTTAAATTAAAAAATAATCAATCATGTATATGGTTTAGTGCATTTTGTCAGGCATTTTGTTTCATTTTGGAAAAATAATTTTACCAGAAATGGTCTTAAAATTTGGAAACATATTGCTTGATTTCAACGTTAAATATTATTCACATAAATGGGTATATAATTAAATTTTGAAAAGCAAGTTTTTCTATGTGGTAATACTTAAATAGATTCATTTATAATTATTATGTAGCTAGTATTGTTTTGTCGCTCCCGGGATTTTCATCCTAGTAGAAACGCGAAAGTGGCGCGGAAAGGGTAGAGTCGCCAGCCATACATTTTTATCCCGAAAGAATGGGAAAGGTAATGCTGCACAAACCTGAGGAAGAAGGAAAGGACAAGGTCCTGCAAACCAAAGATCTGGGTTCGGGAGTCGGTTACGACCTGGGAAGGTATTAGCACCCCAGATCGTCAGCCGTACCCGACGGGATCCACGCTTGCTTGTTTTTTTTCAAAGGGTGAGAAATAAAACTGCTACTGAATAAAGGAACTGCTAACTGGAACTGAAATGCAATGAGAGAGGGACAAAAAGATAACAAAAAGAAAGAATGGGGAAATGTAGGGAAAATAAATAATGTGCTCGAACGGGCCCTACCCCGCTGCCTACGTACCTCATCGGGATAATGAGGATCAGAGTCGACGTAGTTCGCCTAACTAAGGCAGGAACTATTTGTTTGTGTTTTTTATGGCTGAAACTGCGTATGTCTATGCTCAGGTATTGCAGGCTCGTCTGGTACGAGTGCGTTTACCGTCTTGCATACGAGACAAGTCGTTGCGAGTTCGCGTTGAGAATGAATGAGATGAGAAAGAGAAGTTCCCGCAGGAAAAGTCGCTTATTATTTGTTTTTGTCTTTTATGAGAAATGTTTTGAATTTGTTTGTAAACATTCGCATACTAAGACCTATCCATCGTGGTAAATACTTACACCTCGCCCCGAAACAGGACGTGTATAAGTACTCCGCAACAAAGTCTCGTATCGTACAAGAACGTTCGGTTTTTATTAAGTGTTTTATTGTTTTTCTTTATGAGATGAGAAAGAAGGACTCAAGTTACAAAAGGTAAAAAACTAAGGGGGACTAAGACACAACCCTAAGTTAGTTTATTATGTACAAGTGTGATCCTAATGGTTTATGTGGTTTTCTAAGCCTAATGAATAAAAGGAACTAGAAACTACTAGAATTCAACTTACTTCCTAAGGAAGTTAAGTTGATTCTAAGAACAATGGGGAAGCCTATACAAGTGAGAAAATCCAAATAATAAGGCAAAGCATTAAAATTGAAACAAGAAATAAATTCTAAAAAAAGTGCATTTTAAGGCATAAAACTAAAAGCAAGGCTAAACTCCACCTAAACTTATTTATTAGAAATTCTAAGCCTAAGTCCTAAAACTAAGGGAATTTATCTAATATCATCATCCAAAAATTAGTAATTAAACTATACTAAATCATTTAAAATCCTAAGATTAAACCTAATTAAACTAATCCTTAATGAGACATAATATCCTAAGCTAAACTAAATGGATTTATCATGTAAAAATGGCTTAAAGATTAATGCACTAAAATAGTAAAAGTCCTGGAAAAAATGTAAAATTAATTCTGTAGGGTCCTTAACCTGACTATAGCATTGTGCTAAAAAATATCCCAAAAATTCAGAAGCTAACTATGCCTAAAAGTCACTTAAATCTACCTAAGAATTAACCATAATTTTACATGAATTAAGCTATCAAAACAGTGGATAAAATGACCTAAAAATCTACCAAAAAATATCCTAAGTCCTATTATAAGTCTTCTAATCATAGCAAAAAGAATGGGCTAAAAATTCTATAGGAAGTGGAAAAAATAAAATGAACAAAATTAAGTGCAATTAAAGAAATTCAATAAAATGCTAATTAAATGAAAAATCGAAATTAAATAAAAAATAGCCAAAATTCAGAAATTAAAAATGTCACAAATTTCTAAAATGAATTATAAGCCTACTGGAATTTTTGTAGAATTTTATGATGAATTTTACTATTTTTTATGGATTTAATTCAAACTAAACTAAAACAAAAAATAACAAAACAAAGAAAAAGCTGGGGAGGTGCATTTAGCAGATTTTTATAGTTATTATCCTAATGGGCTTAAAAACTAGGGGTGCAAACAGCAAAAGACTTGGGCCCATCTACGCAGGCTATTGAGGGTGCATGGCATGAATTTTCGGTCAATATGTTGACTCAATACGGATCGTGTGATCTAGGCCTTTCTAATAGTATTCTAATCAAGTGACTCACAGATGCAGGAACATGGTTATTACGGTGTATAACATGCACACAATCACCCGCAGACATAGCCTACCGGACGGTGACACGTGTCACCGCCGGTGTGGCTGGAGAATCCAAACAATCTGATCTTATCTTCTTGAACATTGAAACAGTGACTTAATGCGAATTAGACTGGATTAATTGCAATTAAAATACTCTTAATTCCCTTTATTTCTCATTTAACTCTTCAAAATTCTTCTATCGTAATCTCTTAATCAATCAAATTAATAAACCAAAGAAAATAATATAAAGACAAGCCATGAACAAAGGGGCTGAAGAAACCCTAGACCTCCTTACCTCTCTCCTTCGCCGCCGCCAACCTCATCTCTTCCTTCTTCTTCTTCAAATTCGCCACCATTTGTAGATGTCTAGAATTGGCAGAATTTTTGACCAACAAGAAATATTGAATTCAGTTCAGAATGTCCTATCAGATGTTGGGACATTATCAAACAGAGTATAAGAACTTATTTCAGGATGTCACACCAGATGTTGGGACATTGTGTAAATGACTTAAGTTCAGTTTTTTCAGGATGTCCCAACAGATGTTGAGACATCTCAAACCTGCTACCAGAATTAATTAATGACTAACTGATCTGAGATATTTAAGGAGAGTTATCTGGAATTAATTATGGATGGTTAAAAACAGAACAAGGCGCATCTGTAGGGAGTTTTATTATGAGGATTCAGATTAATCAGAAGAACTAAATCACCTAGAATCTAGGAAGTAACAAACCCTAAATTCAAGGTGGAAGCTGCATGCTTTTAGGACTGGATTAACCTATAGAAAGCCCAAATTACTGTCGCTCCCGGGATTTTCATCCTAGTACAAACGCGAAAGTGGCGCGGAAAGGTTAGAGTCGCCAGCCAGACATTTTTATCCCGAATGAATGGGAAAGGTAATGTTGCACAAACCTGAGGAAGAAGGAAAGGACAAGGTCCTGCGAACCAAAGATCTGAGTTCGGGAGTCGGTTACGAATTGGGAAGGTATTAGCACCCCAATCCGTCCGCCGTACCCGACGGGATCCACGCTTGCTTGTTTTGTTTTAAAGGGTGAGAAATAAAGTGCTGCTGAACAAATCCGCTAACTGGGATGAAAAATGAAATGAGAAGGGAACTGAAATAAGAAAATGGAAAGAAAAGGGGAAATGTAGGGAAAATAAAGAATGTGCTCGAACGGGCCCTACCCCGCTGCCTACGTACCTCATCGGGATAATGAGGATCAGAGTCGACGTAGTTCGCCTAACCTAGGCGGGAACTATTTGTTTGTGTTTTTTACAGCTGGAACTGCGTATGTCTATGCTCAGGTGTTGCAGGCTCGTCTGGTACGAGTGCATTTACCGTCTTGCATGCGAGACAAGTCGTCGCGAGTTCGCGTTGTGAGTGAATGGGATGAGAAGAGAAGTTCCCGCAGGATAGTCGCTTATTGTTTGTTTTTTGTCTTTTAAAAGAAGTGTTTTGAATTTTGTTTGTGAACTGTCTTGTACTAAGACCTATCCATCGCGGGAAGTATTTACACCTCGCCCCGAAACAGGACGCGTATAAACACTCCGCAACAAAGTCTCGTGTCGTACAAGATTGTTCGGTTTTTATTAAGTATTTTATTGCTTTTCTTTTGAAGGGAGAAAGAAAGACTCAAGTTGATAAAAGGTAAAAACTAAGGGACTAAGACTCAATCCTAATTGTTTATTTATTTACAAGGTGGTCCTAATGGTTAGTGAAGTTTTCTATTCCTAATGGAAACTTAAAAACTACTAGAACTCAACTTACTTCCTAATGAAGTTAAGTTGATTCTAAGAACAAGGGGGGAATCCTATACAAGTTGTAAGATCAAGATAAAGCAAAAAATGAAATTAAACATAAGGAACAAAATTCTAAAAAATGCCTTAAAGGCATGACTTAAAAATAGTCTATTTATTTATTCTATTTCTACATGGAAATAAAGTTTCAAGCCTAAGTTCTAATTCTAAGCTAATCTTAATATTCATTATAAGAAAAACAAATTAAACTAAACCTAAGTCTAATATTAAATTTAAATGCTAAATCTAATCTATACTATTATTTTTATATTGAACTTTATTTTCTTTTAATGGCCTAAACTAATGGGAACTATGTATAACTAGGCCTAAAACTAATATTCTAAAAAAAAATACTAAAACTCCTAGAAAAATTATGAAAATTAAACTATAGGGTCCTAATACTACCTAAAATATGGGATTAAGAGGGATTCTAAAAAATCTCATTTTTTCTATGCCTAATAATTATTTAATTCCCGCTAAGAATTACCCACTAAATCCTAAGGATTATTCCATTAAAACCTAAGATAAAAGGTCCTAAAAAATCCATAAAAAATATCCTAAGAACTATTATGAGTCCTCTAATTACAGAAAAAAGAATGGCTCAAAAAAGTTGTTGGAAGCTACTTAAATAAAATGAACAAAATCCAGCATAATTAATAGAAATTCAATAGAATTAATTAATAGAAAAATTCAGAATTAATTCAAAAATAAACAAATTCCAGAAAATAAAAATGTCAAACATTTCTAAAATGAGTTAGAATCCTACTTTAATTTTTATAGAATTTCCTCATGCTTTTCCCTATTTTTTATAGATTTGTTTCTAACCTATACAAAAATTTAAAAAATAAGAAATGATGCATTAAAGTGGCGTATCGAGATTACTTACTAGAATGACGTGCCAATTCTTCATATAAGAAATCCGAAAAAACCTTAAGCAAGGCCTTGTAGTCTCCCATGAGCAAAATAAATGCCCATCATCCATAATCACTTTGTGAAACTTGACCATAATCGAAATCGATCCATATCGATCAAAAACATCATGAACACTTTAATACCGA
Organism: Lathyrus aphaca; assembly: GCA_963966055.1. NCBI lineage: Eukaryota > Viridiplantae > Streptophyta > Magnoliopsida > Fabales > Fabaceae > Lathyrus > Lathyrus aphaca. The sequence continues at coordinate 49,427,512 of OZ014521.1, read as the reverse complement.
ATTAATCCAAAAATAATAATTAAACCATTGCAAAAAAATCTAACTAAACATTATCAAGAAATTGATTAATATAAATCCAAAATGATTAGAAAAGAAATTAATTAACATTTTAACAAAAAAATTAATTTAGAATTCCTACACAAAAAAACTCTAAAGAAACCAAGGGAGTGCATACTGAACAACATGGTCCCAATAATACATAATCCATGGGCTGAGCCCAAAGTCCTGACTTTGTTGCAGGGAGGGTGCCGAAGCATTTCAAGAGTGCAAATAGAAGCCCATGTAAATAAGGCCCAATGACACAATGTTGATGGCGTTGGGGTGTGTTGTAGTAGAATGGAGGTGCGGATAGGATTTTTTTTATGGGCCTAAATGTATGAAGCCCGGTCCATACCTTACCCTAACATAAACCTAAAAGATGAATGATGATGAAGATCTGCTCTATTCTCCATGGCCGTTTCCCCTCATACGTTGTTCGCCGACAAACAATTCGTGGTGCCGCCGATCTCTCACCATCCATCCACACGTCGTCGCAATCCTTCCGTCGGAGCTACAACTATGGACGTTCACAAAAGCCAATGCGAAGATGCTCTGGATGTTCACGAAGGCAAAGACGAAGATGCTCTCACTTCATTTCTCGCCTTCAACATCATCGTGTTTTCATCACCTGTTCGAGATTGTACCATTGGAAACCGAAGACCTCGCTGCATATGAACCCACGCTCTACCACGCCGCGACTTCTTTCTATAGGAAACGCCGATCATATTCCGAGCACAAATCTTCATGACGGAAATGGTAATGACGACGCTGCACTCTAGGTGAGGTTATTGTTGACATTCGATCTTGCTCTCCTTCCACTCTGACTTCGATTTCCTCTGATTCCCCACCATGACTCCAAATCGCATAAAGACCAGATTCCAAACGGCATCTCGTCAAAGTTGATGCACCTCATACGACGATTTGATGCGAGAAAAATTATCGGTAAGGTTCCAATCTCCTTTCTTGAACTTTTCTTTCTGATTTCTTGAAATTTTGCCTCTGAATTGTTGATGGTTGTGTGAAGGATATGAATCCTGATGAAGATTTACGTTATACTGTTATTGAATTGACGGTATGATGATACTGATTTTTGTTGTTTTGGAGTGTTGATGTTGATAACCGATCTAAATTCCCTTGCGGTTATCGTCAAACTGATGCGGTTGAATCTTGTGATTTGCAGGTTCTGAATCATGATAATGAGGGTATGATATTGAATCCGTGAAATGCTCATGAAGATGACAAGAGGATGAAGGTTCTAGTTTGAGAAGAGTGAACGAAAAAGATGATTGCAGATGATGAATGGCGATGGTAGTTGGTGCTTGATGACAATCTTGATGCAGAGAATTCAGTTGATGAGAGATGGGAGGAGAGGAAAAAAAATGGTGAAGAATTGGAATGGTGAAGAATTTGTGAAGTTGTATCAAGAAAAAAAATGATAGAGTGGGATGCCTCTGATTTATAGCAGAATTGAAGATGGTTCTGGAAACTTCAGGTAATGATCAGTTATCCTTCAATTGTGAAGTTGTTAGAATTTAGTTAGGGATTTTCCATCTCAAATTCCAATTCTCCTTTTGATTTTTTCTCATGAGATTCTGTTATGTAGCCTAGCATAAACTCCCTTTCACCTGATTCTTTCCTTTGAAATTGCAATCCTCTACCCCCTTTTCCTGAATGTTCATTGCTCCTTAACTGAATCTCTGCTGCGAGATTGGTTAGAAAGTTTGTTATAAGTTGGTTTTTTTTAGTTAGAATTCTATTAGGAATTGACAGCTAGTTCTGATCTTTTCATTGATTAATGCAGGTTGTTAAACAGGAAATGGCTTTCACGAACAACTTTCTCGAGGTGCAATTAGGGCTTGTTGCTGCTGTGAATTTGTACAGGATGAGGAGCTGAATTTCTTGGATGTTCAGTTCAATCTCAGCAAGCAAACAGTCAACTGGCTGAGTTTTAGCTTGTCATCTGTTGAAGCAGTGATTTCATGCTTCTGTGAATATTATACGCTTGCACGTACAAATCGTTCCTCTTCTAAGTCATCAGAATCAATTTCCTCAAGAGCCAATGCTTCAAGATTAAGTGAAGAGCCAATAAACAGGAGGCAGCATGCTTGAATACTTAGGAAAGCTTTGATTAGAATCTACCCCAAGAGCATATGGTTGGAAATAGTCAACTGAGTTTCCATCACATGAAGCTGAACTAAGTGAACCTCAAATGAAGCTTATTAGCAGGATCATGTGTTAAATGAAATAATCTCTTGTAACCTTTAAACATTTTTTCCTTTTATTTGCTTAGCTTTTCCCTTGTATTCTGACTGATGCATCACGTTCAAGGAATTAATGGCACAAATTTACTTGACCAATTTTTGCGTTAATGGTCCTATTAATGCTGACATTGATGGCATTAATGCTGACAAAATGGTAAGGTCTTGATTATATTAATTGCTAAAAAAACAAGAAGCTAACGGCAAAAGCTTTGCAATCTCATTAAGTCCTATGATAGAACACATAATGAATATAAGGATACAAAGAAATTTTGAATTGAACATGAGGATTTTGACCAATGGAATATATGGATTTGACAAAATAAAATTAAGCTTCCTCTTTTGGATTAGATATGGGCTTGAAATTGATATGATTCAAAAAAGATAATGACAAATGGGCTTAAAACAATTTCAATTGAGATTTTTCCGATGGATCTATAATTGTAAAAAATGAGAAAATAGATAAAAAACAAATTGAATGGATTTGTGTTGAATGCGACAATTATGAATATTAAAAGAATGGAATTTATTAAAGGAAGATTATATGGATAAATGGATATGGACCACCCTAATTGGAAAGATGGACAAAACGAAAAAATGGAAATAAAAGTGAAACGAAATAATCAGGAATGGTTTATGAGAACAAAGCAATGAATGGATATGAAATCTCAATTTTAACCCTAGGTCCATTTTGAATTCTTTCCAACAACACACCCACTTCCGAGCCACTGAATAATTTTCCAGATTAGTCACACCTCTTTGAATCGTCTGCACCATGCCATGACCATTCTAATCCAGATGAAATCACTGATAAACTGAAAGTTCAAACCAGACCGCACACGAAACACTGTTTGATAAACGGATGAATCTCGGCACACTACAACATGATCTCTGAATATTCACTATTTAATAGATGGTCCAGTAGTCCAAAATAATCTTGCCGCTGTAGTGATCTTTTGATAGTTTGACCAAGATCAGGTCAAACTCTCATCTGAATCGAAACTCAATTGAACAACCGCACTTGAAGTAAAATTAACATTAGTAAATTCTCCACCATTTCAAACTCTGACAGGTACTGATAAGGTACTAAACCCTCATCCAGTACAACCTTAATCACATGCCTAATGAAACAATGAAGTGCACTAGTATGCCGTTAATGGATTGATGAGAAATGCTGGTGAATGCAAAATGATGAGCCAGTAGAGGGAATAAATAAGGGCAAATTTTGAGGTATTACAATTACAAACACCTATTTAATCAACAGAAACTCACAGAATTGAGGACGAATCACAGAAGACAAAATAGGGTGTTGTGTCTTTAATAGCAGGTTGTTTTTAATTGTACCACTTTATGAGCTTTTAAGCAAAAGTGCATTTGTGACTTGATTGAAACTGTGAAGTAAGATCAAGCTGTATTGTTTGAAGAATGTCTTCAATTTTATTAAACTTGTAAACTTGATCACTGTGTGATTGAGGGGGAGTGAGTTGGTACTCATATCTAAGTTGTGTCTTAGGTAGAAATTGCATTGGGTAGATATTAAGTGAAAGATTAAACTGGGTTGTTTAAGTCTAGAATTAATATTACTTATAGTGGATTTCCTCCTGGCTTGGTAGCCTCCAGATGTAAGTGTGGTTATACACTGAACTGGGTTAACAAACTTCTGTGTTGTTTAATTTTCTTGCACTTTAAGTTTTGGTTAAATCTGTCAAGTGTTGGGACATCTCATAGGACATCTCATACCTGATCACAGAATTTCAATTGACATCAGAGCAGGCACCCTGCCTGTTTATACTGGGTGAGATCTAGGGAATACAAATTCTGGAAACATGGACAAAGATATAGGATCAATAAATAGACCACCTATACTGGATGGTTCTAATTATGACTACTGGAAGCCAAGAATGATTGCATTCTTAAGATCACTTGACAACAGGGCCTGGAGAGCAGTCAACATTGGATGGGAACATCCTATCCAAGACACCAAAGATGGATCAAAAGTGTTGAAACCTGAAGAAGAATGGAGTAAGGAGGAAGAAGATTCAGCACTAGGCAACTCCAAGGCCTTAAATGCTCTATTCAATGGCATTGATAGGAACATCTTTAGACTTGTGCATCACTGTGAGCTAGCCAAAGATGTGTGGGATACTCTCAAAACAACTCATGAAGGAACATCAAAGGTAAAGATGTCAAGACTTCAACTTCTCACCACCAAGTTTGAAAACTTGAGAATGAAGGAAGATGAGACAGTTCATGAATTCTACATGAACATCTTAGAAGTAGCTAATACTTCTGGTGCTTTGGGAGAAAAGATGACTGATGAAAAACTTGTAAGAAAGATCCTCAGATCTTTGCCAAAAAGATTTGACATGAAAGTCACAGCAATAGAAGAAGCTCAAGACATATGCACTATGAAAGTTGAAGAGCTCATTGGTTCCCTTCAAACATTTGAGATGGGAATGAATGACACAAATATTAAGAAGAACAAAAGCATAGCCTTGGTGACAAATACTGATGAAGAAGAAGATGATGAAACAGAATCTGGTAAAAGCTTATCAGACAACATTGCTATGCTTGGAAGACAATTCAAAAAGATTCTCAGAGGGATGGAAGGCAAATCCAAACCCAGTGGAAGATACACAAAATCTTCTGAGAACAAGAGACCTTATGATGCTAACAGAAGGTCAAATTATGATGAAAAGACCAGTCAAGAAAAAGGAATCAAATGCCATGGATGTGAAGGATATGGACACATCAGGAGTGAATGTCCTACCTACTTAAAAAGGCAAAAGAAAGGACTATCTGTAACCTGGTCTGATGAAGACTCAGGAGGTGATTCAGAAGAAGAATCAGCTAAGCATATCACTACTTTAGCTGGATTATGTGAATCTGATTCCAGTGATGGGGAGCTTACTTTTGAAGAACTTGAGCAAGCATACAAAGATCTATACAAAAGAAGCACTGAAATATGCAGTGAGGTTATAAAGCTAAAGAAGCAGAAGGAGACACTAGAAGATGAAAAAGCAAGTGATCAAGAAATCATTGACACCTTGAAAAGTGAAGTAAGTCTTCTCAACTCCAAATTGGAACACATGTCCAAATCTGTTAGAATGTTGAACAGCAGCTCAAATACACTGGATGTTATTCTCAACAACAATAAGCATTCAGGGGATAAAAGTGGACTGGGATTTAACAGAGTACATAAAGATGATGCTAGCTCTAGCAAAACTACTTCAAAATCCATACAGTCAAACAAGATGTCCCAACAGATGCTTCAACATCAGGAAAAGAACACAAAGTCAAACAGAATGTTCCAACAGATGTCTCAACATTCTGAAAAGAACAAAATGAAGAAGAAGTATCAAAGATGGAGATGTCATCATTCTGGAATATTTGGAAATATCAAACCTTATTGTTATAAGCTGCATGGATATCCAAATCAGATGTATCAGCAACCTTCTAAGCAGAAAATAGAAGTTACCAAGAAAGTGCTGCATAAACATCAAAGAAATCAGCAACCTCCTAAGCAGAAGACAGAAGTCATCAAGAAGGTATGGAGATCAAAAGCTAGCATTCAGGCTGATCAAAACTACATACACAAGAACAAGATCAACAATCAATCTTGGAGATCTACTGATGAACAACACACAGGGCAGAGGCATCAAAAGAAATCTCAACTCAAATGGTCAAAGAAAAGTGCTGCATATATAGCACATACATCACTAAGAGTATCAACTAAAGAAGACTGGTACTTTGACAGTGGATGTTCAAGACACATGACTGGATTGAAGAATCTGCTAGTAAACTTAAAGTCACATTCATCCAGGTATGTAACCTTTGGAGATGGAGCTAAAGGAGAAATCAAGGGAGTTGGGACCTTGGACTGTCAAGATGTTCCAAGACTAGATGATGTGCTGCTAGTTAAAGGTTTAACTGCTAACCTGATCAGCATAAGTCAATTATGTGATCAAGGGTACAGTGTAAACTTTACCAAAACTGAATGCATAGTGACTAACAAAGAACAAGAGGTTGTCATGAAAGGAGCCAGATCTAAAGACAACTGTTACATGTGGGAATCTCAAGACTTCAGCCTTACTTCAACTTGCTCCTTAGCTAAAGAAGAAGAAGTGAAACTATGGCACCAAAGACTAGGTCATCTTCATTTCAGAGGAATAAAGAAGATAATATCTATGGATGCTGTAAGAGGTATTCCTAAACTGAAGATTGATGATGGCAAAATATGTGGTGAATGTCAAATAGGCAAGCAAACCAAGATGTCCCATCCAAAGCTCCAACATCTGACAACTTCCAAAGTTTTGGAACTATTGCATATGGATCTTATGGGACCTATGCAGGTTGAAAGTCTTGGTGGCAAGAGGTATGCCTATGTGGTGGTTGATGACTTTTCAAGGTATACATGGATAAATTTTATCAAGGAAAAGTCTGATGTATTTGATGTATTCAAAGACTTATGCCAAAGAATACAAAGGGAAAAAGCCAGCTGTGTGATCAGAATAAGAAGTGATCATGGAAAAGAGTTTGAGAACCAAAAGTTCTTAGATTTCTGCTCTTCAGAAGGAATCAATCATGAATATTCTTCACCAATCACTCCTCAACAGAATGAGATTGTTGAGAGGAAGAATAGAACTATTCAAGAATCAGCAAGAGCTATGATCCATGCTAAAAAGTTACCTTTGTACTTCTGGGCTGAAGCTATGAACACAACTTGTTACATCCACAACAGAGTTACTCTAAGAAAAGGAACTTTGTCCACAATCTATGAAGTCTGGAAGGGCAGAAAACCCACAGTTAAGTACTTCCATGTGTTTGGAAGTAACTGTTATATTCTGGAAGATAGGGAGCAAAGGAGAAAAATGGATCCTAAAAGTGATGAAGGGATTTTTCTTGGATACTCTATAAACAGCAGAGCATATAGAGTATTTAATTCTAGAACCAAGGTTATCATGGAGTCTATAAATGTGATAATTGATGATGCTCCTACAGATGTCCCAGAAGATGTTGGAACATCTATTGATATCAAGATTGAAGCTGAAGAAAAGAGTGATCATTATGACTTCACTCAAACTGATGCAAGGACAGAACAATCTAGCAAACCTCCCTCCATCAAAATACAGAAGGATCATCCCAAAGATTTAATAATTGGTGATCCCAACAGAGGTGTGAGCACTAGATCAAGAGAAGTGATTTCAGGTTCCTGTTTTGTTTCTAAAATAGAACCTAAAAACATCAAGGAAGCTCTTACTGATGAATACTGGATTTGTGCTATGCAAGAGGAATTAGGTCAATTCACAAGGAATGAAGTGTGGAATCTTGTTCCTAGACCTGATGACATAAATGTGATTGGAACAAAATGGGTGTATAGGAACAAGTCAAATGAATAAGGAGTTGTTACAAAGAACAAAGCTAGACTTGTAGCTCAAGGATACACACAAATTGAAGGAGTAGACTTTGATGAAACCTTTGCACCAGTAGCAAGGCTTGAATCAATCAGACTACTTTTGGGAATTGCTTGTATCTTAAAGTTCAAGCTATTTCAAATGGATGTGAAAAGTGCCTTTTTAAATGGTTATCTTAATGAAGAGGTATATGTAGAACAGCCTAAAGGATTTGTTGATCCAAGCTGTCCAAATCATGTATACAAACTAAAGAAGGCTCTTTATGGTCTGAAGCAAGCCCCAAGGGCATGGTATGAAAGACTGACTACTTTTCTTATCAAGCAAGGGTACAGGAAAGGTGGAATTGACAAAACCTTGTTTGTTAAAGATGAAGAAGGAAATGTCATGATTGCTCAAATATATGTAGATGACATTGTCTTTGGTGGGATGTCTGATAGGATGGTCAAACATTTTGTCAACCAAATGGAATCTGAATTTGAAATGAGCCTAGTAGGAGAAATAACCTACTTTCTTGGACTGCAAATAAAACAAATGGAGGACTCCATGTTCATTTCTCAAAGCAAGTATGCTAAGAACATAGTCAAGAAATTTGGAATGGACAGTGCTACTCATAAAAGAACTCCTGCCCCTACACATTTAAAGCTGACTAAAGATGAAAAGGGTGAGAATGTAGATCAAAGCATGTATAGAAGTATGATTGGAAGCTTGTTATATCTGACTGCTAGCAGACCAGACATAGCATTTGCAGTGGGTGTATGTGCAAGATATCAAGCTGATCCAAAAGTCAGTCATCTTAATCAAGTCAAGAGAATTCTGAAATATGTTAATGGTACTTGTGACTATGGCATAATGTACTTTCATGGATGTAAACCAATTCTCACTGGCTTCTGTGATGCTGATTGGGCTGGAAGTGCTGATGACAGAAAAAACACTTAAGGAGGATGCTTCTTTCTAGGAAACAATTTGATTTCTTGGTTCAGTAAGAAACAAAATTGTGTATCCTTATCTACAGCTGAAGCTGAATATATAGCAGCTGGAAGCAGTTGTTCTCAGTTGGTTTGGATGAAGCAAATGCTCACTGAGTATAATGTCCCACAAGATGTCATGACATTGTACTGTGACAACTTAAGTGCAATTAACATATCAAAGAATCCTATCCAACATAGCAGGACCAAGCATATTGATATCAGACATCATTTCATCAGAGATCTTGTAGAAGAAAAAGTGATTTCATTGGAACATGTAGCTACAAATCTGCAGTTGGCTGATATCTTTACCAAAGCATTGGATGCTACACAATTTGAGAACTTAAGGGGCAAATTGGGAATCTGTTTATGTGAGATTTAGAAGTTAAGGAGATGTGCCAACATGTCATATGACATTGTGTGGCATAAGTACCATATGGCAACACCAGTCTGGTCAAGAAGCTTGGGTATTCCATTCCTAATCATTTTCAATGTAACGACTACTTATATAATAACAGTTTGCATTCAGCTATCCATATTCTCATCATACTATCAAAAGCGAATTGCATTATCTAGCTGCTCTTCAAAAATCATCAACCCTAAAACTCTTCATCCATCTTCTTTGAAAATGTCTCAAAACCCTAACACTCCTGAAGAAATTCTCAACAAAGAAGATGTGGTTCATGCAACCCCCATCTCTGTAGTACCCATGAAGTCAACCCCATTGGACGAAATCAGAGGAAGTGTTCCTCATGCTAAAAAGCCAAGAACTCCAAAAAGAGCAAAAGATCAAGTCTGCAGCAAATCCAAAGGCATTCCTTCACCAGCAAACATGCCTCCAAAATCTTCTGAATATGTGGATACTTCCATAAAGGAGATAGTAAACAAGATTCTTTTTGAACAAAGAGTGGTTAGTGGCATATCTATCCCTCTGAACACCATGCCAGCTCCTCAAGAAGATCAACAAACTCAAGATGCAAAGGACACTCCTGCTCAACAGGATGTCCCAATAGATGTTGAAACATCTGAGGATGAACAAAATGCCTCATCTAATGCTGCTGTAGAAGAATCTGAGGACCAGAAAAAGGCCTCAAATGACAGTGATGAAGAAGAATCTGAGGATCAGACCAAAGCCTCAACTGAAGAGCATATCTCTGCTGATCAACCAGCTGAAGAAGAGACTGCTCAATCTCCTCCTGTGGTGAATCTAGAGCAGGATTCTGATACAGAGATCATTGCCTCTGTAAGACCTAGCATAGCCAAAAGGCTCAGGACTAGGAAAGAAAAGATGCAAGCAGGACATGCAATTCCTGAGAAGAAGCAAGCTACCCCAAAGAAAGACAAAGCTAAAGCTGTCTTTGGTCCTACCAAACAATGGAGCAAGGTGCAACCACAGAAGAGGAAAGTTGTCACTCCTCCAGACTCAGATGTTGAAGCAGATGTCCCAACATCTCCTCCAAAGAAGAAAACAGCACCCTCTAGGGCATCAACTGCTGTTCCAGAAGCTCCTTTGGACAACATCTCATTTCATCATGTTTCAAGTGTTAACAGGTGGAAGTTTGTGTACCAAAGAAGGGTAGCACTTGAAAGAGAGCTGAGTAGTAATGCACTTGAGTGCACTGAATTAATTAACATCATATCTGCTGCTGGCCTCTTCAAAACAGTCTCCAATCTCTCTCCCTGCTATGAGCTGCTTGTCAAAGAATTCATAGTCAATCTTCAGGAAGATTGTGCCAATGGTAAGTCTGCTGAATTTAGAAAAGTTTTTGTTAGAGGCAGGTGTGTAGAGTTCTCTCCTCAGATCATCAACCAATTCCTTGGAAGAGAATCTGATGGTCCAAATGAACTAGGGAAGACTGATAACCAGGTCTGCAAGGTTATCACTGCAAATCAGGTCAAGGCTTGGCCAGTTAAAGGAAAGCTCTCAGTGAGCATGCTGACAAGAAAATATGCCATGCTGAACAGGATTGATACAGCAAACTGGGTGCCTACCAATCACACATCTTCAATATCCACTGGCTTGGGCAGATTTATTTATGCTGTGGGCACTGAAACTAAGCTGGATTATGGTGCCTACATCTTTGATCAGACCTTGAAGCATGCTAGCTCATCTGCAACAAAGCTGCCAATAGCTTTCCCTTCCTTGTTGTGTGGTATAGTGCTAAGTCAGTACCCTGGGATCCTCACTGAGAAGGACAGAGTCTGCAAAAGAGAAAGCCCTCTGGCCTTTCACTACAAACTGTTCCTAAGTCATCATGCAGCAGATGTTGAAGCACCCTCTGGGACATCTGCAGGTCCTTCAACTGCCAAGACTCCAATCTCCAAGGCTGCATTGATTGCTGAACTGAAGAGCACTTGCAAAGAACTTGAAGCAAGGAAGCAGAAGCTTGAGGAAATCATCCAAAGGCTGGAGAGTGAAGGTGATCAGAAAGTTGCTTCTGATGAAGAAACTGAGGATGATGAAGAAACTGAATGTGAGGAGTCTGAGTGATTAACTGTATGTGAGGACAAATGTAATGACAGCTGCATTGTAATTTAGATTTAGTCTCTTTGGCCCCAAAATTTGTGTCTAACAAGGGGGAGAACAACACCAACAACAATGTGTAATGCTGTTTGATTATGAATGAAAAATCTGTTTGCTTCTGAACTGAATAAGTGTGTTTTTTTCCTGTTGCAACAAGACTGGATACATATATGTTTGAGGGGGAGTAATCTCAAATATGATTCAACAGAAAAGTAATGCTATACTCTGATAAAAGATCTTCTGCTGCACTCTGAAAAATCAGAAAAGAATGTTAGCCAAAAATTAGCCAAAGGGGGAGTTTGTAGATGTCTAGAATTGGCAGAATTTTTGACCAACAAGAAATATTGAATTCAGTTCAGAATGTCCTATCAGATGTTGGGACATTATCAAACAGAGTATAAGAACTTATTTCAGGATGTCACACCAGATGTTGGGACATTGTGTAAATGACTTAAGTTCAGTTTTTTCAGGATGTCCCAACAGATGTTGAGACATCTCAAACCTGCTACCAGAATTAATTAATGACTAACTGATATGAGATATTTAAGGAGAGTTATCTGGAATTAATTATGGATGGTTAAAAACAGAACAAGGCGCATCTGTAGGGAGTTTTATTATGAGGATTCAGATTAATCAGAAGAACTAAATCACATAGAATCTAGGAAGTAACCAACCCTAAATTCAAGGTGGAAGCTGCATGCTTTTAGGACTGGATTAACCTACAGAAAGCCCAAATTACAAACACCTATTTAATCAACAGAAACTCACAGAATTGAGGACGAATCATAGAAGACAAAATAGGGGGTTGTGTCTTTAATAGCAGGTTGTTTTTAATTGTACCACTTTATGAGCTTTTAAGCAAAAGTGCATTTGTGACTTGATTGAAACTGTGAAGTAAGATCAAGCTGTATTGTTTGAAGAATGTCTTCAATTTTATTAAACTTGTAAACTTGATCACTGTGTGATTGAGGGGGAGTGAGTTGGTACTCATATCTAAGTTGTGTCTTAGGTAGAAATTGCATTGGGTAGATATTAAGTGAAAGATTAAACTGGGTTGTTTAAGTCTAGAATTAATATTACTTATAGTGGATTTCCTCCTGGCTTGGTAGCCTCCAGATGTAAGTGTGGTTATACACTGAACTGGGTTAACAAAATTCTGTGTTGTTTAATTTTCTTGCACTTTAAGTTTTGGTTAAATCTGTCAAGTGTTGGGACATCTCATAGGACATCTCATACCTGATCACAGAATTTCAACCATCAACATAATCTTCCATTGCCTTATCCTCTTCCGAAACACAAATGAAACAAGGCAATCCAACCTAACTCTCTTTCAACTCTAAAATCCGAAACCAAAACACCAACCTAACACTTTTCTTCTTCAAATCCGAACCTAATCCTAAAAACTAACCAAAAACGAAACTCATTCTCATCTAATCCAAAACAAAACAAACACACAAAAGCTTATTCGAATCTAACTCAAAAGCAATTTCACAACCGACGCGAATTCATACCTTGAATCGAAGTTGTGTTGGCGTTGTTAACAAGCGGAGGGAAATCGTCGCCGCTTGTTACGAGATTAAGGATGATGTCGTTCAAAGAAGATATCAATTCACAGCTTCCTAATTCGTGACGACGATGAGGATAACGCTCCGGACTGAAGAATAGAGGAGAAGTTGATACGAGACGCGGTGCGGAATAAGGCTTCTAGGTACGATTCGTCTCTCGGTCTCCTTCTATTTCTGATTTCCGATTCGTCCTGAATCCATGACTCGTTGAATTGATGCGTTGTTGTTTCGATCTGTTACTGACTTTTTGATGCCGCTGTAATTTTTGTTGTTACAAGTTTGTTTAGTGGCTTGATGAAGGTGTTATTTGGTGAAGGTGAGGCCGATGCAGGAGTCAGATTGATGCAGATGAAGAGAACGATTCTGATTTTTGGAGAAGAGAAAACAATGAAGATGAAGAAGAGAGATTCGATGGTGTTGATTCTGCAAATTGAGAGAGAGAATGAAGAGAAGGTATTGATCGAATGAAGATTCAAGAGTGAAATTGGAGATTTTAAGCTTGAAGGTTGTGAATGTGTGAAGAGGAAGTTGAAGTTGGATGCAATTCAGAATGAGGATGGAGAAGAAGAAGGATCTGGAGAATAAAGAATGATTGAAGAATGCTGATTCCCAGAACCCTGAGAAATGAATAACCTCACTGCTTTATAGAAGATCTGAGATAGCTCTTGTGACGAATTCAGGTGAAGTTTCCAGAAGAAATTGGTTATGAGTTTGTTAAGTTTTTAGTTAGTTTGTTATGATTTCTGAAATTCTGTTTTTGGTAGTTTTGCTTATTGGTTAGTTCTTTTCACTTACTAGTTTAGGGCTATAATCTTCTGCTTTCCCTCTTGAGTGTCCATTCAATTTTTTATTTGTTTTATCATTGCAGAATGCAGATGGAGGGTAGAGATCAATGGAGAGTTGTGCAGAAAATGATTGATGAAAAGTGAAGAGTTGAGAGTGTTTTTTTTTTGGTTTGAAGAGGTTGATGGTGTGCGAGATTGAATATGAGGAGAGTTGAGAGCTGAAGAAGGCCTGGTACCGAGTTCTGTTATCATAACATAATTTTTTCTTTGTAACTTATCCTTCATTTTCTGTTATTGGATTTTAGAGTTTCAAACCGCTTTTTCGTTGTAACTGATACCGTTATTCTTTGTAACCGAATTCTTCTACAGTTATGTTATGATTCCTTTTTGTATTGATTTTTCTGAATTTTCCTGGTGTAAAGTTGAAGATGAAAGAATTTCTGAGTTTTTTCTGTGTTGTCCATTTTTGAGAGGGATCAAGTTTGTTATCTCCTGAGTTCTGACTTTTTTTTCTGATATAATAACTGATTTTCTCCAACTGAAAACTGATACACCCTGTAACTGAATTTTCCCATTCAATTTTTCGTTTGAGAGTTTTCTCAGCCCAATCTGTAAAAAAAAAATTGATGATATTGGCGAAATGCAACTTGTTGATGAATGGTCTCAATTTGTTCTCAATTTGTTTAGTTAAAGGCAATGTCTTGACCGTGCTAAAAAAATCTTCCCATATCCAACTTGTAGCTTATAAAGAATCAATGTAATGCCCTGCATCCACTATTTCACCAAAGCCAATGCAAGAAGAATATTACCAATTAATTTAGGGATGCTGATGAATTAAATTTAATGCCATTTTAGGAACTTGTTATAATCACCAAAGAGAATTGAAACTGACAAATCAAACTTTTCGCCTTCATTTGGCCTCATCTACCTGATATTGTCAATATGATATTGACATAATAAATGCCCAAGTGGAATTTTTTCACCAATAATAGAAGCTTTTCCATTTCCCTCGTACTAATAAGTGATAGAAATAATCAGCAACCAATGTTATTTCAATAAGAACATTCGGAAGCTTCCCATGTGATTTTATCTAACTATGATGGTATTCCCATAAGATGTGTTCTCTTTAAAAGTGAACTATGCCTTTTGAATAAATGGACAACACCTTCTTCTTTCCCTTTAATACATGAGAACCTTTAAATGTCCTTGAATTTCTACATAAATAATATCGAAAATGGATCTTGAGTTTTTAATAAATACAACTTGATCTACCTGACTCGATTCAGAACTTTGAATACGAACTCTTGATCCTATCCCTAATTAGACATGTGTTCCAAGATCTTCTCAATAATTCGTACCTAGTAATTCATGCGAACTTTCTTCCAAATATGACTTGAACCGGATTCTTGAACATAATAATTGCCTAAGAACTTGATGTCATCTGGCTCAACCTTGAACAATCTAAAATCAATGCTCCAAAAGAGATGGAAACAAAACACAGTAATAACCTCAAATGAAATGACTTGATCATAGTGAACCCTTATCGAAAGAACTATCTCCCAGTTCAGCCTCAATGGAATAAGAAAACTCCTATGTTTTTTTTCTTCCTTTTTTTAGAAATACAGATTAATAAACTCTGATTCAAGACTTTGCCGAATTTTAGAGAAGAATAGCCCTAGTAGCTTGAGTAGGAAGAAATCCATGGTAATCATTCTTCACAATTTCAATCTCTCACTTAACAATGGATAATCTCTATAAGTGGAATCCTTGAAGACCACTTAATTAGGAAAATAAACCCTAATCACGCTGCAAAGGTTCAAGAAGATGATGTTATTGATGGCCGGACGACTAACCTTGGATTCATTCGACAATTACAGACAAGGTGTGCAACCCTAATTCCATATGGCCTTGATCCCACATCTTAGGAACTCAATGCAAATGAATGATTGCAAGTGTTAATGACCCAATGGAAGAATGCATATGAATATGAAGCGTAAGCCAATCAAGGCAATAAATAATGAGGGCAAATTTTGAGGTATTACAGCTGCCTCTATTCAATCATCTGCAAGCCTGAACGAATAATTGCAATAGCTTTTAGACGTTCAAGGTATGGAGTGATTGAATACTCGAATAAAACCTGGAAATTTGAACTCAGTGGATAGTAGAAATGCCATCTGCCCATTTATTTATTTATATTTTTTGTTTTGACCTCTGAATAGGTAACGGGAAAAGAACAAGGTGGAATTGAATCAATACAATAATCTGCACTGTGACTGCTGAGCGAAACAAAGCCACAACGAGGGTGCCTGTGGCGAAACAAAACTTAACGATACCGTTAGAGAAACAAAACTCGACAATGTGACTGCTGGGCAGGACCAAGTCACAAAGAAAACATGCGACTGCTGGGCAGGACCAAGCCATGGAAGGTGCATGTTGGTGAAACAGGGCTTAACGAGACCATTAGCAGAATGGAACTCAACAATATGACTGCTGGGCAGGACTAAGCCATAAAGAAAACACGCGACTGCTGGGCAGGACCAAGCCACGGAAGGTGCCTGTTGGCGACACAGGGCTTAATGAGACCATTAGCGGAATGGAACTCAACAATATGACCGTTGGGCAGGACCAAGCCATAAAGAAAAATACGCGACTACTGGGCAGGACCAAGCCACAAAGAAAAATACGCGACTGCTGGGCAAGACCAAGTCACAAAGAAAAATACGCAATTGCTGGGAAGGACCAAGTCACAAAGAAAAATACGCGACTGCTGGGCAGGACAAAGCCACGGAAGGCTCCTGTTGGCGAAACAGGGCTTAACGAGACCATTAGCGGAATGGAACTAAAAAATATGACTGTTGGGAAGGACCAAGCCATAAAGAAAACATGTGACTGCTGGGCCGGACCAAGTCACAAAGAAAAATACGTTACTGTTGTGTAGGACCAAGCCACGGAGAAAAATACGCGACTGCTGGGCAGGACCAAGCCACGAAAGGTGTCTGTTGAAGAAACAAGGCTTAACGAGACCATTAGCGGAATGGAACTCAACAATATGACTGTTGGGCAAAACCAAGCCATAAAGAAAACACGCGACTGTTGGGCAGGACCAAGTCACAAAGAAAAATACACGACTGCTGGGCAGGACCAAGCCACGGAGAAAAATATGCGACTGCTGGGCAGGACCAAGCCACGGAAGGTGCCTGTTGGCGAAACAGGGCTTAACGAGAGCATTAGCGGAATGGAACTCAATAATATGACTGCTGGACAGGACCAAGCCATAAATAAAACACGAGACTGTTGGGCAGGACCAAGTCACAAAGAAAAATACGTGACTGCTGGGCAGGACCAACCCACGGAAGGTGCCTATTGGCGAAACAGGGCTTAACGAGACCATTAGTGGAATGGAACTTAACAATATGACTGCTGGGCAGGACCAAGTGTTGCAACCCAAAATTTGCCCTCCACAAGACAAGACATTGTGTATTAAGAGGTTCACAAGGTTCACAAGGTTCACAATTAGTCAGAAAGTTTGATAATTCCCTCAGACAATGCATGCTCCTAAGCAATGCATCTTAAACTAGGGTTTTGACTTTCATCACGCTAAATGGACTTCCAAGACTTCAAATGAGCTTAATAGCATCCTATATGTGTTCAAGACTCCCCATGTCAAGTTTCAAGACTTTCCCAAAAGATTTGCTCAGTCAGATGATCAGATAGGTTAAAATCAGTCAAAGCAGTTAAAAAGTCAAACTGAGGTCAACTGTGGTCAAACCAAAGTCAAACTTCATTATTTTTTGCCAACATCAAGTATATGAAGTAAAATTCATCATTTGATCAAGGGTTGATAATGATTCATCAAGGAGATTTCAGATCATCAAGAATCAGGAGTTTCTAAATTAGGGTTTTCACAGGAAAAGTCAACTGAACTTTGACCAGCCATAACTTTCACATGCTTCATCAAAATTTTTCCATCCAAAGCTCATTTTGAAGGAAATTGAATTCTCTACAACTTTGTGTCTCACAAGCCAAGCCCAAAAATGCTTCATTTGGAAGGTATGAGCTAAGACATTATAGGTCCTTTTAAAAGTCAACAAAAAGTCAACAACTTCAAAAGAGCATAACTTGAGAATGGTAAAAGATAAGGACATGAGACCAAAGAGGTTGGTTAGAGGACTCTTTAAGATTTCCAAAATGTCCAAGAACACCTTCATAGCATTAAAATTGAAGGATTTGTGCCCTTGCAAAGTTGGGAAATTTTTGAGAGGTTTATGAAGTAAATGGGGTCTTAAAACCATAATTCTTCAAATGGGCTTGCTTTTTTGTGATCCAATTAGTTCCATGACATCATGCACGAAATTAAATTAATATTTTCATAATTTTATTCATTTTATTTTTATTTATTATGATTTTTTATATTAAAAGTCATTTTAAATTCAAATAAAATATAAAATAATGAAGATTTAAATTGATTTGGTTTCTAGAAGGTCATAAAGTATATTTGGACTTGATTGATACAAGAATAATGAGGATCATCCTAAAATAGCAAGCTTAGATCAAGATATTTCAAGTTTTAAAATCAAATATTTTTCAATCTTTCAAAGTCCAAATATCCAAAGTTTTGTGCAATTTTTTGACCTAATTCAATTGTATCTTATATATATATACAACATGAAGCAGCTTCAAGGACACGGATTTTCAGCCTCAAGAACCATATTCAAACGTCACAAATTTCATCCAAAAACACAAATTCGGATTCACCCTTGCAGGGCAATAAAAGGTATTTTAAGGACATGGAGAGGATCCTTGGACATCACTGAACATGTAGCAATCATCATCTGCATCTCTAACACCATGAATTGCTCTAACCGAATCACTCTTGTTCAAGTTTTTACATTTTTTCGATTTCATACTCTCATGCATTATTAACTAATTTTGCTTGTTGATTTGTGTTTGTTGTGAAGCATAGAAGCTTTCTGGATAAGTTAATTGAAGGTTCATGGTCTAAATCATTAGATGCCATGGTTAGGGTTTTGAAATTCGAATTCGGGAACTTAGTACTTAGGGCATCTAAATGAGTTCTAAGAACATGGCCATGATGTATAAGCTTCATGTAATTGATATGGGTTTCAAATTTGTATTAATATTGTAGTTTGATTGATGTTTCGAAAACATAGGTTTCTGGTTCATGAATACACAGGTAAATTCGCAGGAACGGGCGTATGAAAATTCGCAGGAAATTTGAATGAGGAAGATGAAGTTGCGCGCCAAATTCCAGTTTCAAATTCTAACATTATATTTATTTTATTGTTGCTATATATATTTCAGAAAAGCAAGCTAGCTCAGTTGGTTGGACGCGTACGTAATTGGCTTCAGCACCAGGGTTCGAATCCCAGGTTTTGCGTTTTGTTTTATTTATCACATTTACTAGTTTGTGTATTTAATAACTTTTGTTCATCTTGTGTTTGCTAGCACGCGCTAGCCCAATGGCTGGGTTTTAGACATGGTAAGGGGGAGGTCCTGGGTTCAAATCCAGGCCTCCCCATTTTTTTTAACCTAATTGTTTTTCTATTTCTTTTTCTTTTCTTGTTCTTAATTTTAATTAAATATTATATAATGAATTAATAATAATAATATAATATTGTTTTCATAGAATAAAATTGTATATGTTTAAAATCAATATTTTATTTTATAATTTATTTGTATGTCCATATTATTATTCTATATAATTTATTTTGTAAATAATTGAATTAGTAATGTAAATTAAATTATAAACCCTAATATTTTTAAAACCCTAATTTATTTTCTAATTACTAAAAACCCTAATTTTCTTTTAAAACTTTAATTTCTCACTTTAATTATTCTTGTTTAATTATACTTAATAAATATTTCTAAAATATATAATGAAATCATTAATCATATTTATTTTGTAAATAAATTTATTATTATTATCTTTATTGTTTTATTTTCATATCAAAAAAATTATAAAAAAAATGTTTGTTTAATTTTAATTATCTTGTATATATTATATTTTGTACTAACCTTTTCTTCTTATTATTATTGTTTTATCACTAACTATTTTATTTTAATTGTTTATTATATAATTATTATTTAACTTGCTTTTATTCTAATGTAACTGTATAAGCTATGTAATAGTCGTAGTATTTTTACTGTTTATTTATTTATAATATATTGCTATGGTTAGTAAAATAGGGAGTGATAATATGTTTGCTTTTTAAAATCAATTTAGATCACTAATTATAAGATAAATATTTGAATTTGTACACGCACACACGTAAGTCGATCTTTGATCGCCATCTCACTTCCTTAAGGATATCCCTCATATTGCCTAAATAAAATGGTCAAGTAAGGTGTCTAAAAGCAAAGTCCCTTCTCTTAAAAATATCATCTAGCCCCTTTACGATTATAAGATCAAGTCCCTTCGAATGTTGCCTTCGTGAATGATCTTGTCCCTTTCGAATAAAAGATGATAAGTCCCTTCGAATTGCTAAGATACCTTGCCGTTGCCTAATCACAGATGACCCTTCACATGTCCCATACAACATCCAAGGTAATGACTACCTATTCCTTAATAATAGGGATAGTCTTACCATTGAAAGAACATTTAAGAACATAAAAGATTCAAATTAGGGTAGGTTCCTCTTAAGTACTTGCTCACTCCTTCAATAACATTTCATTACACCTCACATTTTCAAACAATTTTCAAAACAAAGTCTTTATATATATCCGTACAAGAATCATTATAAAGTACTTAAGAAAATTTTTAATCACACACTACACTTTTCAAAAGTGTTTAAAGTGAGCTAAGTAACTAAGAGCCCATGGATAACCATGGATGTAAAGGGTTCTAACACCTTCCCTTTACATAACCTACCCCCCGAACTCAAAAATCTTTTAAGGTCTTTCCTGTTCTTTTATGCCCTTTCCTTTTGGATAAAATAAAAGTCGGTGGCGACTCTTGCTATCCGCAACATAACTAATGTTAGTTCTCTCACCGTGTTACAGAACTGGCGACTCTGTTGGGGAGTTAATAAAAGAGGGGTACCCTTAGGATTTAGATCACTTTAAATTGTTTGTTTTGTTTGCTTTATATTTACTTGTTGGGGCTCTTATGTGTGAAAGATCCTAACTCGGATCTAGTGTACCTTAGGTAAATGGCAATAGACCAAGGAAACTGTACGGCGTATACTGATATGGTTGATTTGGTGGCCATAGTTAGTGTGACTTCTTGGTTGGTGCTTATGTTCCTTAAGTCAAGTTGAGGATAATATGAGGCTGCCATATGTTGTCAATACACTAACTGACTTTTAGAACCCTAGTCATCCCATCTTGGCCTTTAGAAAGTAGTGAGATAACCGGCTTTGGTGAAGACTGAAGTTGGTTGATACTCGATACTACACTCATTGAGGTCTTAAAACTTGGAGGGTTTTGGTGAAGACTGAAGTTGGTTTCCTACTTAACAACCACCCTTGTGAAGGATCGATGATATTGAGATCCCTTAGAACCTAGTTACTTTATAGGACAAGATGAACCAACTAAACTTCAGGGGAGGGTACTTACCTTTAAACCTCATGCAAGCCTTCAAACCTAGGGCTATTGTGTGACTTGTTTGTGTGTGCCACATGTCTTTGATTGAGCATAATATCATAGCATCATCATGCATCATAAGCATAGCATTTTCACTAACCATTTCAAGGACCAAAGGATTTATCTTTGTTCTTTGTTGCAGGTCATGGCTTCTGCTCGTAGGAATACTATCCGGATCAACTTTGTAGAAACACCTCCTAAGCTTAAGGAGTTGGTCTCTCAAGTTTCTGAAAACTCCCAGTTCATCAAGAGACATGGTTTCTACTGGATCTAGTTACTTCAGGGTTCAATGAAGACATGATGAGTGTCCTGTTTCAGTTCTTTGATCCTAAGCATCACTGCTTCACATTCCCTGACTATCAGCTAGTTCCTACAATGGAAGAGTTCTCCAAACTTCTGGGTTACCTGTCTTTGATCAGAAACCTTTCACAGGCTTAGAGAAAGAGCCTAAACCTGAAGTCATTGCTGCAGCCCTACATTTGAAGAAATCAGACGTTGTTCTAGAAACGAGGAATGGAATTAAGGGTATTCTTGCTAAGGTGTTGATAGAGAAGGCTCAAGTGTTCTTGAAGGCTATGAGCTATGATGCTTTTGAGGAGATCTTAGCCTTGTTGATTTATGGCTTAGTGTTGTTCCCCAATCCAGATCAGTTCATAGACGTTCACGCCATCAACATATTTCTGACTCATAATCCAGTGCCTACATTGCTTGGAGACATCCTACATTCTCTTCATACCCGTACTGTAACACCCTTCTACCCCAAACATAATATTGAAATAATATCAGAGTAATCATCACAAAGGGTATCACATTTTCATCAAAAATACACAACAGTGTCCTGTCCCGTAACACGGGTTAAACAACATCAATATGTCATAAACATTTCACAGCGGAATTTAACCTCAAAAATTCAAAAACCTCATAAGTATAACTTTCACCATCCTGAATTTAACATCATTTAAGTAGGAAAACATTTATCCAAAGATAACATATCTGAAACAGTTAACAGAATAAAACCCTTCCCAGTGTTACATGACACAGAGCAGGACACATAAACCATAACCACTCCTAAGGAACACTAAAGCATGCTCCGAGACTCATGAATTACTCCTATTGCACTGCAGGACTATTCTTCGACATCTGCAAGTTACCCACGAAGGAGGCAACATTTCCAAGCAGGCAGGGTGAGTAATCATAATATATCATAAACTTACAAGAATATAGAATCATAAATAAATTAGTACACATAACATGACATTGTCAACTACAAAATTCAGCAACAACCACAACATATTCATGAAATCAATCAACACCAATACAGTCATGAAATTCATCCAGAATATGCAATTCTACATCCTGATATGCAATATGCATGTGGTACCAATTTCACCATAAGATGGATACATGACCATCAACCCTCCACAAGGGAGCACATCATAAGATGGATACATGACCATCAACCCTCCACAAGGGAGCACACCATAATCATCGAAACACTTCAATCCACACAATGGGATTGAAGCAAATAAACAGGCCGAAGCCCCACCGTGAATGTTATGAAATGCAATGATGCGCTACACCAAGAATTCACCAAAATAAATCGCATCATTCATTTCAATCAGCAAAACAATCATCAAATAGTCATATATATCATCATGACATTACACCCTGAACACTGGTTTCCTAACCAACCTAACACCTCAAGAATTAACCCATACCCGATAATTTATAAGGTAATTATAAGGTTATTTCACAAATTCGTTTATCAAAACTGTTGCATTTTTCTCGTTTCTATTCATTAAAATAAAGTTCAGTTTGTACTCATTCCGACGCTTCAAACGGAATGCGAATCGGACTTACGGTTTAAAAGATATGAATTTTTAAAGAAATAAAAATTGTTGTTCCAACAGTGTTAACCGGTTAACCAAAACGTTAACCGGTTAACGCCTGCGTATTTTCAGAAAATGCCCCAAAATTTCCAATGGTTAACCGGTTAACCAAAGCGTTAACCGGTTAACGCACGCGTTTCAGCAGTCTTCTGCTACACAATTGCAGACTGTTCCAATTTTCAAAAATTCCCAAACCCCATTACGGATTTCACATCATAACACCAAAATTCCATTCAAAAGCATCAATTAGACCTCAACAACATCCAGACAACAATTATACAGACCAATATACGATTACAACTCATTCTAATCACTCTAATTCATCAAGATTTCTCCTAAACTCAACCTTACTCAAAAACCCCAAAACTCCTAAAATTCATACCATCCTAATCCATTCATATTCTAATTCCTATACATTTATCATAGATTATGAAAACTCCCCATACCTTAGAGAATTCCGACGCTTTACACGCTTCTCTTGGGTTCTCCACAGCCTCCTGACTCTGAGTTCCTCTTTTCTTCAGAGCACTTCCAAAACACGATAGAAAACAAAATATGAGAAACTGATCGTATTCTCTTCTTTGGCTATAATATCCCAGCTTAGCCTTTTCCCATCTTACCCTTATAATTTCACAAAAAGACCACCTTACCCTTTCTTTAATATATTTTTAATAATAATAATAAAATAGCATAATAAAACACTATTTATCCTTATTATATAAAAATACTCATTTTCTCCAAAATTCTCAAAATAGTCCAAACTCTCCAATTTTTCTAAATTAATTAAATAAATGATTAAATAATTAAATTTAGATTTTTCGGGGTGTTACAACTCTCCCCTACTTAAAGAATTTCCGTCCTCGAAAATTACCTGAAGTAAATAGAGTCGGATACAACTCCCTTATCTGATCTTCGCGCTCCCAAGTCCAACTTTCTCCAGCTGGTCCTCCCCACAATACCTTCACTAAAGCAATTTCCTTACCTCGAAGTCGCTTCAATTCTCTACCATCAATCTCACTGGTAAAGCTTCAACCGTCAGATTATCTCTCACCTGAACATCATCTATCTGAATTACATGCGACAGATCTGGAATGTACTTCTTCAACTGTGATACGTGGAATACATCATGTAAATTCGCAAGAGAGGGAGGTAAAGCCACCCGATAGGCCACTTCCCCTATCCTCTGCATAATCTGATACGGACCGACGAAACGTGGAGTGAGCTTTCTAGACTTCAAAGCTCTTCCCACACCAGTCATAGGAGTAACTCTTAAGAACACATGATCTCCCTCTTGGAACTCAAGTGCTTTCCTTCTCTTATTGTGGTAACTCTTTTGACGACTCTGCGACGTTTTCATCCTTTCCTGAATCATTTTTATCTTTTTAGTTGTTTCTTGGACAATCTCTGGCCCAAGCACCAAATTCTCTCCTGACTCATACCAACATAATGGAGTACGACAACGTCTACCATACAATGCCTCATACGGAGCCATCCCGATACTAGCATGAAAACTGTTATTGTACGTAAACTCAACCAACGGCAAATGACTATCCCAAGATCCTCCTTGATCTAATACACAAGCTCTCAGCAAATCTTCTAAAGATTGGATTGTTCTCTCCGTCTGACCATCCGTTTGCGGGTGATAAGCAGAACTCATCCTCAACTTAGTACCCAAAGCATCCTGCAAACTCTTCCAAAACCTTGATGTAAACTGCGGATCTTTATCCGATACAATGCTTGAAGGTATATCATGCAACTTCACAATTTCCTCAATATAAATCTCAGCTAACCTTTGCATGGAATGGTTAATCCTCATTGGCAAGAAATGTGCCGACTTAGTTAACCGATCAACAATTACCCAAATCGAATCATTACCTCTAGTAGTCTTAGGTAACCCAGTCACGAAATCCATAGAAATACTATCCCATTTCCACTCAGGAACATTCAATGGTTGCATCATACCTGAAGGTCTCTGATGTTCTATCTTTGACTTCTGACATGTCAAACAAGCATATACAAATTCAGCAATGTCTCTTTTCATACCCGGCCACCAAAACATCCTGCGTAAATCCTGATACATCTTTGCAGCACCAGGATGAATACTCAGTCGACTCTTGTGCCCCTCTTCTAAAATACTCTTTTTAATTCCGGCAATATCCGGAACACATACTCTATCTCGGAATCTTAAAACTCCATCTTCATCAACTCGAAAGTCACCTGCATTACCTTGATCAACCAACATCAATTGATCAACTAATTTCAAATCAGATTTCTGACCTTTATGAATCTCTTCCAAAATCTCACTGGTAAGCTTTAACATTCCCAATTTCACACTATCAGTAGTAGTTTCACACAACAAACTCATATCTCTGAATTGCTCGATCATTTCCAATTCTTTCACCATAAGCATTGAAATATGCAACGACTTCCTACTCAAAGCATCAGCCACAACATTTGTCTTACCCGAATGGTAATTCAAATCAAAATCAAAATCTTTCAATAATTCAAGCCACCGTCTCTGTCTCATATTTAACTCTTTCTGATCAAACAAGTACCTTAAACTTTTGTGATCACTGAATACTTCAAATTTCGAACCAAACAAGTAGTGCCTCCAAATCTTAAGCACAAACACCACAGCTGCTAACTCTAAGTCGTAAGTAGGATAGTTCCTCTCATGAACTCTTAACTGTCTAGAAGCGTAAGCAACCACCTTATTATCCTGCATCAAAACTCCACCAAGACCCATCTTGGAAGCATCACAATAAACTACAAAGGATTCATCTGGATTCGGTAAGACCAATACTGGCGCGGTCGTTAATCTTTTCTTCAGTTCTATGAAACTCTCTTCACAAGCAACATCCCACACATACGCTTGACCCTTCCTAGTCAATTGCGTCAACGGTAAAGCTATCTTAGAAAAACCTTCAATGAACTTACGATAGTAACCAGCCAACCCAAGAAAACTACGAATTCCTGTAGCTGACTTCGGAGTATCCCACTGCAATACCGCATCAATCTTTGAAGGATCCACCGAAATTCCACCACTTGAAATTACATGGCCGAGGAAACTCACTTCCCTTAGCCAAAATTCACACTTAGATAATTTAGCAAACAATTTATTTTCTCTCAACACTTGCAACACAACTCTCAAATGCTCGGCATGTTCCTCTTCTGATTTAGAATATACCAAGATATCATCTATGAAGACCACCACGAACTTATCCAGATACTCATGAAAGATTCTATTCATATATTCCATAAACACACCAGGCGCATTAGAAACCCCAAACAGCATCACCGTATACTCATAATGCCCATATCTCGTCCTGAAAACTGTCTTCAGAATATCCTCAGCTTTAACTCAAATCTGATGATAACCAGACCTCAGATCAATTTTACTAAAGACACAAGCACCTACTAGCTGATCCATCAAATCATCGATCCTCGGAAGTGGGTACTTATTCTTGATAGTCACTTTATTCAACTGTCGGTAATCGACACACAATCTCATACTACCATCCTTCTTCTTAACAAGCAACACCGGAGCACCCCAAGGAGAAACACTGGGTCTAATGAACCTTTTCTCTAACAATTCTTCTAATTGTTTCTTCAACTCATTCAACTCAGAAGCCGACATTCTATAAGGAGCCATCGAGACAGGACTCGTACCCGGTACTAAGTCCACAGAAAAATCAATCTCACGTTCCGGTGGTAAATCACTTATATCACCAGGGAACACATCTTGAAATTCACAAACCACAGGCAACTCTGCACTGACAGTCTTATCATCAACTTGCAATGAGGTAGACACTGCAAACATCAAAGCTTCATCTAAAACAAGTTCATCCACTTGCTTAGCAGATAAAAACATCAACTCACCATTCCCGCTCAAATTAGGGAATTGCATCGTCTTACTATAACAGTTAATATGAACATAATTGAATTCCAACCAGTTCATACCAAGGATAACATCGATTTGGTGTAATGGTAGGCACACCAAATCCATCACAAAATTCTTCTCGAAAATTGTCAAAGGACATTTCAAACAGACAAGCATGGTAGTCACAGAACCATTAGCAGGAGTCTCTATTATCATATTACCATTCATATTAGACAACTTTAAACCCAATCTATTATCACACTCAAGAGAAATAAATGAATGTGTTGCTCCAGTGTCAATAATAGCAATCAACTCAATATTATTAATAAAACAGGTACCTCTGATCAAGTTGTCCTTCTTTGGAGCTTCTGACCCAGCTAATGCAAAAACTCTTCCAGCATTCTGAGCAGTAGCAGCATTCTTCTTTGGTTTCTGGCATTGAGTGCTGATATGCCCCTGTTCACCACAATTGTAACAGGTTGGGCCTTCATTAGGACAATCACTCGCCTTATGCCCAAGCTTGCCACAACGGTAACATCTCATAACTCTGGTGGTACACACATCAGCCTTATGACCTGCCTCTCCACACTTGTAACACTTAACAGGTACATTAGCAGCTCCCCTACTTTGCTTCTTCTCATCATATGCCTTCTGCTTCCCCTTATCACCAGTAGTCACATAAGGTTTTCCTGTATACTGACTCTTACCTTTCTTCTCGCTCAGCTGTTTATAGTGAGCTGACCGAGCTCGGCTGTCCTCATCATTAATACGGCTCTTATCCACCAACTCTGCATACTTGCGAATTTGTTGGCATCCAATTCCCTGCTTAATTTCAGGTCTCAGCCCATTCTCAAACTTAAGGCACTTGGAAAGTTCAGCATCTACCCTGTTGTAGTGAGGACAAAACTTCACCAGCCTTTCAAATTTGGCAGCATACTCTGCCACAGTCAAGTTTCCTTGCTTCAGCTCAAGGAATTCTATCTCCAACTTACCACGAGCATCTTCCGGAAAATACTTCTTAAGGAACTCCGCCTTAAACACCGTCCAAGTCACCACAACAGCCTCATCCTCAAGATGCTGACGGGTATTATCCCACCAGTCTTCAGCTTCCTCTGACAACATATGAGTTCCGAATTGAACCTTCTGCACGTCAGCACACGCCATCACTCTGAAAATCTTCTCAATCTCCTTGAGCCACTTTTGTGCGCTCTCCGGGTCATGAGTTCCTTCAAACACAGGTGGATTATTCCTCTGGAACTTCTCCAATTTATGAAACTCATCATGCACATTGTTTCGAGCAGCAGTCTGAGCAAGAGCTGCAATAGCATCAGCGAGAGCACGCGAGTTGTTTCCTGCCATTCTGCACAACACTTACCACATCAGAAGAGAATAATCGTTAAATAAATAACGACTTGACAACTGACTGACAACAACAAGACTTGGCCGGACAGACCGACCTGCTCTGATACCACTAATGTAACACCCTTCTACCCCAAACATAATATTGAAATAATATCAGAGTAATCATCACAAAGGGTATCACATTTTCATCAAAAATACACAACAATGTCCTGTCCCGTAACACGGGTTAAACAACATCAATATGTCATAAACATTTCACAGCGGAATTTAACCTCAAAAATTCAAAAACCTCATAAGTATAACTTTCACCATCCTGAATTTAACATCATTTAAGTAGGAAAACATTTATCCAAAGATAACATAACTGAAACAGTTAACAGAATAAAACCCTTCCCAGTGTTACATGACACAGAGCAGGACACATAAACCATAACCACTCCTAAGGAACACTAAAGCATGCTCCGAGACTCATGAATTACTCCTATTGCACTGCAGGACTATTCTTCGACATCTGCAAGTTACCCACGAAGGAGGCAACGTTTCCAAGCAGGCAGGGTGAGTAATCATAATATATCATAAACTTACAAGAATATAGAATCATAAATAAATTAGTACACATAACATGACATTGTCAACTACAAAATTCAGCAACAACCACAACATATTCATGAAATCAATCAACACCAATACAGTCATGAAATTCATCCAGAATATGCAATTCTACATCCTGATATGCCATATGCATGTGGTACCAATTTCACCATAAGATGGATACATGACCATCAACCCTCCACAAGGGAGCACATCATAAGATGGATACATGACCATCAACCCTCCACAAGGGAGCACACCATAATCATCGAAACACTTCAATCCACACAATGGGATTGAAGCAAATAAACAGGCCGAAGCCCCACCGTGAATGTTATGAAATGAAATGACGCGCTACACCAAGAATTCACCTAAATAAATCGCATCATTCATTTCAATCAGCAAAACAATCATCAAATAGTCATATATATCATCATGACATTACACCCTGAACACTGGTTTCCTAACCAACCTAACACCTCAAGAATTAACCCATACCCGGTAATTTATAAGGTAATTATAAGGTTATTTCACAAATTCGTTTATCAAAACTGTTGCATTTTTCTCGTTTCTATTCATTAAAATAAAGTTCAGTTTGTACTCGTTCCGACGCTTCAAACGAAATGCGAATCGGACTTACGGTTTAAAAGATATGAATTTTTAAAGAAATAAAAATTGTTGTTCCAATAGTGTTAACCGGTTAACCAAAACGTTAACCGGTTAACGCCTGCGTATTTTCAGAAAATGCCCCAAAATTTCCAATGGTTAACCGGTTAACCAAAGCGTTAACCGGTTAACGCACGCGTTTCAGCAGTTTTCTGCTACACAATTGCAGACTGTTCCAATTTTCAAAAATTCCCAAACCCCATTACGGATTTCACATCATAACACCAAAAATCCATTCAAAAGCATCAATTAAACCTCAACAACATCCAGACAACAATTATACAGAACAATATACGATTACAACTCATTCTAATCACTCTAATTCATCAAGATTTCTCCTAAACTCAACCTAACTGAAAAACCCCAAAACTCCTAAAATTCATACCATCCTAATCCATTCATATTCTAATTCATATACATTTATCATAGATTATGAAAACTCCCCATACCTTAGAGAATTTCGACGCTTTACACGCTTCTCTTGGGTTCTCCACAACCTCCTGACTCTGAGTTCCTCTTTTCTTCAGAGCACTTCCAAAACACGATAGAAAACAAAATATGAGAAACTGATCGTATTCTCTTCTTTGGCTATAATATCCCAGCTTAGCCTTTTCCCATCTTACCCTCATAATTTCACAAAAAGACCACCTTACCCTTTCTTTAATATATTTTTAATAATAATAATAAAATAGCATAATAAAACACTATTTATCCTTATTATATAAAAATACTCATTTTCTCCAAAATTCTCAAAATAGTCCAAACTCTCCAATTTTTCTAAATTAATTAAATAAATGATTAAATAATTAAATTTAGATTTTTCGGGGCGTTACACGTACTACAAAGGCACGAGGAACTCTGATGTGCTGCATACCTTTGCTATCTAGGTGGTTTATTTCTCACCTTCCTCGATCAGGGATGAAGAATGACCAAGGGTTCAGATGGTCCAAGAGGATTATGTCACTCTCTCATTCAGATATTCATTGGTGCTCTTGATCTATGGAGAATGTTACTATCATTGATCATTGTGGGGAGTTTCCTAATGTGCCACTTCTAGGCATAAGAGGAGGCATTACTTACAACCCTTCCTTAGCTTTACGACAGTTTGGTTACGCTCGGAGTGATGGTCCTCATGACATGCTTATTCAGGGTATTGTGTTTGACTACGACAACGATCTTCAAGGTTACCATCAAAGGTTCATACGAGCATGGGGAAAAGTGAACAAGGTTGACAACAAGACTCTGGAGCCCAAGTACACTATTACCATGGAAGCTTATCTCAGATGGGTATGATCTCGTGCTCAGACTCTTATGATGCCATATCCTTCCATCCTGCCAGTTACTATGGAGCCTGTTGCTGAGGGAGATACTTCATATATCATTCTTCATCCAGACATGCCCACTGACATGGAAGATTTACAGAGGTCCTAGATTCAGTTGAAGGAGCAAAGAGATACTTTTGAGACTCATTACAAAGCAAGTCAAGAAAGAATCTTGGAGCTAACAAAACAACTTCACGAGGAGCGGAATCTCAACTCATACCTCAACACAAAGAGGAAACGTCCATGGGAGACTTAAAACCCCATCTTTTGTATTCATTTCATTTTTATTATAAGCCCAAGGGGCAAACAAATTTATTACTAATAAAAGTTTACCTTTTGGTTGTTTAAACAAATTTAAATCATGCGGTCCTTAAAAACATTGCATACACATTTATACACCATACCATTGCATCACAGGTTTCTTATGTACAGGTATCTTATCTTCTCACTGTTTATAAAAGCAGAAATGGCTCTTGAACAAACAGTCAAAGATCTCCAGGCACAAAATGCACAATTCCAGGAGCTGATCCTGAACTTGTCCAAGGGACAGGATGAATTGAAGACACTGCTGCCCAAGAAGACTAAGAAGACTAGAAGATCAGGGGGCCTTATCAATATGGGAAGAAGGTTCAGAGGTCCTGTCAAGACCAAGGAACAGGTTGAAGATTATGAGTCTGAAGAGTCTGAGAAAGAAGGAGGCAGTCTCCATAATACAATGGGGGATTCTGATTCTGAAGCAAATTACTATCATGATCCTAATGAAGATAAGTTCAAGATGCTGGTGGATAGAATGGATGCTATGGAATTGCAAAAGTCTTCTGGGCTGGATTTTGAAGATCTGAGTTTGATATCTGGAGTGATTATACCCATTGGTTTCAAGGTCCCTGCTTTTGTAGTATATGATGGTGTTTCATGTCCCAAGCTGCATCTGAGGTCCTATGTCCGGAGGATCCAACCCCATACCGCTGATAAGAAGTTATGGATCCATTTCTTCCAAGAGAGCTTGTCTAGAGCTCAATTGGAATGGTACTATCAGTTGGAGAGTGTCAATATCCGTGATTGGAATGATCTTGCTGAGGCCTTCTATAGGCAATATCAATACAATGCTGATCTAGCCCCTACTCGCATGCAACTACAAAGCATGTCTATGGGTGCTAAAGAGAATTTCAAAGAGTATGCCCAGAAGTGGAGAGACTTGGCTGGTAGAGTGCAACCTCCTCTAGCTGACCGGGAGTTAGTGGACATGTTTATGAGTACGCTGAATGGTCCTTTTTATAGTCATCTCATTGGAAGCTCATCATCTGGCTTCACTGAGCTGATAATGACGGGAGAGCGTGTAGAAAGTGGCATAAGAAGTGGCAAGATACAAGTGGGTGCTTCTTCATCAAGTACTACAAAGAAGCCCCCTAGTGGGAAGAATGAGTCAAATGTTGTTTATGGCCAACCTGGTCGTAATAGGAGTCACAAATCTGTGAGTGCAGTTCACATCTCCAATCCTACTCCTGCAACACCAGAGCCACCACAGGGCAATCAGCAGAGGCCTAGAAGACAGTTCACCAAGATCAACATGTCACTGGCCCAAGCCTTGCAGCACTTGTTGAAGGGTGAACTCATTACTTTGAAGGACCCTCCTCAGAATCCTAATGTTACCTCTCCTAGGTACAATCCTAATGCACGGTGTGCATATCATTCTAATTGTCAGGGACATGATACCAACAATTGTTGGATATTGAAGAACAAGATTCAAGATATGATTCATGCTGGAGAGATTGAGTTTGACCCTCATAGTACTCCAAATGTGATTATTTCTCCCATGCCAAATCATGAAAATACTGTTAATGCTATTGATGAAGTTTCACATATTTCCTCAGTTGCAGATGTGACTACACCATTGTCTGTTATTAAGAAGAAGTTAGTACAAGTTGGGTTCTTTCCAGGTTATAATGAAGATTGTTTTTATTGTGCTTATAAACCTGATAGCTGCTGGAAGTTGAAGGATGGTATCCAACGCCTCATGGACAATTACACCATATTGTTTGAGAGGACACCTTCTATGGAGAGTATGGTTGAACATATAACTCAAGGTGCGAAGGTTGAAGAGGTGGATATGGTTGATAAAGTGCCAGTGAGGATTACTTCCAAGGGCCATGTCAAGATCACTCATAAGGGTCCAATTAAGATTACTGCTGAAGGCCCTGTGAGGACTGTTGCTGAAGCTAGGGTGGCTCCAATGATTATTACCACTCCTGGTCCTATTCAGTAAACTTTTGATAAGGCTATACCTTGGCATTACGGTTCCGATGTTTATATCCATGGTGTTAAGCAGGAACCCTTAGCTGATGCACCTGTTGCTGAGGAAAACCTTGATGTTGATAATATTGATGGATCTAGTAAGATCACGAGAAGTGGAAGAATTTTCTCTCCTCCGGTTACCTCCAAGAATACAGTTACTCCAACTACTACCTCCACTGCTGCAACAAACACTGATGCCCGGGGCAAAGGTCCTGTTATAGAACCTGTGCCAACTGAGACCCCAACTGCTGATGATCTTTCTAAGCAAATGGAAGAAGTACTGAAAATCATTCGCAAGAGTGATTATGATATTGTTGATCAATTGGGGCATACTCCCTCCAAGATTTCCATGTTGTCTTTATTATTGTGTTCTGAGGCTCATGCTAAGGCTTTGATTAAATTCCTGAAGACTGCTCATGTACCAAATGAAATTTCTGTAGATCAATTTGAGAATTGTGTTGCACACCTGACCTATGATAATGGGTTAGGCTTTTCTGATGCTGATTTGACTCCTTCCAAGAGGGATCATAACATGGCTTTACATATCTCTATTGAATGTAGGGGAACTACCCTGTCACATGTGTTAATAGACAATGGTTCTTCACTGAATGTGCTGCCCAAAGAGGTTCTGAACAAGCTTAGTCCTGAAGATGCTGTGTTGAGACCAAGTAATATAGTGGTGAAGGCCTTTGATGGTTCGAGAAGAGTGGTGCACGGAGAAATAGATCTCCCAATCAAAGTAGGTTCTCAGGTCTTCAATGCTACCTTTTATGTAATGGATATTCGTCCTTCGTATTCTTGTTTGCTTGGGCGCCCCTGGATCCATGGGGCAGGTGCTGTAACCTGCACCTTACATCAGAAGCTGAGATATCCAGTAAAGGGAAAGGTTGTCACTGTTGTAACACGGTGGGAGAACTGACTTTAGTTAAATGTTGCGGATAGCAAGAGTCGCCACCGACTTTTAATTTATCCAAAGGAAAGGGCATAAAAGAACAGGAAAGACCTTAAAAGATTTTTTGGGTTCGGGGGGTAGGTTATGTAAAGGGAAGGTGTTAGCACCCTTTACATCCATGGTTATCCATGGGCTCTTAGTTACTCAGCTCACTTTAAAATGTTTTGAGAAATGTAGTGTGTGATTAGAAATTTTCTTAAGTACTTTATAATGATCCATGTACGGATATATATAAAGACTTTGTTTTGAAAATTTATTTGAAAATGTGAAGTGTTTTGAAATGTTTTGAAAAGGTGAGCAAGTACATAAGAGGAACCTACCCTAAGTTAAATATTTTCTGTTCTTAAATATCCTTTAAGTGGTAAGACTATCCCTATTATTAAGGAATAGGTAGTCATTACCTTGGATGTGTGAGGGACAAGTAAAGGGACAACTGTGATTAGGCAACTGTAAGGTGTATTTAGCAATTCGAAGGGACTTATCATCTTTATTCGAAAGGGACAAGATCATTAACGAAGGCAACCATGGAGGGACTTGATCTTATTATCTTTTAAGGGACTAGATGATATGAGAGAAGGGACTTTGCTTTACACCTTACTTGACCTTTTTGTTTAGGCATCATGAGAGGTATCCTTAAGAATGTGAGATGGCGATCCAAGATCGACTTACGTGTGTGCGTGTACAAATTCAAGTATTTATCATGCAAATTAGTGATCTAATTCAATTTTAAATACAAACATGTTTACACTCCCTATTTTACTAACCATGGCAATTAAAAATAAATAATAAGAAATTCTACAACTATTACATAGGGTGTACAATTACATTATAATAATTAAAATAATTAAAATAAATAAGCATATAATAAATAAATAAATAAATTGGTTAGTAATAACAAAAATAAATATAAGAAGGTTAGTATAACAATATAATATAGAAACAAATAAAAAGTTCAAAATTAAATAAATAATTATTTTTAAGAGAAATTTAATAAAAGAAATAAATAATAATAATTATATACTAATAAATATGACTAATAGTCTAATTATTTAATTTTATATACATATTATAAAAAAATATTTGTTAATTATAATTAAGTAAACATATAAAAAAAATTAGAAATTAAACTCATACAATAAAGTTAGGGTTTTTAATTGTTTAGAAAAAATAAATTAGGGTTAATTACTTAATCTAATCCTAATTACATTATTTATATAAAAAAAACTACACCTAATAGTAATATAAACAAATTATAAAATAAATATATATATATATATATATATATATATATATATATATATATATATATATATATAATAAAATTTACAAACAAATATATTAAGATTTATAAGATAATTAGGGTTTATGAAAACAAATTAGGGTTTTGTATTTAATTAAAATAAAACAATTTATTTACAAAAATATGATAATTATATATACATATTATGAAATAAATATAAATAATTTAAAAATTTTTAAGAAAATAAATTATGATATTTTAAGAATATAAAGAAAAGTATTTTAATGGTATTTATAATTTATATTTACTAATTTAAATAAAAATAGAATTAAATATAAGAAAATAAATTAAAAGAAGAAAAAACAAAGAAATTGATCAAAAAGAAAGGACCTGGGATTTGAACCCAGGTCATGTACCTGCCAAGGATGTCCCATAACCAACTGAGCTGTGCGCACCATGTGACTTCTTTGTGGATCAAATCAAACAAATAATAAATCTGGAAAATATCATGAGTTGTAAAAAAGATGGGAAACCTGGGGATCGAACCCAGGTACAATTGCTTCCAAAACGCGCCTATAGCCACTGGGACAAGCCATGCGCTTGTGATATTGAATAGCTCCAAGTCATTATATTTTAATCCTGCCAAAATAAATGATAAAACTCAAAAAATTTCCTTCAGCCAGGATTGAACCTAGGTCTTGAAGGTCTTTAACGCGCATGCTTACCACCAAACCAAGCAGCCTTAACTGAAATAAAATAGAAACAATTACAAAAAATATTAAACCAATTTTTAAATTTCCAGATGGCGCCAAGGAGGTCATCTTCTTCCTGGGTTGCTGCGAATTCACCTGCCAAATTACCTATGCATTTTCCTGCGAATTTTTCAATATTCATAACCTACAAAAATCACATCTCATAGCTAAGTTCATTATTTCATGAAATTGATCAGGTTAATGTGATCCTTGAGAGGTATACGGTCTAGCCATGGTTTTTAAATGGATTTATATTGCCTCCTATGCAAAACCCTAAAACGAGCTTCAAACCCTAACCATGGTGAAACTCCAAACCTGCATCGAAACTCATAACCAACAATCCATAATCCATGTGCATCATTCAACAAACAATATTACAAGCTCAAATTTAAATGATTATGCATAAAACTTATGAATCGAAAAAAAATATTTTTGACATGAAACTGATTCGGTTTGCATCATTCATGAGGTTATGGATGCTTGTGATCATGTGGATAGCATCCTGAGAGTCCAAGGATCCTCTCTATGTCTTTAGAATACCTTTAAATTCCCTGCAAAGGTGAATCCGAATTTGAGTTTTTCTACCAAATTTTGAAAGTTTGAATGTTCTTCTTAGAGGCTGCAATCCGTCTCCTTTGTTGTGATATGTTCCTTGTATATATATGAATGATATTAGGTCAAAAAATTGTATGATTATTTGGACTTTTGGATCACTTGAATATTGAAAAAGATTATGTCTTAAAACTTGATTTTTATTTGATCCAACCTTGCTATTTTGAGACAATCTTCATAACTTGTGTATCAATCTAATCCAAATAACATTCATGACTTTCTAGAAGCAAAATCCCTTTTTAAATATTTGATTTTATATTTTATTTCAATTTAAATTGTATTTTAATGAATAAAATTCAAATAAATATGAAATAAAAAAATAAAAATCAGAAAATAAGTGGGTTGGGTCGTGCTTGGTGTTTTTATAAAGATGGGATGGCAATTTGGTGGGCTCATTTAGCAAAATTTTGATTTTAGGCCTTATTTGCTTCATAAACTTCCCTAAAATTTACCAACTTTGCAAGGGCAGAAATCCTTCAATTTTAATGCTATGAGGGTGTTCTTGGACATTTTGGAAAGCTTAAAGAGTCCTATAACCAACCCCATTGGTATCATGTCCATATATTTTACCATTCTCAAGTTATGCCCTTTTGAAGTTGTTGACTTTTTGTTGACTTTCAAAAGGACCTATAATGTCTTAGCTCATACCTTCCAAATGAAGCATTTTTGGGCTTGGCTTGTGAGACAAAAAGTTGTAGAGAATTCAATTTCCTTCAAAATGAGCTTTGGATGGGAAAAATTTGATGAAGCATGTGAAAGTTATGGCTGGTCAAAGTTCAGTTGACTTTTCCTGTGAAAACCCTAATTTAGAAACTCCTGATTCTTGATGATCTGAAATCTCCTTGATGAATCATAATCAACCCTTGATCAAATGATGAATTTTACTTCATATACTTGATGTTGGCAAAAAAATCATGAAGTTTGACTTTTGTTTGACCATAGTTGACCTCAGTTTGACTTTTTAACTACTTTGACTGATTTTGACCTATCTGATCATCTGACTGAGCAAACTTTTGGGAAAAGTCTTGAAACTTGTCATGGGGATTCTTAAACACATATAAGATGTTATGAAGATCACTTGAAGTCTTGGAAGTCCATTTAGCCTGATTAAAGTCAAAACCCTAGTTTAGGATGCATTGCTTAGGAGGATGCATTGTCTAAGGGAAATGTCAAATCTTCTGACTAATTGTGAACTTTGTGAACCTTGTGAACCTTATGAACCTCATGAGATGTCTTGTGAACCTTGTGAACCTCTTAGTACACAAAGTCTTGTCTTGTGAGGGCAAATTTTGGGGTGCAACAACTGTTTACGGAGAGGAAGGATATATGATTAGCCATGTGAACACATTTAAATATCTTGAAGTGGAAGGAGAATATGTTGAGACTCCGTGCCAGACATTCGAAGTAGTTCCTTGGTTCGTTCCTACTGCTGAAGCTCCTCCTGCTGTCAAAATAGTTCCTGTAGTTACCAGAGTACCTCCAATAATGGCCTCCCTCAAAGATGCTAGAGCTATGGTTGAAGAAGAGTCCCAAAAGGCTATTCGTCGTGCTCGTGCTGTTCGTATCACCAATCATGGGATTATGAAAGATCAGATTAATGTTGTGGGTGACTATGATGAAGACTACAACCTGGATGCTTGGATTTTTCCTACTGTGGGTGATGGGCTCAATAATTGGAAGGCTGAAGATGTTATTCCTATCTCCTTTAGTCAGGAATCCTCATCCACTCTGGATCCTGTTGATAACAGTTTTACTATTGCCAATTATAATTTCGAGAATCCGATCTATCAAGCTGAAGATGGAAAGGAGGACGATTGTGAAGTACCTGTAGAGCTTGCTAGGTTGTTACAACAAGAGGAGAAAGCTATACAGCCACATGAAGAGCCGGTCGAAGTTGTGAATTTGGGAATGAAGAAAACAGGAAAGAGGTCAAGATAGGGGCTGAATTAGAGGATGGTATTATGAGCAAATTGATTCAGATGTTACATGATTATGTGGAGATCTTTGCTTGGTCCTATAAAGATATGCCAGGGTTGGATACAGACATTGTGGTTCACCGTTTACCGGTAAAAGAAGATTGTCGTCCAAAGAAGCAGAAGGTTCGTCGCATGCGTCCTGAAATGTCAGAGAAGATTAAAGCAGAGGTGATGAAATAGTTTGATGCAGGGTTCTTAGCTGTGACTTCTTATCCACAGTGGGTTGCAAATGTGGTACCGGTACCTAAGAAAGATGATAAGGTACGTATGTGCATGGATTACAGGGATTTGAACAAGGCCAGCCCCAAAGATGACTTTCCACTTCCTCATATTGATGTTCTGGTAGACAACACTGCTCAGCATAAAGTATTCTCTTTCATGGATGGTTTCTCTGGTTACAATCAAATCAAGATGGCACCCGAAGATATGGAGAAGACTACATTTATTACACAATGGGGGACTTTTTGTTATAAAGTGATGCCATTTGGTTTGAAGAATGTCGGGGCAACATATCAGCGTGCTATGGTGGCTTTGTTTCATGATATGATTCATCATGAGATAGAGGTATATGTGGATGATATGATAGCCAGGTCCCAGAATGAAGAGCAACACCTTGATCATCTGCATAAGTTGTTTGAAAGGTTGAAGAAATACAAGTTGAGATTGAACCCAAACAAATGTACTTTTGGAGTTAGGTCTGGTAAACTCCTAGGTTTCATTGTCAGTGGAAAAGGTATTGAAGTGGATCCTGCAAAAGTGAAAGCTATACAAGAGATGCCAGCTCCCCGTACTGAGAAGGAAGTCAGAGGTTTCTTGGGACGATTAAATTACATTGCAAGATTTATTTCCCAATTAACTGCTACCTGTGAGCCAATCTTCAAGTTATTGAAGAAAGATCAGGTAATGGAATAGAATGACGAGTGCCAGACAGCCTTTGATGAAATCAAGAAATATCTTCTAGAACCTCCCATTTTGATGCCACCAGTTGATGGAAGACCCTTGATTATGTACTTAACAGTGTTAGACAACTCAATGGGGTGTGTGTTGGGGGAAACATGACGAGTCTGGTCGAAAAGAGCAGGCAATATACTACCTTAGCAAAAAGTTTACCGACTGTGAAACAAGATACTCACTGCTTGAGAAAACTTGCTGCGCTTTGGCATGGGTTGCTCGCCGACTAAGACAGTATATGTTGACTCATACTACCTTATTGATTTCGAAGATGGATCCAATCAAGTACGTATTCGAGAAACCTGCTCTCTCCGGACGAATAGCAAGATGGCAAATGATCTTAACAGAATATGATATACAAAATACTACTCAGAAGGCCATTAAAGGAAGTGTTGTAGCTGATCATTTGGCTCATCAAGTAGTGGATGATTATCAGTCAATGAGTTTTGAGTTCCCTGATGAAGACATTATGATTATTACTAAAGAACCTGGAGAATATGACGGACCTGAACAAGGATCCCGATGGACTATGGTTTTTGATGGAGCTTCTAATGCACTTGGTAATGGTGTTGGTGTTGTGATCAGTTCTCCTGAAGAAAGTCATACCCCGATTACTGCAAGACTTTGTTTCTATTGTACCAATAACATGGCTGAGTATGAGGCATGTATCTTGGGTATCAAAGCTGCCATTGATATGAAGATTCAGCTCCTGGACGTATATGGAGATTCAGCCCTGGTAGTAAGTCAGATCAAAGGAGATTGGGATACCAAGCATGATAATCTCATTCCTTACAGAGAGTATGTTTTGTCTTTGATTCCATATTTTGAAGAGATTACCTTTGGGCATATTCCATGAAGAGAAAATCAGTTGGCAGATGCACTAGCCACCATGGCATCTATGTTTGAGATCAGCTGGGATGATGAAGCTCCCAAAATTACTATTGACATATTTGAGAAGCCTGCATACTGCAATGATATTGACACTGAAGAAGCAGAAGAGAAGCCTTGGTTCCATGAAGTGAAAAGATACCTTGAAGCTCAGGAGTTCCCTGAAGGGGCATCTGTCAAAGATAAGAAGTTTCTAAGCAGGTTACTATTGGTCTACCATGGAAGCTGACTGCTATCAACATTCCAGAACATGTCATAAGTGTCAAATCTATGCTGATAAAGTACATATACCTCCATCACCATTGAATGTGTTGACTGCTCCTTGGCCTTTTGCCATGTGGGGCCTTGATATGATTGGTGAGATCAAGCCTACTGCTTCTAATGGGCATCGTTTCATCCTGGTTGCTATTGATTACTTTACAAAGTGGGTGGAGGCAGCTTCATTTGCATCTGTTACTAAGAATGTGGTGGCTCGATTTATTAAGAATAATCTCATATGTAGGTATGGCATCCCTGAAAGGATTATTACTGACAATGGCTCTAATCTGAACAACACTATGATTACTGATCTCTGCACATAGTACAAGATTAAGCATCACAACTCTTCTCCGTATCGTCCAAAGATGAATGGGGAAGTAGAAGCTGCTAATAAAAACATTAAGAAGATTCTACAAAAGATGACTATTACTTACAAGGATTGGCATGAGATGTTACCATTTGCTCTTCATGGTTATCGTACTACAATACGTACTTCAACAGGGGCAACCCCATTCTCCTTAGTTTATGGTATGGAAGCAGTTCTGTCCATTGAAGTTCAGATACCCTCCTTAAGAATCATGAAGGATGCAGACTTGAATGAAGATGAGTGGATTCCGACTCGACTTGAACAGATAAATTTGATTGATGAGAAAAGGTTGGCAGTTGTTTGTCATGGTCAGATGTACCGGAAACGAATGATCAAGGCTTTCAATAAAAAGGT
Organism: Lathyrus aphaca; assembly: GCA_963966055.1. Taxonomy (NCBI): domain Eukaryota; kingdom Viridiplantae; phylum Streptophyta; class Magnoliopsida; order Fabales; family Fabaceae; genus Lathyrus; species Lathyrus aphaca. The sequence continues at coordinate 49,386,008 of OZ014521.1, read as the reverse complement.
TAAGCCAAAGGTATATCAGGCTGGTGACTTGGTAATCAAGCGTATCATATTACCACAGGGTGATCCTAGGGGCAAGTGGACTCCTACATATGAAGGGCCATTTGTGGTCAAAACAGTATTCTCAGGAGGTGCCATGATGCTTACTACTATGGACGGTGAAGACTTCCCACAGCCTGTAAACGCAGACATAGTTAAAAAATACTACGCATAAAAAGAGACCCGCTAGGTTGATTGGCCTAGGCAAAAATAAGGGCATCCCGGCGAACCAAAAGGGTTCGGGCAAAAATTAGGGATATATATAAAAAAAATGTACACCCGGCAAGTCGAAAACCTGAAAAGGCGGCTTGGGCAAAAAAGGGTATCCCGGTGGATTGAAAACCTGAAAAGGCAATCCAGGCAAAAGTTAGGGCTTAAAGCGTATGACTATGTCTCGTTTGGATCACCCATGTGTCGCTCCCGGGATTTTCATCCTAGTACAAACGCGAAAGTGGCGCGGAAAGGTTAGAGTCGCCAGCCAGACATTTTTATCCCGAATGAATGGGAAAGGTAATGTTGCACAAACCTGAGGAAGAAGGAAAGGACAAGGTCCTGCGAACCAAAGATCTAAGTTCGGGAGTCGGTTACGAATTGAGAAGGTATTAGCACCCCAATCCGTCCGTCGTACCCGACGGGATCCACGCTTGCTTGCTTTGTTTCAAAGGGTGAGAAAAATATGCTGCTGGAATGAAATAACCGCTAACTGGAACTGGAATGGAAATGAGAAAAGAATAAGGAAAGAGAATGGAAAGAAAGAGGGAAATGTAGGGAAAATAAAGAGTGTGCTCGAACGGGCCCTACCCCGCTGCCTACGTACCTCATCGGGATAATGAGGATCAGAGTCGACGTAGTTCGCCTAACCTAGGCGGGAACTGTTTTATTTGTGTTTTTTATGCTGGAACTGCGTATGTCTATGCTCAGGTGTTGCAGGCTCGTCTGGTACGAGTGCGTTAACCGTCTTGCATGCGAGACAAGTCGCCGCGAGTTCGCGTTGTGAATGAATGAGATGAGAAGAGAAGTTCCCGCAGGATAGTCGGTTATTGTTTGTTTTTGTCTTTTATGAGTTTTGAATTTTTGTTTGTGAACTGTCTTGTACTAAGACCTATCCATCACGGGAAGCATTTACACCTCGCCCCGAAACAGGACGCGTATAAACACTCCGCAACAAAGTCTCGTGTCGTACAAGATTGTTCGGTTTTTGTTAAGTGTTTTATTGTTTATTTTGAGATGAGAAAGAGAATGACTCAAGTTGATAAAAGGGAAAATCTAAGGGACTAAGACTCAATCCTAATGTGTTATGTATTTACAAAGTGATCCTAAGGGTTAGTGAGGTTTTCTAGTCCTAATGGAAACTTAAAACTATTAGAATTCAACTTACTTCTTAATGAAGTTAAGTTGATTCTAAGAACAATGGGGAAGCCTATACAAGTTGTAACAATAAAAATAATCAAAAAATGAAGTTAAGCATAAGGAACAAACTTCTAAAAAAAATGCCTTAAAGGCATGAATAAAAAATATAGACTATTTTCATTTATTCTATTTCTAATGGAAATGAAAGTTCACCTAAATGTTAAATCTAAGTCAAACTTAATGTTCATCCTAAAACAAATTAAACTAAACCTAAGTCTAATATTAATTCTAGGGTTAAACTTAAACTATACTATTTTATTATTTTTTATGCTTAACAACTAATTATTTCAAACTAAGAATTAACTATTATTTCTTAAAGATTTTATTACCAAAACCTAAGATAAAAATTCCTAAAAATTCCATAAAAAATATCCTAAGATCTATTAGGGGTCTTCTAATTACAAAAAAAAAGTGGGCTAAAAAGGTTAATGGAAGCTATTTAAATAAAACAAACAAAATTCTGCACAATTAAAGAAAAATTCAATAAAGCTAAATACAAGAATAATTCAGAATTTAATGAAAAATAAACAAATTCCAGAAAATGAAAATGTCATAAATTTCTAAATCCAATTATTAACCCTCCTTAATTTTTTTGGGAATTTTCTAATGCTTTTTATTATTTTTATTAGATTTAATTTGAAACTATAGTCAACTTAAACTAAAAAAAAAAATACAGGGAGTTCAGTAAGTAATTTATTCAGTTATTTTTGTAAATTGGGCTCAGAGGTGAGGTGCAGAAAGGAAAGGACCAAGGCCCAATTCGCAGCCTTGGAAGGGGATGTGCAAACAGCATCTTTCTTAGTTATTTCATGCATTGGGCCTAAAATATGGGGTGCAGACAGCAGACTAACAAAGCCCAAAACGCAGGGATAAGGGGATGGTGCGGATAGCAATGTCTCTATGCTGTTTCTCACATGGGCCTAATAAGAGGGGTGCCAGTATCACTATTATTTTAAATCTTAACTTAAAAGAATTAAACTTATCTTAAATATAATATTTTCTAAGAAAAACTTTAAAAAGGAATTAACCTATAGTCTTAATATATCAATTTAATATTCTAATTTAATAATGCCTTAAGCTAAACTTAAACTAATCTCATAATTAAATCAATTTCCTATTTTAATTTAAGCAAAAGGAATTAAACTAAACCTCAATTAATATTTTCTAAAGATTAAGCTAAAAATAATAATTAATCCTATTATGCTATTTTTCACAAAATCTTGATTAAACTCAACTTAGTATAATATTTCCTAACAATGTTAATTTAAAAAGAACTAAACTTAAACCTATATCAATTTAACATTCTAATTTTAACCTATCAAAATATTATCCTAAAAAAACTTAATTTAGAATTAAACTTATGAAAATATTTTTTCTAAATGAAACTTAATAAAAATCTAAATCTTAAATTAAGCTATTTTTATAATCTTTCCTAAAAGAACTTAAATTAAACTATTATAATCTTTTTTTCTAAAAGCTTAAGTTAAAGTATTATTTCTTTTAAAAAAAAGACTTAAATTATAGTATTAATATCTAACTAATCCTATTAATTTTTCCTAATCTTTTTAATATAAACTAATCCTTTTAATATAAAGCATTAACTAATAATCTAACTGAACCATAATCTTAATACAAAAACTTAATAAAGAAACTTAATTAAATTATGATTATTACAACATTAATTAAAAATTAATTAAATTATAATAATGAATTGAATTATAATCAAAATCTACAGCAACCCTAATTGATCTCTTCATCCTCTCCCTTTGCGCCGCACCACCTTCCCCTTCTTCATCTTCTCCATCTTCCAAACGAATCCATCACCACCATCGACCGATTCTTCTTCTTCCTCTTCGAACAACCTCGAAACCCTCACAATCTAAATGCCACAAAAATAATCAAGCTGAACTCGCCGAAACCCTAAGTTTTCTTTACACCTTACTCCGCCGCTAACTCGAAATCTCCACCCTCTCTCACTTCGTCTTTCTTTAACCGAATCCAAATTGAGAATCAAAAGGACTTAGCTATATTTCCAATTAAGAAACCCTAACCGCGAATCCCCCTCTCGCCGCCGTCATCCTCGCCTCCAATCTCTCTATTATCCGAAAATCCCCTTCGCGAGCTTGACCGAAACCCTAATTCCCCTCTATCAACAACTCAACCAAAAAGAGATGAAATTAAACGCTAATCACCAACCTGTGTAAAAGGAAAGAGACGATTCCGCTTGAGCTTTGATTTCCCCTTATTCACTTCGGTTGATTCGAGTTGCTGACGATTACACTTTCTTGTAGGTTGCTACTGACTTCAGAAAATGATGATGGCGATTAGAGCGAAATGGCCACCGGCGCTATGACGATGACGAAGACGACGCTGGTGATGACCGAGCGGAGTTGCTAAAAGATCACAGAAAGAACGACTTCAGAGTTCTCTGGTATGACATTTGATTATACGTGAATTACCTTTTCTCCTTTTTCTTCTGAAATCTCCCTCTGGTTATTGCTTTCAATTGCTCCTTTCACTGATTGAGATCTTCGGTTTATTTCAGGTACTTCAAAGATATGTATGAAGGTGTGGTTCTACCCTTGTGATAAAGGGAAGAATGATGTATATTCTGGAAGAATGGCTGAGGGTGAATGGTTCGAATGGGGTTGAAAAAGAATGATTCCGTGAGAGAAATGGTGGTCAGAAAAAATCAAGCAATTGGGAGGAAGAAGAAGATCAAAAATGAGAGCCGAAAAAAGAAAAGTGGTGGATTGGTTCTGATTTATAGAATTTGGAAGAACACTCTAGAAGCTTCAAGTAAGTTCCACTCATCCAATTCAGTTGAGATTCTGTTAGAATTTACAACTGATTTGTAACTAATTTTCTCTTTGGATTTTTGTTACTTTCACTTACATTATGGCTCTGCTTGGATTCTGAATTGGATGTTGGGCATTGAACCAGTTAAAGATCCAATATTTTCAGTTGTGAGCTTTTATCATAGATTCGGTTATGAATTAGTTGAAACATTCTGTTAGGAATTAGTTGAGAAAATAGGGTAGCATTATGAACCTTTTTGTGATTTCAACTCTGAGTTTGGTCATTGGCATTAGACCACTGATTTTCCTTGTTGCATCGTGCAGGATTCTCTTTTTCTCTTTGCTTTCTTTCCTTTAAGCTTGGCAGCCCCTGTCTGTTTTATTGTTGCGTAAACAGGTATTGGTGAGAGGTGTAATAACAATCCCTTGCTCGCCTTACTTAATTTGGAGACCTTCAATGTCCTTGGCTTGGAGAAGGATTATTAAAGCCTCAGCATCAGAATGAGGATTCAGTCCAAAGGACATTTCCGGTTGTGGACATGGAAGGTAGAAATTCCTCTTCATTGATTGATTTATATTTTCAAACACTCTAACATTTCATTTGGTTTAACTTTGAGCTTTTTTCATATATTTGATGACTGTGATGCAAACTCTTTCAATTTTAAACAATAAGCTTCTATATCACCTCTTAATAATTACGGAATATTTGGAAATATGCAGGGATTCCTCACATAAGATGGAAGAGTTACAGCGAAGAATAATAAATCTGAACATTCTAGTTTCTGATTCTCAGACACAACAAACAACTGACCAACCCCCCCCCCCCTAAGTCATCTGAAGTTTGCCAAAATTTCTTCTTCTCTTCAAATGGAAGACTTAAGAACTCCGGAACACGTATCTTCACGTTTTCAACCAATGAACGATCGACTTCATGATTAACCAGCTGGAAGAAGCCCCACTCTTTATAAACAAGGTCTAGCTTCTCTAGCTTAGATAACAATTTAGTAAGGTCGATAACAGGAACTTGTAGTAAATAAATTGTATTTGATACAAGAATAGAGTCTTGATTTGGATATAGATATTGTTCTGTAACTTTTGTGTTGATTTTCTCTGCAAGACTTTGTACAGTAGGCACCAATAATGAGGTTCCACATTTGGACATTGTTCTTTAATCTCATGAGTTGGACCCAATTTGACTTAACATGTTCCTTTTTCATAAACCATATTAGCAACTGCAGACTGTTGAAATGAAACTATGAAATATTAACGCATAAGGGAATTTAATTTCAGCTATCTATTAAAATACCAAGATGATTTGAGACATAAATCTCATAAGTATGTTTTCAACCTTAAGATCAGCTCCTTTATAAACACTATGACAATCCATAAACAACACAAAAAAATTGAACAAATGTGTGTGTGAATGTGACAATTATGAGTATTGAAATACTAATAAAAATGGAATCCACTGAATAATGATTATACTGGTAATCGGACAAGGATAAAAATAAGTGGAAAAACGAGTAAAAGAAATTGAGAGTGGAAATAAAAATGACACGAAATCAACGGGAATGGTTTATGACAATGAGCACGAAAGCAATGAATGGATGTGAAATCTCGGTTTTAACCCTAGGTTCATTTTAAACTCTTTCCACAAACCTATGAACATGACCACTTCTGAACCAATGAACAATTTTCCAGATAAGTCAAACCCCCTCTGAATTGTCTGAAACATGTCATAACCGTTCGAATCCAGATGAATCACTGGTCAACTGAAGATTCAAACCAGACTTCACACAAAATACTGCTCGATATCCGGATGAATCTCGACACACGACAACAGGATCTCCGAATATGCACTGTTTAATAGATGGTCCAGTAGTCCAAAATAATCTTGCCGCTGTAGTGATCTTTTGATAGCTTGACCAAGATCAGGTCAAAATCCCATCCGAATCGAAACTCAATTGAACAACCGCACTTGAAGTAAAATCAACATCAGTAAATTCTCCACCATTTCAAACTCTGACAGATACTGATGAGATACTAAACCTTGATTCAGTACCACCTTAATCACATGCCCAATAAAACAATGGAGTGCACTATTATGCCATTAATGGATTGATGAGAAATGCTGGTGAATGCAAAATGATGAGCCAGTAGAGGGAATAAATACGAGGGCAAATTTTGAGGTATTACAGCTGCCCCTATTCAATCATCTACAAGCCTGAACGAATAATTGCAATAGCTTTTAGACGTTCAAGGTGTGGAGTGATTGAATACTCGAATAAGACCTGAAAATTTGCGCACTGAGGGTGATAGAAATGCCATCCGCCCATTTATTATATTTTTTTGATTTGACCTCTGAATAGGTAGCCAAAATAGAACCAGGTGGAAATATGCTGGGAAGAATGTCATCCTCGAATGACAACTCAAAAGAAAATAAGACGCGATGAAACGGGATCGTTGTACTTGAATGATAACCCAGGACGCGACAGTTATACTGAAACGGAGACCTGAGGAAATGAGATTGTTGTACTGAAACAAGACTCAAATACGAGACCATTGTACTTAAATGGAGACTCGAATGAAATGGGATCGTTGTACTTAAACGAGAACCCGAGCAAACAGGATCATTGTACTTAAATGATAACTTGAGACGCGACCGTTATACTGAAACGGAGACCTGAAAAGAAATGAGACTGTTGTACTGAAACAAGACTCAAATACGAGACCATTGTACTTAAATGGAGACTCGAATGAAATGGGATCGTTGTACTTAAACGAGAACCCGAGCAAACAGGATCATTGTACTTAAATGATAACCTGAGACGCGACCGTTGTACTGGAACGGAGACACGAAAAGAAATGAGACTGTTGTACTGAAACAAGACTCAAATACGAGACCATTGTACTTAAATGGAGACTCGAATGAAATGGGATCGTTGTACTTAAACGAGAGCCCAAGATACAACCGGTGTACTGAAACGGAGGCATGAGAACATGAGATTGTTGTACTGAAACAATACTCAATTACGAGACCATTGTACTTAAATGGAGACTCGAATGAAATGGGATCGTTGTACTTAAACGAGAGCCCAAGACGCGACCGTTGTACTGAAACGGAGACACGAAAAGAAATGAGACTGTTGTACTGAAACAAGACTCAAATACGAGACCATTGTACTTAAATGGAGACTCGAAATGAACGGGATCGTTGTACTTAAACGAGAGCCCAAGACGCGACCGTTGTACTGAAACGGAGACGCGAAAAAATGAGTTTGTTGTACTGAAACAAGACTCAACTGGGGATAACAACAAGACTCGGTAGACGTAACCACCCTGGGAAACGGAGTTGCATTCTGTGGGGAATGCTTCAATCTAATTAGAGATGTAACGGGTCTTATGTAATATACCTCAAAACTGGCCCATGCTGGTATGCATATGTTTGGATTTATGGCGTAATGCTCCATGATGATGGAAATGCTACGCTTTGGAGGATGCAAATGCGATGATGATGCAAATGACAATGCAAAGGAGATCTCCTGATAAGGAGACTGCAGGTATCCCAGATAACTTGGCTGGGGAGAAACGATGATCACTGCATTGATCTGGTTTGTCCTGATGAGGAGGAAACAACTCTGCGGGGAAAGTTGTTAATAATTCACTGGCTCTGAATAGCCGCCACTGCCAAAAATAAATTGGACTTTGAGATTGGAGCGCCAAGACCCTGTTGGAGATGGACCCTTCTTGAACTCTGGTGGGGAAGTGAAAACTCCCTGGCTTGGCTGGGAACCAAAGACGTGACACTGCTGAGGAAGCAACTGCTGAGGAGGCAAAATACTCTTTACGCTGTTAAGAAATGCCCCTGTCTGCACAGAGACTTCTGCTTGGGGATTGCACCCACTCTCTGCTGTCTAGCTGGGAGAAATTTCAACTTGCACATGGCTGGGGATAATTGGAAACACCCTAGGAGGTGTTTGTTTCTGTTCAAACAAAAGGGAATGCCCATCCTGGATAGTGATCTTTTAGCTCTGTTAGCAACACCAGTACCTGTACCTGCATGAACACAATTGATAGTACCTGCAACATAGAGAATTAGTTTGGGACCTGCTTGCCCCAGGCTCATAGTATGAATCATTGTCTAGGTATCTCAGCACCCTTTCAGAGTTGAATTAAAGGTTTCTATTCTCCTGCACGAGTTAGAAAAGCATTCAAATGTTCATAACACAATGCAAGTTACCATTTGCTAGACGTTTTCACAAACAATCAATGCCAGATGAAAAAATAAAAACAAAAAGCTAAAATGGTCAATTGACTGAAGTTGAATTTTTATTGATTTTGACAGGTGGCCCTGAATAGGCAATATAAAGGAAGCGGTTCCCTGGAATGAGGGAACAACTAAAAGAAAAACAAACTACCCTATTGGCAATGTGGAAAATGAATCTCATCAAGTATCAACCCGGTTATGACTCGTATGTCTTCAAGACGCTCCGCTCTTCTGCCTCTTGAGAAAAAGTAAGTGAACTGATCTTCAACCCTTAGGATAGCCTCAACTGCAAGTAGATCATGGATCTCGCAGATCGCAGTCGTTCGTGTTAATCCCTCTTTTGCGTGGATCGCCCTTTCGGGTTTTCAATCCACCGGGATACCCTTTTTTGCCTGAGTTGTCCGATGTGGCTTTTCAACTCAGCGGGTGTACATTTTTTTCAAAATTTCCCTAACTTTTGCCCGAGCCTTTTATTCTGTTTTTGGCTCGCCGGGATGCCCATTTTTGCCTGGATCTTTATTCTGTTTTTATCCAGCGGGTCCTTTTTACACGAAGTATTTTCTTACTGCGTCTGCGTTAACAGGGGATGGAAAGTCCTCTCCGTCCATGGTTGTCAGCATTAAGGCTCCGCCTGAGAAAACCTTTTTAACCACGAACGGTCCTTCATAGTTGGGTGTCCACTTGCCCCTGTGATCGTTGAGAGGAGGAAGAATCCTTTTCAGCACTAAATCTCCTGGCATGTACCTCTGTGGTCGCACCTTCTTGTCAAAAGCTTGCTTCATTCGTCGCTGATACAACTGTCCATGGCATACAGCTGCTAGACGCTTCTCTTCAATAAGGCTCAATTGATTATATCTGGATCGGAGCCACTCAGCTTCATCTAGCTTGATGTCCATCATTAACCTCAACGAAGGGATTTCCACTTCGACCGGTAGAACTGCCTCCATACCATACACCAATGAGAATGGAGTTGCCCCAGTTGAAGTGCGCACTGATGTTCTATACCCATGCAACGCGAATGGTAACATCTCGTGCCAATCTTTGTACGTTACGACCATCTTCTGAACAATCTTCTTGATGTTTTTATTAGCCGCCTCGACGGCGCCATTCATCTTCGGACGATATGGAGAAGAGTTGTGATGTCCTATTTTGAAGTCTCGACACAAGTCAGCCATCATTTTGTTATTGAGATTAGAACCATTATCAGTAATGATCCTTTCAGGGACTCCATACCGGCAAATGATGTCCCGCTTAATAAACCGAGCAACCACTTGTTTGGTGACATTGGTGTAGGAAGCTGCTTCAACCCACTTCGTGAAATAATCAATAGCAACTAGGATGAAGCGATGCCCATTAGAAGCTGTTGGCTCAATCTTTCCAATCATATCGATGCCCCACATAGCGAATGGCCACGGTGAAGACATGACACTCAACGGATTCGGAGGCACATGGACCTTGTCAGCATAAATTTGACACTTATGGCATTTACGGGAGTATTTCCAACAATCAGACTCCATGGTAATCCAATAGTATCCCGATCTCAATAATTTCTTGGCCATGGCATGTCCTCCAGCATGGGTACCAAAGGAGCCTCCGTGGACCTCCTGCATTAACAGGTCTGCCTCGTGTCTGTCGACACACCTGAGCAGCACCATGTCAAAGTTCCGTTTGTATAGCACACCATCTTGGTTCAAGAAGAAACCTCCCGCCAGTCTTCTAAGAGTTTTCTTATCTTTACTGGATGCCCCAGCCGGGTATTCTTGAGCCTTCAGGAATTGTTTGATGTCGTGGTACCAAGGCTTGTCATCTTCACCATCACCAACTGCGAAGACATAAGCCGGTCTTTCAAGACGAGAGATCGAAATTCGAGGCACGAAATTCTCTCGGCATACTTTAATCATGGATGATAAAGTCGCGAGAGCATCGGCGAACTGGTTTTCGTCTCTAGGAACATAGCTCAGCTTTACTTTGGTAAAGAAGGTTAACAGCCTCCTGACGTAATCTCGGTAAGGAATCAAACGAGCTTGATGAACTAGCCATTTGCCATTGACCTGATTAACCACCAAAGCAGAATCTCCGAAGATCTCAAGGTTCTTGACTCGCAAGTCTATTGCCTCTTCGATCCCCATGATGCAAGCTTCATACTCTGCCTCGTTGTTAGTGCACTCAAAGGTCAACCGAGCGGCGAGAGGTGTGTGGACTCCTTCTGGTGAGATAATAACATCACCTACTCCACTCCCATTCATGTTTACAGCTCCGTCAAACATCAACTTCCATCTGGATTCAGGGTCGGGCCCCTCCTCCGGAAGTGGTTCTTCATGGTCTTTCGACTTGAGGAACATGATGTCCTCATCCGGAAACTCAAACCTCATGGGTTGATAATCGTCGATCGGTTGCTGGGCCAAGTATTCTGACAACACACTCCCCTTGATAGCTTTTTGTGAAGTGTATTGTATGTCATACTCCGTGAGTATCATCTGCCAACGGGCCACTCTTCCTGTCAAAGCCGGCTTCTCAAAGATGTATTTTACAGGATCCATCTTAGAAATTAGGAGAGTAGTATGAGTCAGCATGTACTGTCTTAGTCGGCGAGCAGCCCATGCCAAAGCGCAGCAAGTTTTCTCGAGTAGTGAGTATCGTGTCTCACAATCGGTAAACTTTTTGCTAAGGTAATAAATGGCATGCTCTTTTCGACCAGACTCGTCCTGCTGACCCAGTACACATCCCATCGATCCTTCCAGCACATTGAGATACATAATCAGAGGTCTTCCTGGCACTGGAGGCATAAGAATTGGTGGTTCCAGCAAGTATTCTTTGATCCGGTCGAAGGCCTGCTGACAGTCTTCATTCCATTTAATGGCCTGATTCTTCCTCAGAAGCTTAAAGATGGGCTCGCACGTGGCCGTCAGGTGAGAAATAAACCGTGCAATGTAGTTTAGTCTCCCCAAAAAACCACGCACTTGCTTTTCAGTCTTTGGCTCAGGCATTTCCTGGATTGCTTTCACCTTGGCCGGATCGACCTCAATTCCCCGTTCACTAACAATGAAGCCGAGCAACTTGCCAGAACGAACTCCGAAGGTGCATTTATTCGGATTTAACCTCAGTCTGAACTTTCGAAGCCTGTCAAATAATTTTGCTAGATTGACCAAGTGTTCTTCTTCCGTCTGGGACTTTGCTATCATGTCATCAACATAAACCTCAATTTCATGATGGATCATGTCGTGAAACAACGTCACCATTGCCCGTTGGTAGGTAGCTCCTGCATTCTTTAAACCAAACGGCATGACCTTGTAACAAAAGGTGCCCCAGGGAGTGATGAAAGTTGTCTTTTCCATATCCTCGGGAGCCATCTTAATTTGATTATAGCCTGAGAATCCATCCATGAAGGAGAACACGGAAAACTGAGCAGTATTATCGACAAGTACATCTATGTGAGGTAGAGGGAAATCATCTTTGGGGCTAGCCCTATTCAAATCCCTGTAATCCACACACATTCTGACTTTGCCATCTTTTTTAGGAACCGGCACAATGTTAGCAACCCATGGAGGATAACTAGTCACGGCCAAGAAGCCAGCATCAAACTGTTTTTGCACTTCTTCTTTTATTTTGATTGCCATATCTGGACGTGTACGCCTCAACTTCTGCTTTACCGGAGGACAACCTTCTCTGAGAGGTAGCTTGTGTACCACGATGTCAGTGTCTAAACCCGGCATATCTTGGTAGGACCATGCGAAGACGTCAACGTATTCTCGAAGCATAGCCATCAAACGAGTCTTGACAGATTCTTCTAATGCAGCTCCGATCTTGACTTCTTTCTTGTCCTCTTCAGTACCCATGTTTATCACTTCGACATCTTCCTCATGCGGCTGAATCATCTTCTCTTCCTGTTTGAGCAGTCTGGCCAATTCTTCGGGTAAATCACAATCCTCTTCACCTTCCTCATCGGCTTGATAAACTGGATTGTCGAAGTCATACTTAGCCATAACAGGGTCGTCATTGATAAGATCCGGTGACGAGCACCTGCATGAATGATGATTCATGCAAGGCTTTAGCAACAACTTGAGAAAATGAGAAACATTGCCATTTTAAAAACTTTTCTTTCTTTTTGAAAAACAAAAGTAAAAAACGAAAGACAGAGAACAACATGAAATGAATGTGAAACGTCAATTTTATTAATGATTGTGTTAATGAACAAATGAACCCTTACAAAGAGCCACTATGCCCCGGGCAAGACATAGCGCTTTAATACAGGAAAACAAAAACAAAAACATTACTCTTCAAAAGATGTTACTGAAATGAGCCTTTCTGACGTCCAGTTGCTAAGTTGAGCTCCTGGGACGGCAGGCCTAATCCATTCATCCAAGTCACAGTCACTATCAACAGCTTCATCCTGCACTGCGCTGATATTTCCGTAGTCTATCACTCCTGCACTTGTGAAAGTGACCGGGCTCTGACAACCTTTTGCACTTGTTTCAGACGAAGATCCCCCAGGGTGATAACCAATCCCGAACATGTCTTTCTTCTCTAGCAATTCGACTGGGCTGCCCCAGCCTTCTCGCACTCCAGATTCTACTAATTCACGCGCTTGTTTATAAGAGGCTATAGACACCCCCTTCTTCGGTTCTTCAGGAGAAGTTGCTACTGCAGATGCTTGCTCAGACTTTAAGGGCTCAAAAGCTTGACAAGGGGTCTCGACTATTTCGCCATCCATCTCCACATATTTGAATGAGGCTAAATGACTGACGAATATATCTTCTTCCCCGCTGACTGTCACAACTTGACCTTCCCAGACGAACTTTAATTTTTGATGAAGTGTAGAAGAAACCGCTCCTGCCGAGTGTATCCAGGGCCTTCCCAGTAAACAACTATATGCCGGCTGGATATCCATCACGTAAAACGTGGTATTGAAGACTTGTGGACCTACCTTGATAGGTAACTCCACCTCTCCAAATACCGATCTTCTTGATCCATCAAATGCTCGGACTACTAAATCACTGGGCTTTAGCACCACTCCATCATAGTCTAGCTTCATCAATGCCTTCTTAGGCAAGACATTCAGAGATGAACCAGTATCCACCAGCACATGGGAGAGCACTGCACCCTTGCATTCCAGAGAAATATGCAATGCCCGATTGTGAGCACGCCCATCAGAAGTTAAGTCCAAGTCCGTGAAACCCAATCCATGACTGGCATTAACGCTGGACACCACCGTTTCTAACTGGTTCACAGAAATATCCTGAGGCACGTATGCCTTATTCAGAATATTCAAAAGGGCCTTCCTGTGAGAATCCGAGCACATGAGTAATGATAAGATGGAGATCTTTGACGGCGTCTGCTGCAAATGATCTACAATCTTATAGTCACTCTTCTTGATGATCCTCAGGAATTCTTCCGCTTCCTTATCAAAGGTGAGATCTGGATCAGCTGATGGATTTGGATCATTGGCAACTACAGGTTGCTTCCCTCTGGCTCTTGCTTGGGCTTCGGCAGTATCTCTAGGTGGTATCACACTGTTTCTCAATGCTTCAGGTGCAAACAATCTTCCACTTCGAGTAAAACCCCCTACTCCAACATTCTCTACTTGAGCTGGGGCTATACTAGTCGTGGCCAATTCTTGCCTCTGGCCATTGTAATACACTTCACCACCGTAATGCCAAGGAACTGCTCTGTCACTTTGGTACATTATGGGTCCAGCAGTAGTAATGGTTATTGGTGCCACTCTAGCACGCGAAGGAACTTGGGATGGATCATAAAAGATAGTTACTGTAGATACTTCACTTTCTTTCACAATCTTGTCAAATTGCAGCACTCCTTCATCAATCATACCTTGAATTCCAGCCTTCAATCGTTTACAACCGTTGGTAGCTTCTGTGCATTCTGAACAATCATCCTTGCATCCGAGGAAAATGCCTTTCTTCAACAAACAAACCTTGATAGCAACCAAAGAAGTCTGCAAGTCATCTACATCATCCACCAGATTCAATTTCTCCCCTTCACCAATTGCACCAACCGTGCCCCTGTGAGGAGGCATGGGATTTTCCAGCACATTAGGAGAGGGAGCGAAATTGATCGCCTTAGAATCCAACAAGTCCTGAACAACATGCTTCAATGCTTTGCAATTCTCAGTACTATGGCCGGGAGCTCCAGAATGAAACTCGCATCTAGCATTCGAATCATAACCTTCAGGAATTTGGCCTGGCCTCGGAGGTTGCAAGGTACGGAGCTGAATCATTTGAAGCTGCAGGAGATTCTTCAACAGTTGGGAGTAAGACATTGGTGGAGCTTCAATATGTCTATCCTTCGCCCTCTGGGAGTAGTACGGACGAGGGGGTCTTGGCTGATACCCCTGTGAGCGTTGCGGCTGTGAAGGCTGAATCCGTTGTTGAACTGGAGGAGTTGAAATAGTGACGGGGGCCACTTGCTGATAATATCCTTGGTGCATCATTCCTCTCTGCGCGTATACTGCTCCTGTTTCTCCTTCCCTCCTTTTCACAAAAGGTTTCTTGATACCAGACACTGAAGCGCTTCCATTTTGAATCTTCCCCTGTTTGAGCCAGCTTTCGATTCTTTCTCCAGTCAGGATAATGTCCGAAAAACCACTTGAGGAACAACCAGCCAACCTTTCCATGAAATGCCCTGGGAGGGTATTCAGGAAAAGATCGACCATCTCTCTTTCCAATAAAGGTGGTTGCACTCGGGCGGCCACCTCACGCCACCTCTGTGCATAGTCTTTGAAGCTCTCCGAGCTCCTCTGTGTCAAGCTTTGAAGCTGAGTACGGCTAGGTGCCATGTCAATGTTGTATTGATATTGTCTGAGGAAGGCTTCTCCCAAATCCTTCCAACTTCTAATAGAGCTCCTTTCCAACTTCATGTACCACTCCAAGGACCCTCCTGAAAGGCTATCCTGGAAATAGTACATCCATAGTTTCTCGTCTCGCGTGTGAGCCGCAATCTTCCTGTAGAAGGCCTGTAGGTGAGTTTTCGGGCAAGAGCTGCCGTTGTATTTGTCAAATGCTGGTGGCCTAAACTTGTGCGGAATGACCACCCCAGGTACTAAACCCATATCTGATACGTCAATCCCCAAAGTATCCTTGCACTCTAAGGCCTTGACCTTCTCTGCAAGCACCAAGAAGTCGTTGAGATTTCCGTTACTGCCGAAACCCATATCGTGGTTGAAGTACTGGAATTGGTCTTCCTGCCTGTCCTGCACAGGAACATACGTAGCCATAGCTGGATCTGGAACATGAGGTCCACCTGTACCGTTGTTAGTGTTGGGAGGACCCCCTAGTCCCCCGGAAGTAGTTGCCTGAGCATTAGTGTTAGGAGGAGTTAACCCTTGAATTGCATTTCTCAGCTCCTGCTGCCCCTGGGCCATCCCCTGCATCAGAGTCACAAATTCTGCCATCTTGGTACGGACATCGTTGAGTTCTGTCTGCATGGCGTCCATTGCTGTTCTTTGATTACTGCGGGTCGCGTACCGATGAGGAATATTTTGTCGTATGTACCGGGTCTTGGCGGCCCTCGCAATCTTTGCCTGGTGAACACAGATAAATTAGACATCTCGAAGAAAAACCTGCAAAGACAAAGACAAAATGCAAATGATGTGTATGCAATGCAATGTGTTCCTTTTATTCCCGAGTATTTTCCTGTGTCCGATCCTGGCATTAAGAAGATAAGAATTGGGAAGAAGACCCAAATACTATTCAGACATAATGACGGCTATGAAGAATTGGTGCTCATTACCCCGTGTCGGTGCAAATAACGAACAAGAAATCCGGATCAAATCAAACATATAAACTAGAATTTGGAAATACAACGTCCCTGAAGGGTACCAAACAAAATAACAACGAAAGTACATCACATATAAGGAATCCCACAACAAGCCTGTGGGTAATCCAAGTACAACAAAATGAAATTAAACACTAGGTAACTCTATATCTTTCAATCTCCAGCTAAGGCATTTGACGCTCTGGAACAGCTGAACCACATCTGGATGACCGGGCTCCTGGATAAGCTTCTGAATGAGGAGGTCTCTCGTATCAGAATAAGCGTGCAACTCCTCGATCTGTTGTAGAAATGCTGCTTCATTCTCTTTGCTTTGACTCGACTCGGCCTTCGACCTTTTCACATCAGCTTTCAACTTTAAGTCTTCAATCTCCTTTTGAGCTTCCTTCAGTGCCTGCTGACTTTCGGTTACGCGCCGGATACGATCTTCCTCTTGATAATAAGCTTTCCTGAGAAGTTCTTTCTGCCCATCTAAAGAATCCTGAAGGCTTTTGACTTCCTGTTTATGCTTGGCGTCTAACTCCTTTTGTTTCTTCAGATTTTCGTCCCATTTCTCCTGCCATAAAGTGACAGCTTCATTGACCTCACTAAGATCTTTCTTCTCTCTTCGGCGCTGGGCCGTCTTATGAGTCTCAGCTAAACCTTTCTTTCGGAAGTAGAGCTCTCTATCTTCAAAATCCTTCTGCTTAAGACGGACTATCTCCTCGGCCTGCACAGCTCTATCTTTCAATTGACGGTTCTGGATCATTAGCGCTTGACAAGAATTAAGAGCCTCTTGATTTTCAACCCTCAGTTGCTTAACCAAAGCCTCTAACTTCTGATATTCCTCCAAAGGTACCGTAGCAGGTGGTGGAGTTGGCACAGAAAAAGGAACTGGAGCCGCTTGAACCTCCTTCTTTATCCAGGCTTCGAATTCAGGAAACATTCGATTGTTGCTCTTGCCCAGACATGCTATACCCTTCCTCTTAATCATCTTCCAGGACCCTGCAGCTTTTCGGACCAAAGGAAGATTGTCTTTTACCGGAAAATAGAAGGTTTGGAATAATTCAGACTCATCAGGAACCTCCTTGAGCGCATACCCTAACTGTCTTCTTAAGAGGATGGGATTGTAGTTAATACATCCTGATACTCCTAACAAAGGCACATTAGGGTAATTACCACAACTAGTAATGAAATTCTTTCCCTTCAACTTCAAAGTAAACCACCTGATATTTCCAGCAGACAAAGTACTCAGCTTCTGAGCCCAAGTAGAATTAGGATCCGCAAAACTCTCAGTAGTAGGCAAGTGTCTCATAACCCATTTGTAGAATAAAGGAGCGCAACATTTAACAAGACCTCCTCGCCTCTTCTCATTCTTGTAATGCACAGAATAATACAGATCACCCAAGAGAGTGGGCACCGGATTCTTCAACACAAACAAATGAATGGCATTCATGTCCACAAACTTGTCCATGTCAGCAAATAAAACTATCCCATACACAGATAACGCCAAGATAGCACAAACTGAATCCCACTTCTTCTCCACGGCACGTTCTTCAGCTCTCTTGACCAGAAACTCTAAGGAAAAACCAAGTACTCCTGCTTTAGTGGAAACCAGATTAGAAGACACCTCTGACGGGCTCAAATAAAGAGCCTTAGCAATATCATCGTGAGTTGGTCTTGTCATCTCCGAGTTAAAAGGAAGCTGATCCTTGATTGAAACTCCCATAATCTCAGCATATTCTTCCAGCAAAGGACCCAATTGAAAGTCATGAAATGTGAAACACCTAAGCCGTGGATCATAATACTGCAACAAAGTGTGAATGACACTCCTCTGAGAACTATCCAGGTTGAATACCAGATCCAAAATATCACCATACGCTTCCTTGAAGTAGCCCAAATGACCCGGGGTAATCAGAGACACCAATTGGTTGATCAGATCCATCTTAGTATCGAAGAATTTGTAGTGCACAGTTCTCTTTTTGACGTCTTCCATTCTGAAGCAATAATATGGCCAGGAACCGGGAATAAATGTAAACCCTGAGAATAAAATAAACACAAATGATTAATGATGATATGATGTTTATGCAAGACAAGGCATGTGATCAGTGAAGTGTCTGTGATGTGCCAATCATATAATCAGGTGTCGGTGCACGGTCTCAAAATCCAGATATCACAATAATCATCCCTCTGATCCAATATCCATAACTTAAGAACAGAAATCCAGATCACAAAACTGAACCAAAGGCAAAGTGGGTATGTTGAAGGTACCAGGGTTCCTGCAAACCTGTAAACCCCTCCCAAACTCACGGGTATGCTACTCGGGTCAACATCACGGACTCTCAAAGCCGAATAGCAATAATACGTTCACCATTTCCGAGAAATGGCTCGTGACCAAATCAGGGAATCGGTTTGGCATTATGTACTACTCAGGGAGGTCTCAGTTGAGTCCGGAAGAACAAGCATCCCTCACAAGTCTCCAGCTTCAAGCACTGAATCGAGAAACAATAGTACATTCATCCCGAAGGGTACAATACTATCGTCATACGAACAGTTTGCTTTGACTGAATTCCTATGAGAGAACCAGGCCATCCTATGCGAGTTCCCAATGGACCCTCGGATGCGAGTGGGTTTGCCAACAAATGTGGTCTGCCACTGTCATCACTGGAGAGGGTTGTTTCCATTAAGGTTCTCAATGATCGGTCCCCAGCTACACATAACTATCAAGGTTGTACCCTGAAGTGGGGAAGAACCCCCACACAGAATAGTCCCAAGACAGTCGCAACCTGGGTGTGGAACACATCACCACTCATCATGTAACCATGCGAGCACAACGTGTCCACGCTAATCCTATGGTGCACTCAAGCCGGGTAGTTGGCTTATCTCACAGTAACTCCCACCCCACAGAAAAAATGAAAACCAGCACAGCCAGATAGTCCAGTATAATATGATGCATGGAAAATAAAATACTGAAAGCGGTAAATAAATGCGATAAAGTAAAGCTGTAAATAAAACTGTAAATAAAACAGTAAAGCTAAACTAAAGCACACAACAGCAAACAAACACCCAAAGAAGCAAAACCAAACAGGCGCTAGGATTGACTCTACAAGGGAAACCGGAAGAATCAGGTTAGTCCCCAGCAGAGTCGCCAGCTGTCGCTCCCGGGATTTTCATCCTAGTACAAACGCGAAAGTGGCGCGGAAAGGTTAGAGTCGCCAGCCAGACATTTTTATCCCGAATGAATGGGAAAGGTAATGTTGCACAAACCTGAGGAAGAAGGAAAGGACAAGGTCCTGCGAACCAAAGATCTAAGTTCGGGAGTCGGTTACGAATTGAGAAGGTATTAGCACCCCAATCCGTCCGTCGTACCCGACAGGATCCACGCTTGCTTGCTTTGTTTCAAAGGGTGAGAAAAATATGCTGCTGGAATGAAATAACCGCTAACTGGAACTGGAATGGAAATGAGAAAAGAATAAGGAAAGAGAATGGAAAGAAAGAGGGAAATGTAGGGAAAATAAAGAGTGTGCTCGAACGGGCCCTACCCCGCTGCCTACGTACCTCATCGGGATAATGAGGATCAGAGTCGACGTAGTTCGCCTAACCTAGGCGGGAACTGTTTTGTTTGTGTTTTTTATGCTGGAACTGCGTATGTCTATGCTCAGGTGTTGCAGGCTCGTCTGGTACGAGTGCGTTAACCGTCTTGCATGCGAGACAAGTCGCCGCGAGTTCGCGTTGTGAATGAATGAGATGAGAAGAGAAGTTCCCGCAGGATAGTCGGTTATTGTTTGTTTTTGTCTTTTATGAGTTTTGAATTTTTGTTTGTGAACTGTCTTGTACTAAGACCTATCCATCACGGGAAGCATTTACACCTCGCCCCGAAACAGGACGCGTATAAACACTCCGCAACAAAGTCTCGTGTCGTACAAGATTGTTCGGTTTTTGTTAAGTGTTTTATTGTTTATTTTGAGATGAGAAAGAGAATGACTCAAGTTGATAAAAGGGAAAATCTAAGGGACTAAGACTCAATCCTAATGTGTTATGTATTTACAAAGTGATCCTAAGGGTTAGTGAGGTTTTCTAGTCCTAATGGAAACTTAAAACTATTAGAATTCAACTTACTTCTTAATGAAGTTAAGTTGATTCTAAGAACAATGGGGAAGCCTATACAAGTTGTAACAATAAAAATAATCAAAAAATGAAGTTAAGCATAAGGAACAAACTTCTAAAAAAAATGCCTTAAAGGCATGAATAAAAAATATAGACTATTTTCATTTATTCTATTTCTAATGGAAATGAAAGTTCACCTAAATGTTAAATCTAAGTCAAACTTAATGTTCATCCTAAAACAAATTAAACTAAACCTAAGTCTAATATTAATTCTAGGGTTAAACTTAAACTATACTATTTTATTATTTTTTATGCTTAACAACTAATTATTTCAAACTAAGAATTAACTATTATTTCTTAAAGATTTTATTACCAAAACCTAAGATAAAAATTCCTAAAAATTCCATAAAAAATATCCTAAGATCTATTAGGGGTCTTCTAATTACAAAAAAAAAAGTGGGCTAAAAAGGTTAATGGAAGCTATTTAAATAAAACAAACAAAATTCTGCACAATTAAAGAAAAATTCAATAAAGCTAAATACAAGAATAATTCAGAATTTAATGAAAAATAAACAAATTCCAGAAAATGAAAATGTCATAAATTTCTAAATCCAATTATTAACCCTCCTTAATTTTTTTGGGAATTTTCTAATGCTTTTTATTATTTTTATTAGATTTAATTTGAAACTATAGTCAACTTAAACTAAAAAAAAAAATACAGGGAGTTCAGTAAGTAATTTATTCAGTTATTTTTGTAAATTGGGCTCAGAGGTGAGGTGCAGAAAGGAAAGGACCAAGGCCCAATTCGCAGCCTTGGAAGGGGATGTGCAAACAGCATCTTTCTTAGTTATTTCATGCATTGGGCCTAAAATATGGGGTGCAGACAGCAGACTAACAAAGCCCAAAACGCAGGGATAAGGGGATGGTGCGGATAGCAATGTCTCTATGCTGTTTCTCACATGGGCCTAATAAGAGGGGTGCCAGTATCACTATTATTTTAAATCTTAACTTAAAAGAATTAAACTTATCTTAAATATAATATTTTCTAAGAAAAACTTTAAAAAGGAATTAACCTATAGTCTTAATATATCAATTTAATATTCTAATTTAATAATGCCTTAAGCTAAACTTAAACTAATCTCATAATTAAATCAATTTCCTATTTTAATTTAAGCAAAAGGAATTAAACTAAACCTCAATTAATATTTTCTAAAGATTAAGCTAAAAATAATAATTAATCCTATTATGCTATTTTTCACAAAATCTTGATTAAACTCAACTTAGTATAATATTTCCTAACAATGTTAATTTAAAAAGAACTAAACTTAAACCTATATCAATTTAACATTCTAATTTTAACCTATCAAAATATTATCCTAAAAAAACTTAATTTAGAATTAAACTTATGAAAATATTTTTTCTAAATGAAACTTAATAAAAATCTAAATCTTAAATTAAGCTATTTTTATAATCTTTCCTAAAAGAACTTAAATTAAACTATTATAATCTTTTTTTCTAAAAGCTTAAGTTAAAGTATTATTTCTTTTAAAAAAAAGACTTAAATTATAGTATTAATATCTAACTAATCCTATTAATTTTTCCTAATCTTTTTAATATAAACTAATCCTTTTAATATAAAGCATTAACTAATAATCTAACTGAACCATAATCTTAATACAAAAACTTAATAAAGAAACTTAATTAAATTATGATTATTACAACATTAATTAAAAATTAATTAAATTATAATAATGAATTGAATTATAATCAAAATCTACAGCAACCCTAATTGATCTCTTCATCCTCTCCCTTTGCGCCGCACCACCTTCCCCTTCTTCATCTTCTCCATCTTCCAAACGAATCCATCACCACCATCGACCGATTCTTCTTCTTCCTCTTCGAACAACCTCGAAACCCTCACAATCTAAATGCCACAAAAATAATCAAGCTGAACTCGCCGAAACCCTAAGTTTTCTTTACACCTTACTCCGCCGCTAACTCGAAATCTCCACCCTCTCTCACTTCGTCTTTCTTTAACCGAATCCAAATTGAGAATCAAAAGGACTTAGCTATATTTCCAATTAAGAAACCCTAACCGCGAATCCCCCTCTCGCCGCCGTCATCCTCGCCTCCAATCTCTCTATTATCCGAAAATCCCCTTCGCGAGCTTGACCGAAACCCTAATTCCCCTCTATCAACAACTCAACCAAAAAGAGATGAAATTAAACGCTAATCACCAACCTGTGTAAAAGGAAAGAGACGATTCCGCTTGAGCTTTGATTTCCCCTTATTCACTTCGGTTGATTCGAGTTGCTGACGATTACACTTTCTTGTAGGTTGCTACTGACTTCAGAAAATGATGATGGCGATTAGAGCGAAATGGCCACCGGCGCTATGACGATGACGAAGACGACGCTGGTGATGACCGAGCGGAGTTGCTAAAAGATCACAGAAAGAACGACTTCAGAGTTCTCTGGTATGACATTTGATTATACGTGAATTACCTTTTCTCCTTTTTCTTCTGAAATCTCCCTCTGGTTATTGCTTTCAATTGCTCCTTTCACTGATTGAGATCTTCGGTTTATTTCAGGTACTTCAAAGATATGTATGAAGGTGTGGTTCTACCCTTGTGATAAAGGGAAGAATGATGTATATTCTGGAAGAATGGCTGAGGGTGAATGGTTCGAATGGGGTTGAAAAAGAATGATTCCGTGAGAGAAATGGTGGTCAGAAAAAATCAAGCAATTGGGAGGAAGAAGAAGATCAAAAATGAGAGCCGAAAAAAGAAAAGTGGTGGATTGGTTCTGATTTATAGAATTTGGAAGAACACTCTAGAAGCTTCAAGTAAGTTCCACTCATCCAATTCAGTTGAGATTCTGTTAGAATTTACAACTGATTTGTAACTAATTTTCTCTTTGGATTTTTGTTACTTTCAGTTACATTATGGCTTTGCTTGGATTCTGAATTGGATGTTGGGCATTGAACCAGTTAAAGATCCAATATTTTCAGTTGTGAGCTTTTATCATAGATTCGGTTATGAATTAGTTGAAACATTCTGTTAGGAATTAGTTGAGAAAATAGGGTAGCATTATGAACCTTTTTGTGATTTCAACTCTGAGTTTGGTCATTGGCATTAGACCACTGATTTTCCTTGTTGCATCGTGCAGGATTCTCTTTTTCTCTTTGCTTTCTTTCCTTTAAGCTTGGCAGCCCCTGTCTGTTTTATTGTTGCGTAAACAGGTATTGGTGAGAGGTGTAATAACAATCCCTTGCTCGCCTTACTTAATTTGGAGACCTTCAATGTCCTTGGCTTGGAGAAGGATTATTAAAGCCTCAGCATCAGAATGAGGATTCAGTCCAAAGGACATTTCCGGTTGTGGACATGGAAGGTAGAAATTCCTCTTCATTGATTGATTTATAT
This sequence comes from Lathyrus aphaca, assembly GCA_963966055.1. Classification (NCBI taxonomy): domain Eukaryota; kingdom Viridiplantae; phylum Streptophyta; class Magnoliopsida; order Fabales; family Fabaceae; genus Lathyrus; species Lathyrus aphaca. The sequence continues at coordinate 49,362,205 of OZ014521.1, read as the reverse complement.
TTTCAAACACTCTAACATTTCATTTGGTTTAACTTTGAGCTTTTTTCATATATTTGATGACTGTGATGCAAACTCTTTCAATTTTAAACAATAAGCTTCTATATCACCTCTTAATAATTACGGAATATTTGGAAATATGCAGGGATTCCTCACATAAGATGGAAGAGTTACAGCGAAGAATAATAAATCTGACCATTCTAGTTTCTGATTCTCAGACACAACAAACAACTGACCAAACCCCCCCCCCCTAAGTCATCTGAAGTTTGCCAAAATTTCTTCTTCTCTTCAAATGGAAGACTTAAGAACTCCGGAACACGTATCTTCACGTTTTCAACCAATGAACGATCGACTTCATGATTAACCAGCTGGAAGAAGCCCCACTCTTTATAAACAAGGTCTAGCTTCTCTAGCTTAGATAACAATTTAGTAAGGTCGATAACAGGAACTTGTAGTAAATAAATTGTATTTGATACAAGAATAGAGTCTTGATTTGGATATAGATATTGTTCTGTAACTTTTGTGTTGATTTTCTCTGCAAGACTTTGTACAGTAGGCACCAATAATGAGGTTCCACATTTGGACATTGTTCTTTAATCTCATGAGTTGGACCCAATTTGACTTAACATGTTCCTTTTTCATAAACCATATTAGCAACTGCAGACTGTTGAAATGAAACTATGAAATATTAACGCATAAGGGAATTTAATTTCAGCTATCTATTAAAATACCAAGATGATTTGAGACATAAATCTCATAAGTATGTTTTCAACCTTAAGATCAGCTCCTTTATAAACACTATGACAATCCATAAACAACACAAAAAAATTGAACAAATGTGTGTGTGAATGTGACAATTATGAGTATTGAAATACTAATAAAAATGGAATCCACTGAATAATGATTATACTGGTAATCGGACAAGGATAAAAATAAGTGGAAAAACGAGTAAAAGAAATTGAGAGTGGAAATAAAAATGACACGAAATCAACGGGAATGGTTTATGACAATGAGCACGAAAGCAATGAATGGATGTGAAATCTCGGTTTTAACCCTAGGTTCATTTTAAACTCTTTCCACAAACCTATGAACATGACCACTTCTGAACCAATGAACAATTTTCCAGATAAGTCAAACCCCCTCTGAATTGTCTGAAACATGTCATAACCGTTCGAATCCAGATGAATCACTGGTCAACTGAAGATTCAAACCAGACTTCACACAAAATACTGCTCGATATCCGGATGAATCTCGACACACGACAACAGGATCTCCGAATATGCACTGTTTAATAGATGGTCCAGTAGTCCAAAATAATCTTGCCGCTGTAGTGATCTTTTGATAGCTTGACCAAGATCAGGTCAAAATCCCATCCGAATCGAAACTCAATTGAACAACCGCACTTGAAGTAAAATCAACATCAGTAAATTCTCCACCATTTCAAACTCTGACAGATACTGATGAGATACTAAACCTTGATTCAGTACCACCTTAATCACATGCCCAATAAAACAATGGAGTGCACTATTATGCCATTAATGGATTGATGAGAAATGCTGGTGAATGCAAAATGATGAGCCAGTAGAGGGAATAAATACGAGGGCAAATTTTGAGGTATTACACCATGTAACTACAACCAGTTGTGCTACTTAACCAAGCTCGAACAGATAAAGCTCAATCCAATTGTTTCCGTCTCAACAGCAGAAGATGAGATACTTGAAGATAATGGCAATAGTAGAATTGAAACTCAATAGGATTATTTCCCACATAGCTGATTTTCTTTGTTTTGTAAATTCTTTTATGACAAATTCCTCTTACTAGGATTTCTGTCTCCTTGTACAAACTTGCCTATGTATAGGTCACTTTGTGATATAAATAAAATTTCATCTTTGAATCCAGATTTACTTTTACCCTATTTACATAAGCGAAACGTCCATTGGTTGTGTTTGAATGTATGTATGCTTTTGAATATGATTGATGTTTACCAGAAATGCATAAAATGCTTGAATATGATTGATGTTTACCAGAAATGCATGAAAATGAAGTAATAGTATTTACTAAGGACGAACGAGGGAAGGAATTCAACGAAGCTTCGCCGATTCATCCTCACGAGATAACTACAAATCCCCAGTATAGCAAATCTTCAGATTACATCTCCCCTTGAATTTATGTCCATCTCTTTTATCCTCAGTCGGGATACTCGGGAACTTATTCCTTCAATAGAAGTACGACGAACAAAGACGGGAAGTTATGAATACTATACTATCAAACAAAACGGGAATGAGTTCCTTATATTCTTCAGCAACGAATCGGGATTTATTTTCCCTAGCCAGCAGTTAATATACGAAGATATCCAGACGCTTCAGGCTGCATAATTCATACGTACATCATTTACATCATACCATAACATATCCATAAATGCATAATACATTTACTTAGGTACACCATACTATGCATGCATACATATTGCATAAACTAACATTCTCCTTGCAGGAAAGTTATATGCAGATAAAACAATGTCAACAATTCACAACAGGTCAGAAATGATCCATACATTTGTCAAGATGTTCTCGGAGAGTAGGCAAACGGCCTGTAAGAATATCCATTCCTTAATCCAGGATATTTCCAGAAGATTTCATCTATCTGGTCTTGAATAGCAGGCAAACGATCTGTACAAAGATCCATTCCCTGGTTCAAGATATTTTTCAGAAGAACTAATCCTGACGTTCTTTTGGCCCTTGAATAGCAGGCAAACGATTTGTACAAAGATCCATTCCCTGGTTCAAGATATTTTTCAGAAGAACTAATCCTGACGTTCTTTTGGCCCTTGAATAGCAGGAAAACGATCTGTACAAAGATCCATTCCCTGGTTCAAGATATGTTTCAGAAGAACTAATCCTGACGTTCTTTTGGCCCTTGAATAGCAGGCAAACGATCTGTACAAAGATCCATTCCCTGGTTCAAGATAATTTTCAGAAGAACTAATCTTGACGTTCTTTTGACCATGGAGAGTAGGCAAACGGTCTGTAAGAAGATCCATTCCCTAATCCAAGATACTTCCAGAAGAGATAATCGTCACGAAGATTTATTTCAGCTGGTCCATTCAACAATTCAAATCATGTTGCATAAACGATTCAGAGACGGCCTATACGAAGACCTAGCACTGATATCCAGTATCAACATAAAGCTATCATCACATCCTGATATTTTAGATGGCATCTCTAAGCCCATCTCCAGTCCTTCCAAGTGACATATTTAAGCCCACTCAAGCATATACAACTAATCATCAATGTTACTTTACGCATTGTGAGTGCAAATTTTTGGGCTTTTGTGTTCAATCCCCTTCAACCTTCCAGGTCACGAATGGTGCATATACCAATCTAACCCCTCAGGTCTCAGAGAATTGAACAGGGGCAGATGTTGCACCCCAAAATTTGCCCTCCACAAGAAAAGACTTTGTGTACTAATAGTTTCACAAGGTTCACAAGGTTCACAAGACATCTCATGAGGTTCACAAGGTTCACAAGATTCACAATTAGTCATAAAGTTTGATAATTCCCTCAGACAATGCATCCTCCTAAGCAATGCATCTTAAACTAGGGTTTTGACTTTCATCAGGCTAATTGGACTTCCAAGACTTCAAATGAGCTTCATAGCATCCTATATGTGTTCAAGAATCCCCATGTCAAGTTTCAAGACTTTCCCAAAAGATTTGCTCAGTCAGATGATCAGATAGGTTAAAATCAGTCAAAGTAGTTAAAAAGTCAAACTGAGGTCAACTGTGGTCAAACCAAAGTCAAACTTCATGATTTTTTACCAACATCAAGTATATGAAGTAAAATTCATCATTTGATCAAGGGTTGATCATGATTCATCTAGGAGATTTCAGATCATCAAGAATCAGGAGTTTCTAAATTAGGGTTTTCACAGGAAAAGTCAACTGAACTTTGACCAGCCATAACTTTCACATGCTTCATCAAAAAATTTCCATCCAAAGCTTATTTTTAAGGAAATTGAATTCTCTACAACTTTGTGTCTCACAAGCCAAGCCCAAAAATGCTTCATTTGGAAGGTATGAGCTAAGACATTATAGGTCCTTTTAAAAGTCAACAAAACGTCAACAACTTCAAAAGAGCATAACTTGAGAATGGTATAAGATATGGACATGAGACCAAAGAGGTTGGTTATAGGACTCTTTAATCTTTCCAAAATGTCCAATAACACCTTCATAGCATTAAAATTGAAGGATTTGTGCCCTTGCAAAGTTGGGAAATTATTTAGAGGTTTATGAAGTAAATGGGGTCTTAAAACCATAATTCTTCAAATGGGCTTGCTTTTTTGTGATCCAATTAGTTCCATGACATCATGCACGAAATTAAATTAATATTTTCATAATTTTATTCATTTTATTTTTATTTATTATGATTTTTATATTAAAAGTCATTTTAAATTCAAATAAAATATAAAATAATGAAGATTTAAATTGATTTGGTTTCTAGAAGGTCATAAAGTATATTTGGACTTGATTGATACAAGAATAATGAGGATCATCCTAAAATAGCAAGCTTAGATCAAGATATTTCAAGTTTTAAAATCAAATATTTTTCAATCTTTCAAAGTCCAAATATCCAAAGTTTTGTGCAATTTTTTGACCTAATTCAATTGTATCATATATATACAACATGAAGCAACTTCAAGGACACAGATTTTCAGCCTCAAGAACCATATTCAAACGTCACAAATTTCATCCAAAAACACAAATTCGGATTCACCCTTGGAGGGCAATAAAAGATATTTGAAGGACATGGAGAGGATCCTTGGACATCACTGAACATGTAGCAATCATCATCTGCATCTCTAACACCATGAATTGCTCTAACTGAATCACTCTTGTTCAAGTTTTTACATTTTTTCGATTTCATACTCTCATGCGTTATTAACTAATTTTGCTTGCTGATTTGTGTTTGTTGTGAAGCATAGAAGCTTTCTGGATAAGTTAATTGAAGGTTCATGGTCTAAATCATTAGATGCCATGGTTAGGGTTTTGAAATTCGAATTCGGGAACTTAGTACTTAGGGCATCTAAACGAGTTCTAAGAACATGGCCATGATGTATAAGCTTCATGTAATTGATCTGGGTTTCAAATTTGTATTAATATTGTAGTTTGATTGATGTTTCGAAAACATAGGTTTCTGGTTCATGAATACACAGGTAAATTCGCAAGAACGGGCGTATGAAAATTCGTAGGAAATTTGAATGAGGAAGATGAAGCTGCGCGCCAAATTCCAGTTTCAAATTCTAACATTATATTTATTTTATTGTTGCTATATATATTTCAGAAAAGCAAGCTGGCTCAGTTGGTTGGACGCGTACGTAATTGGCTTCAACACCAGGGTTCGAATCCCAGGTTTTGTGTTTTGTTTTATTTATCACATTTACTAGTTTGTGTATTTAATAACTTTTGTTCATCTTGTGTTTGCTAGCACGCGCTAGCCCAGTGGCTGGGTTTTAGACATGGTAAGGGGGAGGTCCTGGGTTCAAATCCAGGCCTCCCCATTTTTTTTTAACCTAATTGTTTTTCCATTTCTTTTTCTTTTCTTGTTCTTAATTTTAATTAAATATTATATAATGAATTAATAATAATAATATAATATTGTTTTCATAGAATAAAATTGTATATGTTTAAAATCAATATTTTATTTTATAATTTATTTGTATGTCCATATTATTATTCTATATAATTTATTTTGTAAATAATTGAATTAGTAATGTAAATTAAATTATAAACCCTAATATTTTTAAAACCCTAATTTATTTTCTAATTACTAAAAACCCTAATTTTCTTTTAAAACTTTAATTTCTCACTTTAATTATTCTTGTTTAATTATACTTAATAAATATTTCTAAAATATATAATGAAATCATTAATCATATTTATTTTGTAAATAAATTTATTATTATTATCTTTATTGTTTTATTTTCATATCAAAAAAATTATAAAAAAAATGTTTGTTTAATTTTAATTATCTTGTATATATTATATTTTGTACTAACCTTTTCTTCTTATTATTATTGTTTTATCACTAACTATTTTATTTTAATTATTTATTATATAATTATTATTTAACTTGCTTTTATTCTAATGTAACTGTATAAGCTATGTAATAGTCATAGTATTTTTACTGTTTATTTATTTATAATATATTGCTATGGTTAGTAAAATAGGGAGTGATAATATGTTTGCTTTTAAAATCAATTTAGATCACTAATTATAAGATAAATATTTGAATTTGTACACGCACACACGTAAGTCGATCTTTGATCGCCATCTCACTTCCTTAAGGATATCCCTCATATTGCCTAAATAAAATGGTCAAGTAAGGTGTCTAAAAGCAAAGTCCCTTCTCTTAAAAATATAATCTAGCCCCTTTACGATTATAAGATCAAGTCCCTTCGAATGTTGCCTTCGTGAATGATCTTGTCCCTTTCGAATAAAAGATGATAAGTCCCTTCGAATTACTAAGATACCTTGCAGTTGCCTAATCACAGATGACCCTTCACATGTCCCATACAACATCCAAGGTAATGACTACCTATTCCTTAATAATAGGGATAGTCTTACCATTGAAAGAACATTTAAGAATAGAAAAGATTCAAATTAGGGTAGGTTCCTCTTAAGTACTTGCTCACTCCTTCAAAAACATTTCATTACACCTCACATTTTCAAACAATTTTCAAAACAAAGTCTTTATATATATCCGTACAAGGATCATTATAAAGTACTTAAGAAAATTTTTAATCACACAATACACTTTTCAAAACTGTTTAAAGTGAGCTAAGTAACTAAGAGCCCATGGATAACCATGGATGTAAAGGGTGCTAACACCTTCCCTTTACATAACCTACCCCCCGAACTCAAAAATCTTTTAAGGTCTTTCCTGTTCTTTTATGCCCTTTCCTTTTGGATAAAATAAAAGTCGGTGGCGACTCTTGCTATCCGCAACATAACTAAAGTCAGTTCTCCCACCACGTTACACCAAGCCATAAAGAAAACACGCGACTGCTGGGCAGGACCAAGTCACAAAGAAAAATACGCGACTGCTGGGCAGGACCAAGCCACGGAAGGTGCCTGTTGGCGAAACAGGGCTTAACGAGACCATTAGCAGAATGGAACTCAACAATATGACTGCTGGGCAGGACCAAGCCATAAAGAAAACACGCGACTGCTGGGAAGGACCAAGTCACAAAGAAAAATACACGACTGCTGGGCAGGACCAAGCCACGGAAGGTGCCTGTTGGCGAAGCAGGGCTTAACGAGACCATTAGCGGAATGGAACTCAACAATATGACTGCTGGGCAGGACCAAGCCATAAAGAAAACAACATTGACTTGGAAAGACAAAGATGTCTGGAAAATGGTATAAGTATCTTCTACGGGGAATACTTCAGGTTGAAAAGATGTTATGGGTCATATGTAACATCTCAAAACTGGGCCATGCCGGCATGCACATGTTTGAATTTATGGCATAATGCTCCATGAGGATGGAAATGCTACGCTTTGGAGAATGCAAATGTAATGATGATTATGTGTATGCAAATGCAAAGAGATCTCCTGATAAGGAGACTACAAGTATCCCAGATGGCTTGACTGGGAAGAATGATGATCACTGCACTGATCTGATCCATCGTGAGGAGGAGGAGACGACTCTGCGTGGGAAGCTGTCAATGATACATCGACTTTGAACTGCCGTCATTGCCAAAAATAAATTGGACTTTAAGACGGGAGAGCCAAGACCCTGCTGGAGATGGACCCTTCTTGCACTCTGGTGGGGAAGTGGAGACCTCCTGACTTAGCTGGGAACCAGAGGCATGACATTGCTGAGGAAGCAACTTACTGGGGAGGAAAGACCCTCCTTGCACCATTGGGGATTGCCCCTATATTGAAGGAAAGCTTCTGCTTAGGGAGGACACCCACATTCTGCTGCCTTGCTGGGAGAGATTTCAACTTCCAACTTTACTGGGGATGACTGGAGACACCTTGGAAGACATCTGTTCTTGTTCAAGCATAAAGAAATGTTCCTCCTGGGAATCTGCTTTTAGCTCTGTTAGCAACACATGTACCTGTACCTGCATAAACACAATCAATAGTGCCTGCAACATGGAGAGTTAGTTTGGGACCAGTATGTCCCAGGCTTATAGCATGAATCATTATCTGGGCATCTTGACACCCTTTCAGAGTTGTATTAAATGTTTATGTCCTCCTGCATGAGTTAGAAAGCATTCAAATGTTCACAAAACAATATAAATCACAATTTGCTGGACGTTTTCGCAATCAATCAATGCTAGATGAAAAACAAAAATGAGAAGTAGATAGTCACGAGTTGACTGAAATTGAATTTTTATTGATTCGGAAAAATGACAATGAATAGGCAATATAAAGGAAGCAGTTCCCTGGAAAGAGGAAACAACCAGAAAGGAAAACAAACTATCCTATTGGAAATGTAATAAATGGATCTCATCAAGTTTCAACCCGGTTATGACTCGCATATCTTCGAGACGATCCGCTCGCTCTGCCCCTTGAGAAAGTTAATTGAACTGATCTTCAACCCTTAGAATAACCTCAGTCGCAAATAGGTTACATATTTCGCAGATCGCAGTCGTTCGTGTTAATCCCTCTTTTGTGTGGATCGCCCTTTCATGTTTTCAATCCACCGAGATACCCTTTTTTTCCTGAGCTGTCCGATGTGGCTTTTCAACTCAGCGGGTGTACATTTTTTCAATATTTCCCTAATTTTTGCTCGAGCCTTTTATTCTGTTTTTGGCTCGCCGGGATGCCCATTTTTTCCTGGATCTTTATTTTGTTTTTATCCAGCGGGTCCTTTTTACACGAAGTATTTTCTTACTGCGTCTGCGTTGACATGGGATTATAAGTCATCTCCGTCCATGGTTGTCAGGATCAAGGCTCCACCTGAGAAAACCTTTTTAACCACGAACGGTCCTTCATAGTTAGATGTCCATTTTCCCCTGTGATCGTTAAGAGGAGGATGAATCCTTTTCAGCACCAAGTCACCTGGTATATACCTCTGTGGTCGTACCTTCTTGTCAAAAGCCTGCTTCATCCGCCACTGATACAACTGTCCATGGCATACAGCTGCTAGACGTTTTTCTTCAATGAGGTTCAATTGATTATATCTGAACCGGAGCCACTCAGCTTCATCTAGCTTAATATCCATCATTAACCTCAACGAGGGGATTTCCACTTCAATTGGTAGGACTTCCTCCATACCATACGCTAGTGAGAACGGGGTTCCCCTCTTGAAGCACGCATTGACGTTCTGTACCCATGCAACGCAAATGGTAGCATCTCATGCTAGTCTTTGTATGTTACAACCATCTTCTGCACGATCTTCTTGATGTTCTTGTTGGCCGCCTCGACGGCGCCATTCATCTTCGGGCGATATGGAGAAGAGTTGTGATGCTCTATTTTGAAATCTCGACACAAGTCAGCCATCATCTTGTCGTTGAGATTAGAACCATTATCAGTAATGATTCTTTCAGGAATTCTGTACCGGTAAATGATGTCTCTTTTAATAAACTGGGCTACCACTTGTTTAGTAACATTGGCATAAGATGCCGCTTCAACCCACTTCGTGAAGTAGTCTATAGCAATCAGGATGAAACGATGACCGTTAGAAGTTGTCGACTCGATCTTGCCAATCATATCAATGCCCCACATGGAGAACGACCATGGTGAAGACATGACACTTAATGGATTTGGAGGCACATGAGCCTTATCGGCATAAATCTGACACTTGTGACATTTACGGGAGTACTTACATCAATCGGATTCCATGGTGATTGTTGCACCCCAAAATTTTCCCTCACAAGACAAGAATTTGTGTGCTAAGAGGTTCAAAGAGTTCACAAGGTTCACAAGACCTCTCATGAGGTTCACAAGGTTCACAAAGTTCACAATTAGTCAGAAGATTTGACAATTCCCTCAGACAATGCATCCTCTTAAGCAATGCATCCTAAATTAGGGTTTTTATTTTAATCAGGATAAATGGACTTCCAAGACTTCAAGTGAGCTTCATAACATCTTATATGTGTTTAAGAATCCCCATGACAAGTTTCAAGACTTTTCCTAAAGGTTTTCTCAGTCAGATGATCAGATAGGTTAAAATCAGTCAAAGTAGTTAAAAAGTCAAACTGAGGTCAACTGTGGTCAAACCAAAGTAAAACTTCATGATTTTTTGCCAACATCAAGTATATGAAGTAAAATTCATCATTTGATCAAGGGTTGATCATGATTCATCAAGGAGATTTCAGATCATCAAGAATCAGGAGTTTCTAAATTAGGGTTTCCTCAGGAAACGTCAACTGCACTTTGACCAGCCATAACTTTCACATGCTTCATCAAATTTTTCCCATCCAAAGCTCATTTTGAATGAAATTTAATTCTATACAACTTTGTGTCTCACAAGCCAAGCCCAAAAATGCTTCATTTGGAAGGTATGAGCTAAGACATTATAGGTCCTTTTAAAAGTCAACAAAAAGTCAACAACTTCAAAAGAGCATAACTTGAGAATGGTAAAAGATATGGACATGAAACCAATGGGGTTGGTTATAGGACTCTTTAATCTTTCCAAAATGTCCAAGAACACCCTCATAGCATTAAAATTGAAGGATTTGTGCCCTTGCAAAGTTGGGAAATTTTTGAGTGGTTTATGAAGTAAATGGGGTCTTAAAACCATAATTCTTCAAATGGGCTGACTTTTTTGTGAACCAATGTGTTCCATGACATCATGCACGAAATTTATTTAATATTTTCATATTTTCATAATTTTATTCATTTTATTTTTATTTATTTTGATTTTTTATATTAAAAATCATTTTAAATTCAAATAAAATATAAAAATATGAAGATTTAAAAATATTTTGATTCTAGAAAGTCATAAAAGTTAATTGGATCAGATTGATATGAGAATTATGGTGATTGTCTTAAAATAGCAATGTTATATCAAAAAATATTTGAATTTTAAGGCATGATCTTTTTCAATCTCCTTGATCCAAAAAGTCCAAAGAACAATTACTTTTCTTGACCTAATTTCACTCACTATATGTACACAAACTCATCACAATGCATAGGGACGAAAAATTGAGCCTCCAAAGGTAAGAACAAAGTTTCAAAATTCATCCTAAGAACACCAATTCGGTTTGATACCTAGAGCTGCTTTCAAGACAAACCAAAGGTTGCAACTTGTTCCTTGGAGTCCATAGATTGATTCTGGATCATAACATTGTCCATTCATGCCCTAATTCGCACAAACCGAATGCATCTCCTTCATGTTCTAAGTTTTTTTCGATTTGATTGATTTATGCCTTGATATTGAAAACTAATTATAGATTTGTGTTTGTTGTGATGTTTAGAAGCTTTTTGAATGAGTTAATTCAATTATTGTGGACTGTATCGAAATTTGCCATTGCTAGGGTTTGGAGCTTCAAATCGGGAACCAAGCATTTAGGGCTTTAAAACAAATTCTAAGACCATGGCTGTGACATATGATCCTTGTACAATTGATCTGGGTTACTAATTTTTATTATTATGATGGTTTTCATGATGGTTCAAAAAACGTAGGTTTCTGGTTTTGAAAATTCGCAGGTGAATGCGCAGGAAAAATCGCAAGTGTTTTCGTAGGTAATTTGGAGAACACGAAGGCCAGTGGCGCCAAAATCTGATTTAAAAATTGGTTTTAATATTTTATTGATTTGTTTGAGATTATTACACAAATGTGTTGATGGCTCAGTTGGTTTGTGTGTACGCGTATGAGGTTGGGGGTCCTGGGTTCGAATCCCCCAGGCCCTTTTGCTTTGTTGTTTTTTATTTTGATTTCTACAGGATACGTACAAAAACATATGAGGACAGTTTGTTAACACCAAACGCGCGCTGGCCTAGTGGATGGTATGCTGGTCTTGGAGGATGCAATGCCTAGGTCCTGGGTTCGAATCCCAGCCCCAGGTAAGTCGATTTTTCATTTTTTTCTTATTTTTTGATTATATTTTATTTGATTTAGTTTATAATAAATATTTAAAATAAAAATGTTCATATTATTATCTTATATATATTTCAAACTTATATTTCAAAAAAAAAAAAAACTTTAGTAATAAAATTATTTAATATTTATGTTATAGTATATTATTAATATTATATTGTTTTTGTATAAATAATTTAATCATGTTTATATTAAATAATTAACCCTAAAAAATTAATATGTTAAAACCCTAATTCTATTTTTTAAACTCATAAACCCTAATTTATTTTGATTAACTCTAATAATTTTTTATAAACTCTAATTATCATATAAATCTTAATTTATTTATTTAATTATGTATATTTATAATTTGTATATAGTTTTTATCTGTAAATAATTTAATTAATTAACTAACTCTAACTTATTTTTTCTAAATAATTAAAAAACCTAATTTTATTTTATGAATATAATTTATTATTTGTATATGTTTATTTAATTATAATTAGATGTTTTTATAATATGTATATAAAATTAAATAATTAGACTATTAATCACATTTTATTAGTATATAATATTTAATATTTATTTCTTTTTTTTTTAAATCTAAAAAAAATAATTATATATTTAAATTTGAACTTTTGATTTATTATTATGCTAATTTCTTTTTCTTATATTTATCTTGTTTATTACTAACCCCTTTATTTATTTATTTATTTATTATATGATTATTTAATTAATTTATTTTATCATTATTATTATTATGTAATTGTACCATTTATGTAATAGTTGTATTATTATTTTTATTATTTATTTTTAAATGCCATGGTTAGTAAAATAGGGAGTGATAACCTATGTGTTTTAAAATCAATTTAGATCATTAACTTAAAGACAAATATTTGAATTTGTACACGCACACACGTAAGTCGATCTTGGATCGCCATCTCACTTCTTAAGGGTTACCTCTCACGTTGCCTAAACAAAAGGTCAAGTAAGGTGTAAAGCAAAGTCCCTTCTCTCATATCAACTAGTCCCTTAACAGATAAAAAGATCAAGTCCCTTCACGGTTGCCTTCGTAAATGATCTTGTCCCTTTCGAATAAAGATGATAAGTCCCTTCGAATTGCTTATACACCTTACAGTTGCCTAAATAACAGTTGTCCCTTATTTGTCCCTCACACATCCAAGGTAATGACTACCTATTCCTTAATAATAGGGATAGTCTTACCATTGAAAGAACATATAAGAACAATAAAGACTTATTATAGGGTGGGTTCCTCTTAAGTACTTGCTCACTCATTCAAAAACATTTCATAAACACTTCACATTTTCAAACAATTTTCAAAACAAAGTCTTTATATATATCCGTACAAGGATCATTATAAATTACTTAAGAAAATTTTTAATCACACACTACACTTCTCAAAACAGTTTAAAGTGAGCTAAGTAACTAAGAGCCCATGGATAACCATGGATGTAAAGGGTGCTAACACCTTCCCTTTACATAACCTACCCCCGAACTCAAAATCTTTTTTAAGGTCTTTCCTGTTCTTTTATGTCCTTTCCTTATGGATAAAATAAAAGTCGGTGGCGACTCTTGCTATCCGCAACATAACTAAAGTCAGTTCTCCCACAGTGTTACAGAACTGGCGACTCTGCTGGGGATTTAATAAAAGAGGGGTACCCTTAGGAATTAGATCACTTTAAACTTGTTTGCTTTGTTTGCTTTACTTTACTTGTTGGGTGCTCTTATGTGTGAAAGATCCTAACCCGGATCTAATGTACCTTAGGTAAATGGCAATAGACCAAGGAAACTGTACGGCGTATACCGATATGGTTGATCTGGTGGCCATAGTTAGTGTGACTTCTTGGTTGGTGCTTATGTTCCTTAAGTCAAGTTGAGGATAATATGAGGCTGCCATATGTTGTCAATACACTAACTAACTATTAAAACCCTAGTTATCCCATCTTGGACCTTAGAAAAGTAGTGGGATAACCGGCTTTGGTGAAGACTGAAGTTGGTTGATACTCGATGCTACGCTCATTGAGATTCTAAACTTGGAAGGTTTTGGTTGGCAAGTAAGTTGTCTACTGAACAACCACCCTTGTGAAGGATCAATGATATTGAGATCCCTTAGAACCTGGTTACTTTATAGGACAGGATGAACCATCTCAACTTCAGGGGAGGGTACTTACCTTTAAACCTCATGCAAGCCTCTAAACCTAGGGCTATGGCGTGACTTGTTTGTGTGTGCCACATGTCTGTGATTGAGCATAACATCATAACATCATCATGCATCATAAGCATAGCATTTTCACTAACCATTTCAAGGACCAAAGGATTTATCTTTGTTCTTTGTTGCAGGTCATGGCTTCTGCTCGTAGGAATACTATCCGGATCAACTTTGTAGGGATACCTCCTAAGCTTAAGGAATTGGTCTCTCAAGTTTCTGAAAACTCTCAGTTCATCAAGAGACATGGTCACCTACTGGATCTAGTCACTTCAGGGTTCAATGAAGACATGATGAGTGTTCTGTTTCAGTTCTTTGATCCTAAGCACCATTGCTTCACATTCCCTGACTATCAACTAGTTCCTACAATGGAAGAGTTCTCTAAACTTTTGGGTATACCTGTTCTTGATCAAAGACCCTTCACAGGCTTGGAGAAAGAGCTTAAACCAGAGGTTATTGCTGCAGCTCTACATCTGAAGAAGTCAGACATTGTCCTAGAAACGAGAAGCGGAGTTAAGGGTATTCTTGCTAAGGTGTTGATAGAGAAGGCTCAAGTGTTCTTGAAGGCTATGAGCTATGATGCTTTTGAGGAGATCTTAGCCTTGTTGATTTATGGCTTAGTGTTGTTCCCCAATCCAGATCAGTTCATAGACGTTCACGCCATCAACGTATTTCTGAGTCACAATCCAGTGCCTACATTACTTGGAGACATCCTACACTCTCTTCATACTCGTACTACAAAGGCACGGGGAACTCTGATGTGCTACACACCTTTGCTATCTAGGTGGTTTATTTCTCACCTTCCTCGATCAGTGATGAAGAATGAGCAAGGGTTTAGGTGGTCTAAAAGGATCATGTCACTCTCTCATTCAGATATCCATTGGTGCTCCAGATCTATGGAGAATGTCACTATCATTAACCGTTGTGGGGAGTTTCCTAATGTGCCACTTCTAGGCATAAGAGGAGGCATTACTTACAACCCTTCTTTAGCTTTATGACAGTTTGGTTACGCTCGGAGTGATGGTCCACATGACATGTTGATTCAGGGTATTATGTTTGACTACGACAATGATCTGCAAGGTTACCGTCAAAGGTTCATACGAGCATGGGGAAAAGTGAACAAGGTTGACAGCAAGACTCTGGAGCCCAAGTACATTATTCCTATGGAAGCTTACCTCAGATGGGTGCGATCTCGTGCTCAGACTCTCATGATGCCATATCCTGCCATCCTGTCAGTTACCATGGAACCTGTTGCTGAAGGAGATACTTCTTATACCATCCTTCACCCAGACATGCCCACTGACATGGAAGATTTACAGAGGTCCTAGATCCAATTGAAGGAGCAAAGGGATACCTTTGAGGCTCATTACAAAGCAAGTCAAGAAAGAATCCTGGAGCTAACAAAGCAACTTCACGAGGAGCGGAATCTCAACTCATACCTCAACACAAAGAGGAAACGTCCATGGGAGACTTAAAACCCCATCTTTTATATTTACTTAAAACCCCAAGGGGCAAACAAATTTATTTCTAATAAAAGTTTACTTTCTTGGTTGTTTAAACAAATTTAAATCCTGCGGTCCTTGAAAACATTGCATACGCATTTATCCACCATATCATTGCATCACAGGTTTCTTGTGCACAGGTTTCTTATCTTCTCGCTGTTTATTTTAGCAATGGCTCTTGAACAAACAGTTAAAGATCTCCAGGCACAAAATGCACAGTTCTAAGAGCTGATCCTGAACTTGTCCAAGGGGCAGGATGAATTGAAGACACTGCTGGCCAAGAAGACTAAGAAGACTAGAAGGTCAGGAGGCCTGATCAACATGGGAAGAAGGTTCAGAGGTCCTGTCAAGACCAAAGAACAGGTTGAAGATTATGAGTCTGAAGAGTCTGAGAAAGAGGGAGGCAGTCTCCATAATACAATGGGGGACTCTGATTCTGAAGCTAACTACTATCATGAGCCTAATGAAGATAAGTTCAAGATGCTGGTGGATAGAATGGATGCTATGGAATTGCAAAAGTCTTCTGGGCTGGATTTTGAAGACCTGAGTTTGATATCTGGGGTGGTCATACCCATTGGTTTCAAGGTTCCTACTTTCGTAGTGTATGATGGTGTTTCTTGTCCCAAGCTGCATCTGAGGTCTTATGTTCGGAGAATCCAACCCCATACTGCTGATAAGAAGTTGTGGATCCATTTCTTCCAAGAGAGCTTATCTGGAGCTCAATTGGAATGGTACTATCAGTTGGAGAGTGTCAACATCCGTGATTGGAATGATCTTGCTGAATCCTTTTATAAGCAATATCAATACAATGCTGATCTAGCCCCTACCCGCATGCAAATACAAAGCATGTCTATGGGTGCTAAAGAAAATTTCAAGGAGTATGCCCAAAAGTGGAGAGACTTGGCTGGAAGAGTACAACCCCCTCTAACTGACAGAGAGTTAGTGGATATGTTCATGCGCACGTTGAATGGTCCTTTTTACAGTCATCTCATTGGAAGCTCATCATCTGGCTTCACTGAGTTGATAATGACAGGAGAGCGCGTAGAAAGTGGTATAAGGAGTGGCAAGATCCAAGTGGGTGCTTCTTCTTCAAATACTGCAAAGAAGCCTCCCAGTGGGAAGAAAGAGTCAAATGTTGTTTATGGTCAACCTGATCGTAATAGAAGGCATCAGTCTGTGAGTGCAGTTCATATCTCCAATCCAACTCCTGCAACACCAGAGCCACCACAGGGTAATCAACAGAGGCCTAGAAGGCAGTTCACTAAGCTCAATATGTCATTGGCCCAAGCCTTGCAACACTTGTTGAAGGGTGAACTCATCACTTTGAGGGACCCTCCTCAGAACCCCAATGTTACCTCTCCCAGGTACAATCCTAATGCACGATGTGCATATCATTCAAATTGTCAGGGACATGATACCAATAGTTGTTGGGTATTGAAGAATAAAATTCAGGATATGATTGATGCTGGAGAGATTGAGTTTGACCCTCCGGGTACTCCAAATGTGATTACTGCTCCCATGCCAAATCATGAAAAGACTGTCAATGCCATTGATGAAGTTTCACATATTTCATCAGTTGCAGATTTGACTACACCATTGTCTGTTATTAAGAAGAAGTTAGTACAAGCTGGGTTCTTTCCAGGTTGTCGTGAAAATTGTTTATATTGTGCCTATAAGCCGGATAGCTGCTGGAGGTTGAAGGACGAAATTCAACGCCTCATGAATAATTACACCATAGTGTTTGAGAGGACCCCACCTTCTGTGGAGAACATGGTTGATCATATAACTAAAGGTGCGAAGATTGAAGAGGTGGATATGGTTGATAAAGTGCCGGTAAGGATTACTTCTAAGGGACCTGTAAAAATCACTCGTAAAGGTCCAATTAAAATTACTGCTGAAGGCCCTGTGAAGATTGTTGCTGAAGCTAGAGTGGCTCCTATGATCATTACCACTCCGGGTCCTATTCCATATACTTCTGATAAGGCGGTGCCTTGGCATTATGGCTCCGATGTTTATATTCATGGTGTTAAGCAGGAATCCTTGGCTGATGCACCTATTGTTGGTGAAAATCTGGATGTTGATAATATTGCTGGATCTAGTAAGATCACGAGAAATGGAAGAGTTTTCTCTCCTCCAATTACCTCCAAGAATGCAGTTACTCCAGTTACCACCTCTACTGCTGATGCTCGGGGCAAAGGTCCTGTTATTGAACCTGTGCCAACTAATGAACCAACTGTGGATGATCTTTCTAAGCAGATGGAAGAAGTACTGAAGATCATTCGCAAGAGTGATTATGATATTGTTGATCAATTGGGGCATACTCCCTCCAAGATTTCCATGTTGTCTTTATTGTTGTGTTCTGAGGCTCATGCCAAAGCCCTGATTAAATTTTTGAAGACTGCTCACGTACCAAATGAGATTTCTGTAGACCAGTTTGAAAATTGTGTTGCACACTTGACCTATGATAATGGGTTAGGTTTCTCCGATGCTGATTTGACTCCTGCCAAGAGGGATCATAATAGGGATCTACATATCTCTATTGAATGCAGGGGCACTACCCTGTCACATGTGCTAATAGACAATGGTTCCTCGCTGAATGTGTATCCCAAAGAAGTCCTGAATAAGCTTAGTCCTGAAGATGCTGTGTTGAAGCCCAATAATATAGTGGTGAAAGCTTTTGATGGCTCGAGAAGAGTGGTGCATGGAGAAATTGATCTCCCAATCAAAGTAGGTTCTCAAGTCTTCAATGCTACTTTTTATGTAATGGATATCCGTCCTTCATATTCTTGTTTGCTTGGGCGTCCCTGGATCCATGGGGCAGGTGCTGTAACTTCTACTTTACATCAGAAGCTGAGGTATCCAGTAGAAGGAAAAGTTGTCACTGTTTACGGAGAGGAAGGATATATAGTTAGCCATGTGAACACCTTTAAATATCTTGAAGTGGAAGGTGAATATGTTGAAACTCCATGCCAGACGTTTGAAGTAGTTCCTTGGGTTATTAATAATTATGAAGCTCCTCCTGTTGTCAAGAAAGTTCCTGTGGTCACCAGAGTACCTCCTACAATGGCCTCCCTTGAAGATGCTAGAGCTGTGGTGGATGAAGGTGGTTGTACTATTTGGGGTCAGCTTCCTGACATTCCTTACCAGTATGACAAATTTGGTTTGGGTTTCACTGCAGAGTCCCAGAAGGCTGTTCGTCGTGCTCGTGCTGTTCGTATCACCAATCAGGGGATTATGAAAGATCAGATCAATGCTGTAGGTGACTATGATGAAGACTACAACTTGGATGCTTGGATTTTTCCTACTGTGGGTGCTGGGCTCAATAATTGGAAAGCTGAGGATGTTATTCCTATCTCCTTTAGTCAGGAGTAAATACTATTACTGTGTTGTTACTTTTAAAGTTTGTAATTTTTGAACAATTTAAACTCTTAAGCCTTGTGCCTTACCCGGGGCACAATGGTGTGCTTATTACGGGATGTCATTTCATTTGCATACTTCATTCAATAAAAATCAGTGGACGTTTCGTTTTCGTAAATATTGTGTTCCTTGTCTTTCTTTTCTTTTATTCTATCAGCTATGTATTCTTACACACACCCACATCACTAAAATGCAGATCCTCATCCACTCTGGATCCTGTTGATAACAGTTCTACTATTGCCAATTATAATTTCGAGAATACGATCTATCAAACTGAAGATGGAAATGAGGACGATTGTGAAGTACCTGTAGAGCTTGATAGGTTGTTACAACAAGAAGAGAAAGCTATACAGCCACATGAAGAGCCAATCGAAGTTGTGAATCTGGGAACTGAAGAAAACAAGAAAGAAGTCAAGATAGGGGCTGAATTAGAGGATAGTGTCAAGAGCAGATTGATTCAGATGTTACATGACTATGTGGAGATCTTTGCTTGGTCCTATGAAGATATGCCAGGATTGGATACAGACATTGTGGTTCACCGTTTACCAGTAAAAGAAGATTGTCGTCCCAAGAAGCAGAAGGTTCTTCGTATGCGTCCTGAAATGTCAGAGAAGATTAAAGCAGAGGTGATGAAACAGTTTGATGCAGGGTTCTTAGCTGTGACTTCTTATCCTCAGTGGGTTGCAAATGTGGTACCGGTACCTAAGAAAGATGGTAAGGTACGTATGTGTGTTGATTACAGGGATTTGAACAAAGCTAGCCCCAAAGATGACTTTCCACTTCCTCATATTGATGTTCTGGTAGACAACACTGCTCAGCATAAGGTATTCTCGTTCATGGATGGTTTCTCTGGTTACAATCAAATCAAGATGGCAACTGAAGATATGGAGAAGACAACATTTGTTACATAGTGGGGAACCTTTTGCTATAAGGTGATGCCATTTGGTTTGAAGAATTCCGGGGCAACATATCAGCGTGCTATGGTGGCTTTGTTTCATGATATGATTCATCATGAGATAGAGGTGTATGTGGATGATATGATAGCCAGGTCCCAGAATGAAGAGCAACATCTTGATCATCTGCATAAGTTGTTTGAGAGATTGAAGAAGTACAAGTTGAGATTGAACCCAAACAAGTGTACTTTTGGAGTTAGGTCTGGTAAACTCCTGGGTTTCATTGTCAGTGGAAAAGGTATTGAAGTAGATCCTGCAAAAGTGAAAACCATACAAGAGATGCCAGCTCCCCGTACTGAGAAGGAGGTTAGAGGTTTCTTGGGACGATTGAATTACATTGCAAGATTTATCTCCCAATTAACTGCCACCTGTGAGCCAATCTTCAAGTTGTTGAAGAAAGATCAGGTGATGGAATGGAATGATGAATGCCAGACTGCCTTTGATGAGATCAAGAAATATCTGCTAGAACCTCCAATTTTGATGCCACCAGTTGATGGAAGACCCTTGATTATGTACTTAACAGTATTAGACAACTCAATGGGGTGTGTGTTGGGGCAACATGACGAGTCTGGTCGAAAAGAGCAGGCAATATACTACCTTAGCAAAAAGTTTACCGACTGTGAAACAAGATACTCACTGCAAGAGAAAACTTGCTGCGCTTTGGCATGGGCTGCTCGCCGACTAAGACAATATATGTTGACTCATACTACCTTATTGATTTCGAAGATGGATCCAATCAAGTACATATTTGAGAAACCCGCTCTCTCCGGAAGAATAGCAAGATGGCAAATGATCTTGACAGAATATGATATACAGTATACTACTCAGAAGGCCATTAAAGGAAGTGTTGTGGCTGATCATTTGGCTCATCAAGCAGTGGATGATTATCAATCAATGAGTTTTGAGTTCCCTGATGAAGATATTATGATTATTACCAAAGAACCTGGACAATATGACGGACCTGAACAAGGATCCCGATGGACTATGGTTTTTGATGGAGCTTCTAATGCACTTGGTAATGGTGTTGGTGTTGTGATCAGTTCCCCTGAAGGTTGTCATACCCCGATTACTGCCATACTTTGTTTCTATTGTACTAATAATATGGCTGAGTATGAGGCATGTATCCTGGGTATCAAAGCTGCCATTGATATGAAGATTCATTTCCTAGACGTGTATGGAGATTCAGCCCTGGTAGTAAGTCAGATTAAAGGAGATTGGGATACCAAGCATGATAATATCATTCCTTACAGAGAGCATGTGTTGTCTTTGATCCCACATTTTAAAGAGATTACCTTTGGACATATTCCACGAAGAGAGAATCAGTTGGCAGATGCCTTAGCCACCATGGTATCCATGTTTGAGATCAGCTGGGATGATGAAGCTCCCAAGATTACTATTGATAGATTTGAAAAGCATGCATACTGCAATGAGATTGACACTGAAGAAGCAGAGGAGAAGCCTTGGTTCTATGAAGTGAAAAGATATCTTGAAGCCCAGGAGTTCCCTGAAGGGGCATCTGTCAAAGATAGAAAGTTTCTGAGAAGGTTTTCTGCTAAGTTCTTTTTGAGTAATGGCATTTTGTACAAGCGCAATCATGATTCAACTTTGCTTCGTTGTGTGGATAAGAAGGAAGCAACAGAGATTATGGAAGACATGCATGATGGGATCTTTGGCACTCATTCTAGTGGTCATACTATGGCAAAGAAGATATTGAGAGCAGGTTACTATTGGTCTACCATGGAAGCTGACTGCTATCAACATTCCAGAACGTGTCACAAGTGTCAAATCTATGCTGATAAAGTACATATACCTCCATCACCATTGAATGTGTTGACTGCTCCTTGGCCTTTTGCCATGTGGGGCATTGATATGATTGGTGAGATCAAGCCTACTGCTTCTAATGGGCATCGTTTCATCCTGGTCGCTATTGATTACTTCACGAAGTGGGTGGAGGCAGCTTCATTTGCGTCTGTTACCAAGAATGTTGTGGCTCAATTCATTAAGAACAATCTCATATGTAGGTATGGCATCCCTGAAAGGATTATCACGGACAATGACTCTAATCTGAACAATACTATGATTACTGACCTCTGCACGCAGTTCAAGATTAAGCACCACAACTCTTCTCCGTATCGTCCGAAGATGAATGGGGCAGTAGAAGCTGCTAATAAGAACATTAAGAAGATTATACAGAAGATGACTGTCACTTATAAGGATTGGCACGAGATGTTACCATTTTCTCTTCATGGTTATCGTACTACAATATGCACTTCAACAGGGGCAACCCCATTCTCCTTAGTAATGGTATGGAAGCAGTTCTACCCATTGAAGTTCAGATTCCCTCCTTAAGAATTATGAAGGATGCCGGCTTGGATGAAGATGAGTGGATTCAGACTCGACTTGACCAGATAAACTTGATTGATGAGAAGATATTAGTAGCAGTTTGTCATGGCTAGATGTACCAGAAACGGATGATCAATGCTTTTAATAAGAAGGTTAAGCCAAAGGTATATCAGGCTGGTGATTTGGTAATCAAGCGTATCATACTGCCACAGGGTGATCCTAGGGCAAGTGGACTCCTACATATGAAGGACCATTTGTAGTCAAGACAGTATTCTCAGGAGGTGCCATGATACTTACTACTATGGATGGTGAAGACTTCCCACAGCCTGTAAACGCAGACATAGTTAAAAAATACTACGCATAAAAAGAGACCCGCTAGGTTGACTGGCCTAGGCAAAAATGAGGGCATCCCGGCGAACCAAAAAGGTTCGGGCAAAAATTAGGGATATATATATATATATATAAAATGTACACCCGGCAAGTCGAAAACCTGAAAAGGCGGCTTGGGCAAAAAAGGGTATCCCGGTGGATTGAAAACCTGAAAAGGCAATCCAGGCAAAAGTTAGGGATTAAAGCATATGACTATGTCTCGTTTGGATCACCCATGAAACTACAACCAGTTGTGTTACCTACTCAAGCTCGAACAGATAAAGCTCAATCCAATCATTTCCGTCCCGACAGCAGAAGATGAGATACTTGAAGATAATGGCAATAGTAGAATTGAAACTCAATAGGATTATTTCCCACAAAGCTGATTTTCTTTGTTTTGTAAAAATTGTTATGACAAATTCCTCCTACTAGGATTTCTGTCTCCTTGTACAAATTTACCTATGTACGGGTCACTTTGTGATATAAATAAAATCTCATCTTTGAATCCAGATTTACTTTTACCCTATTTACATAAGCGAAACGTCCATTGGTTGTGTTTGAATGTATGTATGCTTTTGAATATGATTGATGTTTACCAGAAATGCATAAAATGCTTAATATGATTGATGTTTACTAGAAATGCATGAAAATGCAGTAATAGTATTTACTAAGGACGAACGAAGGAAGGAATTCAACGAAGCTTCGCTGGTTCATCCCCACAAGACAACTACAAGTCCCCCAGTAGGGCAAATCCATCTTCATTAATACTTCGAGTCACATTTCCCCTGGAATTTATATCCATCTCTTTTATCCTCAGACGGATAATCGGGAATTTATTCTTTCCATAGGAGTATGACGAACGAAGACGGGAGGTTATGGATACCTTACTATCGAATGAAGACGGGAGATTATGGATACCTTACTATCAAACGAAGACGGGAGGTTATGAATACTATATTATCAAACGAGACGGGAACAAGTTCCTCATATTCTTCAGCAACAAATCGGGATTTATTTTCCCTGGCCAGCAGTTGTTATACAAAGATATTCGGACGCTTCAAGCTGCATGATGCATACATACATCATTTACATCATACCATAACATATATATCCATAAGTACATAATACATTACTTAAGTGCATCATACTATACATGCATACATAATGCATAAACTAATATTATCTTGCAGAATGTTATATACATCATGATATTTGCATCGAACTAATCTTGTTTTTCAGATTAATTCTCCAGCAGACAAACTTCATCAACAACTTGTTACCTTGGGCCGTTGTTTATCTTCCCAAAGGTTATCTCATTATCTTGGGACGTCGTTTATCTTCCCGAAGGCTATCTTGAGACGTCGTTTATCTTCTCAAAAGCCATATTGTTACCTTGGGCCGTTGTTTATCTTCCCAAAAGTCATATCATTACCTTGGGCCGTTGTTTATCTTCCCAAGTACCCTATCATGACTTTGGGACGTTGTTTATCTTCCCAAAAGTTATACCCTTACCTTGGGCCATTGTTTATCTTCCCAAGTACCCTATCATGACTTTGGGCCGTTGTTTATCTTCCCAAAAGTTATACCCTTACCTTGGGCCGTTGTTTATCTTCCCAAGTACTCTATCATGACTTTGGGCCATTGTTTATCTTCCCAAAAATTATACCATTATTTTGGGTCGTTGTTTATCTTCCCAAAAGCTATTCCATTACCTTGGGCCGTTGTTTATCTTCCCAAAGGTAATGTTGGGATGTTGTTTATCTTCCCAAAAGCTATATCTTCATACTTTGGACTACCTTATTCTCCAAGAAGTATATTTGAAGAACTTTTCTTCCAAGTGGCATCTTCAAGCCCACTCAAGCATATACAACATATCATCAGTATTACTCTATGCACTGGTGAGTGCAAATTTTTGGGCTTTTGTGTTCAATCCCCTTCAACCTACCAGGTCGTGAATGGCACGTATACCAATCTAACCCCTCAGGTTTCAGAAAATTGAACAGGGGCAGCTGTTGCACCCCAAAATTTGCCCTCACAAGACAAGAATTTGTGTGCTAAGAGGTTCACAAGGTTCACAAGACCTCTCATGAGGTTCACAAGGTTCACAAAGTTCACAATTAGTCAGAAGATTTGACAATTCCCTCAGACAATGCATCCTTTTAAGCAATGCATCCTAAATTAGGGTTTTGATTTTAATCAGGCTAAATGGACTTCCAAGACTTCAAGTGAGCTTCATAACATCTTATATGTGTTTAAGAATCCCCATGACAAGTTTCAAGACTTTTCCCAAAGGTTTGCTCAGTCAGATGATCAGATAGGTTAAAATCAGTCAAAATAGTTAAAAAGTCAAACTGAGGTCAACTATGGTCAAACCAAAGTCAAACTTCATGATTTTTTGCCAACATCAAGTATATGAAGTAAAATTCATCATTTGATCAAGGGTTGATCATGATTCATCAAGGAGATTTCAGATCATCAAGAATCAGGAGTTTCTAAATTAGGGTTTCCTTAGGAAAAGTCAACTGAACTTTGACCAGCCATAACTTTCACATGCTTCATCAAATTTTTCCCATCTAAAGCTCATTTTTAAGGAAATTGAATTCTCTACAACTTTGTGTCTCACAAGCCAAGCTCAAAAATGCTTCATTTGGAAGGTATGAGCTAAGACATTATAGGTCCTTTTAAAAGTCAACAAAAAGTCAACAACTTCAAAAGAGCATAACTTGAGAATGGTAAAAGATATGGACATGAAACCAATGGGGTTGGTTAGAGGACTCTTTAAGCTTTCTAAAATGTCCAAGCACACCCTCATAGAATTAAAATTGAAGGATTTGTGCTTTTGCAAAGTTGGGAAATTTTTGAGTGGTTTATGAAGTAAATGGGGTCTTAAAACCATAATTCTTCAAATGGGCTGACTTTTTTGTGACCCAATGTGTTCCATGACATCATGCACGAAATTTATTTAATATTTTCATAATTTTATTCATTTTATTTTTATTTATTATGATTTTTTATATTAAAAATCATTTTAAATTCAAATAAAATATAAAAATATGAAGATTTAAAAATATTTTGATTCTAGAAAGTCATAAAAGTTAATTGGATCAGATTGATATGAGAATTATGGTGATTGTCTTAAAATAGCAATGTTATATCAAAAAATATTTGAATTTTAAGGCATGATCTTTTTCAATCTCCTTGATCCAAAAAGTCCAAAGAACAATCACTTCTCTTGACCTAATTTCACTCACTATATGTACACAAACTCATCACAATGCATAGGGACGAAAAATTGAGCCTCCAAAGGTAAGAACAAAGTTTCAAAATTCATCCTAAGAACACCAATTCGGTTTGATACCTAGAGCTGCTTTCAAGACAAACCAAAGGTTGCAACTTGTTCCTTGGAGTCCATAGATTGATTCTGGATCATAACATTGTCCATTCATGCCCTAATTCGCACAAACCGAATGCATCTCCTTCATGTTCTAAGTTTTTTCGATTTGATTGATTTATGCCTTGATATTGAAAACTAATTATAGATTTGTGTTTGTTGTGATGTTTAGAAGCTTTTTGAATGAGTTAATTCAATTATTGTGGACTGTATCGAAATTTGCCATTGCTAGGGTTTGGAGCTTCAAATCGGGAACCAAGCATTTAGGGCTTTAAAACAAATTCTAAGACCATGGCTGTGACATATGATCCTTGTACAATTGATCTGGGTTACTAATTTTTATTATTATGATGGTTTTCATTATGGTTCAAAAAACGTAGGTTTCTGGTTTTGAAAATTCGCAGGTGAATGCGCAGGAAAAATCGCAAGTGTTTTCGTAGGTAATTTGGAGAAGACGAAGACCAGTGGCGCCAAAATCTGATTTAAAAATTGGTTTTAATATTTTATTGATTTGTTTGAGATTATTACACAAATGTGTTGATGGCTCAGTTGGTTTGTGTGTACGCGTATGAGGTTGGGGGTCCTGGGTTCGAATCCCCCAGGCCCTTTTGCTTTGTTGTTTTTTATTTTGATTTCTACAGGATACGTACAAAAACATATGAGGACAGTTTGTTAACACCAGACGCGCGCTGGCCTAGTGGATGGTATGCTGGTCTTGGAGGATGCAATGCCTAGGGTCTGGGTTCGAATCCCAGCCCCAGGTAAGTCTATTTTTCATTTTTTTCTTATTTTTTGATTTTTTGATTATATTTTATTTGATTTAGTTTATAATAAATATTTAAAATCAAAATGTTCATATTATTATCTTATATATATTTCAAACTTATATTTCAAAAAAAAAAAAAACTTTAGTAATAAAATTCTTTAATATTTATGTTATAGTATATTATTAATATTATATTGTTTTTGTATAAATCATTTAATCATGTTTATATTAAATAATTAACCCTAAAAAATTAATATGTTAAAACCCTAATTCTATTTTCTAAACTCATAAACCCTAATTTATTTTGATTAACTCTAATAATTTTTTATAAACTCTAATTATCTTATAAATCTTAATTTATTTATTTAATTATGTATATTTATAATTTGTATATAGTTTTTATCTGTAAATAATTTAATTAATTAACTAACTCTAACTTATTTTTTCTAAATAATTAAAAAACCTAATTTTATTTTATGAATATAATTTATTATTTGTATATGTTTATTTAATTATAATTAGATGTTTTTATAATATGTATATAAAATTAAATAATTAGACTATTAATCACATTTTATTAGTATATAATATTTAATATTTATTTCTTTTTTTTTAAAATCTAAAAAAAATAATTATCTATTTAAATTTGAACTTTTGATTTATTATTATGCTAATTTCTTTTTCTTATATTTATCTTGTTTATTACTAACCCCTTTATTTATTTATTTATTATATGATTATTTAATTAATTTATTTTATCATTATTATTATTATGTAATTGTACCATTTATGTAATAGTTGTATTATTATTTTTATTATTTATTTTTAAATGCCATGGTTAGTAAAATAGGGAGTGATAACCTATGTGTTTTAAAATCAATTTAGATCATTAACTTAAAGACAAATATTTGAATTTGTACACGCACACACGTAAGTCGATCTTGGATCGCCATCTCACTTCTTAAGGGTTACCTCTCACGTTGCCTAAACAAAAGGTCAAGTAAGGTGTAAAGCAAAGTCCCTTCTCTCATATCATCTAGTCCCTTAACAGATAAAAAGATCAAGTCCCTTCACGGTTGCCTTCGTAAATGATCTTGTCCCTTTCGAATAAAGATGATAAGTCCATTCGAATTGCTTATACACCTTACAGTTGCCTAAATAACAGTTGTCCCTTCATTTGTCCCTCACACATCCAAGATAATGACTACCTATTCCTTAATAATAGGGATAGTCTTACCATTGAAAGAACATATAAGAACAATAAAGACTTATTATAGGGTGGGTTCCTCTTAAGTACTTGCTCACTCATTCAAAAACATTTCATAAACACTTCACATTTTCAAACAATTTTCAAAACAAAGTCTTTATATATATCCGTACAAGGATCATTATAAAGTACTTAAGAAAATTTTTAATCACACACTACACTTCTCAAAACAATTTAAAGTGAGCTAAGTAACTAAGAGCCCATGGATAACCATGGATGTAAAGGGTGATAACACCTTCCCTTTACATAACCTACCCCCCAAACTCAAAATCTTTTTTAAGGTCTTTCCTGTTCTTTTATGTCCTTTCCTTATGGATAAAATAAAAGTCGGTGGCGACTCTTGCTATCCGCAACATAACTAAAGTCAGTTCTCCCACCGTGTTACAGTGATCCAATAATATCCCGATCTCAATAATTTCTTGGCCATAGCATATCCTCCAGCATGGGTACCAAATGAGCCTTCATGAACCTCTTGCATCAACAAGTCTGCTTTGTGTCTATCCACGCATCTAAGCAGAACCATGTCGAAGTTTCGTTTGTATAGCACACCATCTTGATTCAAGAAGAAACCACATGTCAGTCTTATGAGGGTCTTCTTGTCCTTACTGGATGCCCCAGCCGGGTATTCTTGAGCCTTCAAGAAATGCTTGATATCATGATACCAAGGTTTGTTATCTTCACCATTATCAACTGCAAAGACATAAGCAGGTCTTTCAAGACGAGAAACCATGATTCGAGGCACGAAATTATCTTGACAAACTTTAATCATAGACGATAAAGTTGCTAGAGCATCGGCGAACTGGTTTTCATCTCGAGGAATATAGTTCAACTTGACTTTGGTGAAGAAAGTTAACAACCTCCTGACATAATCTCTGTAAGGAACCAAGTGAGGTTGATGAACTAGCCATTTGCTATTAAGTTGATTCACCACCAGAGCAGAATCTCCGAAGATCTCAAGGTCCTTGACTCGCAAGTTGATTGCCTCTTAAACCCCCATGATGCAAGCTTCATACTCTGCCTCATTGTTAGTGCATTCGAAAGTCAACCGAGCAGCTAAAGGTGTATGTACCCCTTCTGGTGAGATGGTAACATCACCTACTCCACTTCCATTCATGTTCACAGCTCCGTCAAACATTAACTTCCATTTGGATTCAGGGTCTGGCCCCTCCTCCGGAAGCGGTTATTCACAGTCTTTCAACTTGAGGAACATGATGTCCTCATCCGGAAACTCGAATTTCATGGGTTGATAATCATCGATTGGCTGCTGAGCCAAGTATTCTGACAATACACTCCCTTTGATTGCCTTTTGTGAAGTGTAATGTATATCATACTCTGTTAGTATCATCTGCCATCGGGCTACCCTTCCTGTCAGAGCCGGCTTCTCGAAAATGTATTTCACAGGATCGATCTTGGAAATTAAGAGAGTGGTGTGAGTCAGCATGTACTGTCTTAGTCGGCGAGCAGCCCATGCCAAAGCGCATCAAGTTTTCTCGAGTAGTGAGTAGCGTGTCTCACAATCGGTAAACTTTTTGCTAAGGTAATAAATGGTGTGCTCTTTTCGACCAGACTCGTCTTGCTGACCCAACACACATCCCATCGATCCTTCAAGCACGATAAGATACATAATCAAAGGTCTCCCTTGTACCGGAGGCATGAGAATTGGAGTTTCTAGCAAGTATTCTTTGATTTGGTCAAAGGCTTACTGGCAGTCTTCATTCCATTTAATAGCCTGATTCTTCCTCAGAAGCTTAAAGATGGGCTCACGCGTGGCAGTTAAGTGAGAGATAAACCGTGCAATGTAATTTAGTCTCCCTAAGAAACCACGCACTTGCTTTTCATTCTTTGGCTCAGGCATCTCTTGGATGGCTTTTACTTTGGCTGGATCAACCTCAATTCCCCGCTCACTAACAATGAAGCCAAGTAGCTTCCCGGAACGGACTCCGAAGGTGCACTTATTCGGATTTAACCTCAATCTGAACTTCCGGAGTCTGTCAAACAACTTGGCTAGATTGACCAAGTGCTCTTCTTCTGTTTGGGATTTTGCTATCATATCATCAACATAAACCCCAATTTCGTGATGAATCATGTCGTAAAATAGCGTCACCATCGCCCGTTGGTAAGTGGCCCCTGCATTCTTCAAACCAAACGGCATAAACTTGTAACAGAAAGTGCCCCAAGGCGTGATGAAGGTTATCTTTTCCATATCATCGGAAGACATATTAATTTGGTTATAGCTGGAAAACCCGTCCATGAAAGAGAACACAGAAAACTGAGCAGTATTATCGACGAGCACATCTATGTGAGGTAGAGGGAAGTCATCTTTGGGGCTGGCCCTATTCAAATCCCTGTAGTCTACACACATCCTAACTTTATCGTCTTTCTTAGGGATTGGCACAATGTTGGCAACCCACGGAGGGTAGCTGGTCACGGCCAAGAAACCAGCATCAAATTGCTTCTGTACTTCTTCTTTTATTTTGATTGCCATATCAGGACATGTGTGCCTCAACTTCTGCTTCACTGGAGGGCGGTTTTCTCTCAGAGGCAACTTGTGTACCACAATGTCAGTGTCTAAACCAGGCATATCTATATAGGACCATGCAAAGACATCAACATACTCTCGAAGCATAGCAATTAAATGAGTCTTGATAGATTCTTCTAATGCGGCCCCGATTTTGACTTCTTTCTTGTCTTCTTCGGTACCCAGGTTTATCACCTCGACAACTTCTTCGTGTGGCTGAATCATTTTCTCCTCATGTTTAAGCAGTCTGGCCAATTCTTCAGGTAGTTCGCAATCCTCTTCACCCTCCTCATCGGCTTGATAAATTGGATTGTTAAAGTCATACTCAGCCATAACAGGGTTGTCATTGATAAGATCCGGTGACGAGCACCTGCATGAATGGTGATTCATGCAAGGCTTTAGCAAAAACTTGAGAAAATGAGAAACATTGCCATTTTAAAACTTTTCTTTCTTTTTGTAAAACAAAAGCAAAAAATGAAAGACAAAGAGCAACATGGATGAATGTGAAACGTCACCTTTATTTAGGATTATGAAAGACAAAAAGCCACTATGCCCCGGGCAAGACATAGTGCTTGAGTACAGGAAAGACAAAAAACAAAAATTATTACTCTTCGAAGGAGGTGACTGAGATAAGCCTTTTAGATGTCCAATTGCTAAGTTGAGTCCCTGGAACAGAAGGTTGATCCACTCATCTAAGTCACAATCACTAACAACTACGTCATCCTGCACAACACTGATGTTTCCATAATCCACCACTCCCGCACTCGTGAAAGTAATCGGGCTTTGACGACCTTTAGCACTCGGTCCAGATGATGACTTCCCAGGATGGTAACCAATTCCGAACATATCTTTCTTTTCTGGAACTTCTACTGGACTACCTCAGCCTTCTCGCACCCCTGACTCTACCAACTCAAGAGCTTGCTTATAAGAGGCCACAAAAACCCCCTTCTTTGGTTCTTCAGGAGAAGCTGCCACTGCAGACGCTTATTCAGTTTTCAGGGGCTCAAAAGCCTGACATGGAGTCTCGACTATTTAGCCATCCATCTCCACATACTTGAATGAAGCCAGATGACTAACAAAAATATCTTCTTCCCCACTGACAGTTATAATTTGGCCTTCCCAGACGAACTTTAGCTTTTGATGAAGTGTGGACGATACTGCTCCTGCTGAATGTATCCAAGGTCTTCCGAGCAAACAATTGTATGCAGGCTGTATATCCATTACGTAAAATGTGGTATTGAAGAATTGTGGACCTACTTTAATTGGTAACTCCACCTCCCCGAACACCGATCTCCTAGACCCATCAAATGCTCTAACTACCAGGTCGCTAGGCTTTAGAACTACTCCATCATAATCCAACTTCATCAATGCTTTCTTGGGCAGAACATTCAACGACGATCCGGTATTTGCCAACACGTGAGAAAGTACTGCGCCCTTACATTCTAAAGAGATATGCAGTGCCCGATTATGAGCACGCCCTTCAGATGTTAGATCCATGTCTGTAAAGCCCAATCCGTGACTGGCATTGACACTAGATACCACTGCTTCCAACTGATTTATTGAAATATCCTGAGGCACATACGCCTTGTTCAGAATATTCAAGAGAGCCTTCATGTGGGAGTCAGAACACATCAGCAAGGACAAGATGGAAATCTTCGACGGAGTCTGCTGCAGATGGTACACAATCTTGTAATCGCTCTTTTTGATAATTCTCAAAAATTCTTCAGCTTCTTTATCAAAGGTGATGTCTGGATCAGTCACTGGTGCGGGCTCGTTGACAAGCACTGGCTGCTTCCCCCTTGCTTTAGCCTGGGCTTCTGCGGTGTCTCTGGGTGGTATCACACTATTTCTTAGTGTTTCTGGCGCAAATAACCTTCCACTTCTAGTAAAGACCCCTACTCCAATGTTTTCTATTTGAGTTGGGGTCGTACTAGACGTGGCCAACTCTTGCTTCTGGATATTACAGTATACTTCGCCACCATAATTCCAGGGAATGGCTCTATAGCTCTGATACATTACTGGTCCCGCAGTGGTGATGGTTATCGGTGCCGCTCTAGCCCGTGAAGGAACTTGAGATGGATCGTAGAAGATGGTTGTAACACGGTGGGAGAACTGACTTTCTATAAATGTTGCGGATAGCAAGAGTCGCCACCGACTTTTATTTTATCCATAAGGAAAGGACATAAAAGAACAGGAAAGACCTATTTCTAAAAGACTTGAGTTCGGGGGGTAGGTTATACAAAGGGAAGGTGTTAGCACCCTTCATATCCATGGTTATCCATGGGCTCTTAGTTACTTAGCTCACTTTAATTGTTTTTGGAAAGTGTAGTGTGTGATTAGAAATTTTCTAAGTACTTTGTAATGATCCTCGTATGGATGTATACAAAGCCTTGTTTGAAAATGTTTTGAAAATATTGTGAAGTGTGAAAAGTATTTTTGAAGAGTGAGCAAGTAACTATAAGGTACCTACCCTAGACTAAGTCATTCATGTTCTTATATGTTCTTTCAAGGGTAAGACTATCCCTATTATTAAGGAATAAGTAGTCATTACCTTGGATTTATTTAAGGGACGGGCATAGGGTCATCGTATGGTCAATGAAGGAAACTTAAGGGATGTCTTTAGCAATTCGTAGGGACTATCATCATTTATTCGAAGGGACAAGATCATTATTCCGTAGGCAACCTCGAAGGGACTTGATCTTTTAAATTTATAGGGACTTGATGATTTTATAAGTGAAGGGACTTTGCTTAAGACACCCATATATTTGAGGGACTTGACCATTTTATTTTAAGGCAACCAAGAGGAATACCCAAGGAAGTACAAGATGGCGATCAAAGATCGACTTACGTGTGTGAGTGTTTATTTTCAAATATTTATCTCTTAAAGTTAATTATCTAAATTAATTTTAATTACAAATAGTTTCCACACCCTATTTACTAACCACGCAGTTAATATGAAAAATAAATGGCAGAAATTAAAAGGCAGAAAATAAAATTCCTACACTATTACATGGCTTAGGGGCAGTTACATAATAATAATAATGGCGGAAAATAATAAAAACCAATTATTACAAAGGCGAAGCAGTTACATAATCAGGCAAACAGTGAATGAATAACATAAAAATGAGTGAATAAATTAGAAGAAAAAAGTTTGCAAACTAGGTTAAGAAAACAGTTAGGGTTAGGGTTTGAGAAAAAAATTTAAGGTTTAAAAAAAATTTAAGGTTTAGGAAAAATTTTAGGGTAAAAATTATGGCGAAATTTGGGTTTTAAGATAAAGATTAGAGCTAAATTTTTAGGGTTTAAAGTTTATGAAAAAAATTAAGACTTAGGTTTAAAATTAATGTTTAGGGAAAAAATTAAGGTTTATGAAAAAAATTAAGGTTTATAATAAAAATATAAGTTTTAAAAATAAAATAAAAAAAAGATTATGTTTTATCTTTTAGAAATTAGTTTAATAATAATAATAAGGAAATTCAAAGAAAATACATAATTTGATGAAAAAGGGAAAAATAAAGTTTGATGAAAATACATAATTCTAAGAAAAATGAATTATGAGAATTAATTAAATTAAAAAACATTTAAAGGTTGATTAATGTTTTTATAAAAAAAAAGTTTGAGGTTTTAATAAACCTAAATATAAAAGTAATAATACTAATAAAAAATGCTAACCTAAATTTAATAAAAAAAAAGATTTGTTAAAAAAAGTTAATTAAAAATAATAGGTTAACAATGTTTAAAAGATAAATTAAGAAAAAAAAATGATGAAGAACCCATGTTTCTTTGCCAAAATGTTGTGTCCAGGGTTTGAACCCAACCTCTGGAGAACCTTTACCATTGGGTCATGCGTGCCTGTGTTACTAAACATGGAAAACATATATTATATGATAAGGCGGATAAAGAATAACATAAAAACGAGTGAAAATAGGAAAATATTTACTTTAGAGAAAATTATTGAGGTTAATCATGGTTAAAAGGATAAATCAATTAGAAAATGTGTTAATTAGAGAAATTAAAGGAAAATATGAAAGAAAAGCAGGTTTTTGCCCAAAATGTTGTGAGTGGGAATTGAACTCACGCCCTTGACATTCCTGTTTCCAACCTTAGCCACTAGGCTATGTGCAGTCCTCATGAATAAACCTCTTGACCTCTGAAATTTCCTGCGAAATTTGTAAAACCCCCAAATTTGAGCTTGAAACCCTAACTATGGTAAGATTCGGTTTTGGTCATGAAGCTTCGAATAATCAACCCAGAAAGCTTCTATAACATGAGACAAACAACGTTAGATAAACAAAATTGATTAAAATATCAAGAATAAATGGAATTAAAAAAAACTAAAGAAAACTTAAAAATTTCAATTCAGTTCATGCATTTTTGTATGAACTTGATAATGATGATGATGGGGATAGCTTTTTTTCTGAATTTTTTTCCTCCTTTTTTCCGGTCCCCTTTTCTTGGTCTCTCTACTAGTAAGTATATATAGGACTAATTTATGGTTAATAATAATGGGCTTAATTATTTATTTTGACCCAATAAAATATTAATT
Source organism: Lathyrus aphaca (assembly GCA_963966055.1). Lineage (NCBI taxonomy): Eukaryota > Viridiplantae > Streptophyta > Magnoliopsida > Fabales > Fabaceae > Lathyrus > Lathyrus aphaca. Next base: position 49,326,878 of record OZ014521.1, on the reverse strand, counting down.
TAAAACTAAATAAAGTTTAATAATTAAAATAGTTAAAATTAAAATAAAAACTAACAATTTTATTTATTTATTCTAGACCCAATAAAATGTTAATTTAAAACTAAATAAAGTTTAATAATTAAAATAGTTAAAATAAAAATAATAACTAATAATCCTATTTATTTATTCTATACCCTATATAAAAATAAATAGACTCAAAAAATAAAAGTCGGGCGCCAAAGTGCTCGAAAAAATAAAATGAACACATCAAAATAATCATCGCGAAATAAATGACTCGGAAAAATACAGCGTTTGGTCGGATTTTGAAATAAAAATTATGACCGTTTAAACTGCTCAGACTGATCAACATATGACCAAAAATAGTCGTAAAAATATTTTTAGCATGTCAAATTAAACCACGTGAACCGCAGATTAATGTTATTGACATTTGTAAACTTAAACTTGACATTTTTTCGTTGACTAATTTTAGGCACAGTAAAAAAAAGTTAATTTGACCAGTCTGTTTGTAAATTCCGAGAAATTATTCCGGCTAATATTAAGACGGAAAAAAAATGTTATGCTATGAAGATAATGCAAATGAATGCGAAACAAAAAGTCGGTTAGAGTTAAAATAGAGGGCAAATTTTGGGGTACAACAGCTGCCCCTGTTCAATTTTCTGAAACCTGAGGAGTTAGATTGGCCTGTGTGCCATTCGTGACTTGGAAGGTTGAAGGGGATTGAACACAAAAGCCCAAAATTTTTCACTCGCCAATGCGTAGAGTAACACTGCTGATTAGTTGAATATGCTTGAATGGGCTTAAAGATGCCACTCGGAGGAACCAGAGATGGGCTTATAGATGCCATCCATAATATCAGGAGGTGATAGTATCAATAGGTTGTCACTGGATATCAGTAATAGGTCTTCGTATAGGCCATCTCTGAATTATTCTTGTAACATGGTTTGAGTTGAATGTCAGCACTAGATCTTTGTATAGATCGTCTCTGCATTATCTCTGGGGGAAAAGAATATCCTTCATTAGGTGTCAGTATTTAGATCTTCGTATAGATCGGCTCTGAACCGTCTTTAGGAACATTCTTTAACTTAAGCATCAGAATCAAATCTTCGTGGTGATTATCCCTAAATTGCTTTTGGTAATATCCTGGGGTAAGTACCAGATCTTCGTATCGATCATTTATGTACCATCCCAAAGATCATCTGTTGAATTGACCATAAGAAATAAATCTTCGTAACGACTATCTCTTCTAGAAATATCCTGGATTAAGCATTAGATCTTCGTATAGACCATTTACATACCATCCCAAGGACAAAAAGAATATAAGGATTAAATCTTCGTGGCGATTATTCCTGAACTTCTTCTGAAAAATCTCTTGGACTATGTGCTAGATCTTCGTGTAGATCATTTACACACCATCCCAAAGATAATTGACCATCAGAAATAAATCTTCGTAATGATTATCTCTTCTAGAAATATCCCGGATTAAGCACTAGGTCTTCGTATAGACCATTTACGTACCATCCCAAGGACAAAAAGAATATCAGGATTAAATCTTCGTGGCGATCATCTCTGAACTTCTTCTGAAAAATCTCTTGGACTAAGTGCTAGATCTTCGTGTATATCATTTACACACCATCCCAAAGATAATTGACCATCAGAAATAAATCTTCGTAACGATTATCTCTTCTGGAAATATCCCGGATTAAGCACTAGATCTTCGTATAGATCATTTACGTACTCTTCCAAGAACAACTTGAACATCAGGATTAAATCTTCGTGTCGATTACTCCCGAATTGCTTCTGGTAATATCCTGGACTAAGCATTAGGTCTTCGTGTAGACCATTTATGTGCCATCCCAAGGATAATTGAGTATTGATCATCAGAAATGAACCTTCGTAGCGATTATCTCTGAATTAAGTATCAGCACTAGACCTTCGTATAGATCGTCTCTGAACTGTTTGAGTTGTTAAATAGACCAGTAGAAATAAGTCTTCGTAACGATTATCTCTTCTGGAAATATCCCGGATTAGGTAATAGATCTTCGTATAGACCATTTACCCACCATCCCAAGGATAGAAAGAATATCAGGATTAAATCTTCGTGACGATTACATCCCTTGGAAATATCCTGGATTAAGCACCAGATCTTCGTATAGATCATTTACGTACCCCTCCAAGGACAAATTGAGTATTGATCATCAGAAATGAACCTTCGTAGCGATTATCTCTGAATTAAGTATCAGCACTAGACCTTCGTATAGATCGTCTCTGAACTGTTGTGAATTGTTGATAGTGTTTTATCTGCATATAACTATCCTGCAAAGAAAAGGTTAGTTTATGCAATATGTATGCATGTATGGCATGATATACTTAAGTAAATGTATTATGCATTATGGATGCGTATGCTATGATATGATGTAAATGATGTATGTATGAATCATGCAGCCTGAAGTGTCTGGGTATCTCTGTATAACAACTGCTGGCTAGGGAAAATAAATCCCGATTCGTTACTGAAGAATATGAGGACCTCGTTCCCGTTTTGTTTGATAGTATAGTATTTATAACCTCCCGTCTTCGTTTGTCGTACTTCTATTGAAGGAATAAGTTCCTGACTATCCTGACTGAGGATAAAAGAGATGGACATAAATTCAAGGGGAGACGTAACTTGAAGTATCTATAAAGATAGATTTGCTCTACTGGGGATTTGTAGTTGTCTTGTGGGGATGAACCGGCGAAGCTTCGTTGAACTACTACCCTCGTTCGTCCTTAGTAAATACCATTACTGCATTTCAGGCATTTCTAGTAAGCATCAATCATATTCAAAGCATATATACATTCAAACATAACCAACAAACGTTTTTCGCTTTAGTAAAAGAGGAAAAGTAATCCTGAATAAAGAGGGAAAAGTAAAGCTGAACTCGAAAACAGAATCGTTTCAACTTTGAAAGTGTATAACCAATTGGATTTAGAGCTCCTGAGATTCTTAACTTTCCTGAATACCTTCCCAAAAATCCTCATAGCTGGATCTGAAGACATGATACTGACACCATCTGATACTACTGGCGTAGACAATTAATTTCCACAATGGCTTCTGCTGAGAATCCAATATCAAGGTAATACAATGAGAGGAACGTGTCTTCAAATTGTGATGGACCATATACGCTCCGGGTATTAGATTTGAAAAGAAAGCATTGCCCCTTGGTTGAGGATGAATTGTCCCATAATGGAAGTATCTGAATGTAGTTACCTCAAGAGAAATAAGCAGAATGCCCCACAATAATATGCCCCTGACATCATGAACTTTATAATGTTACCATTGGTAATTCAAATATATGAGGAGAGCTTACCCTGGCTATTAAGCATTGTTGAATATGGACCTGATTGCCCCGAATGAATTGAACAGTAAGTTGGTATGCCCCTTGATTGGGAAGCAGCGGCTATGCCCCTGGCATTATGAACTATGTAATGTTACCCTTGGTAATTTAGATAGATGAGAAGATCTGCCCCTGGCTACTTAAACATAATTGAATCCTGTCCAGATTGCCCCAAATGAGTTAGGAAGTATCATGGCCTGCCCCCTTGATTGGGAGATAATGACTATGCCCATTTGTATAGATGGACTTTGATCCAGGAAGCAACTTTGTTTATCGGAAGGACTTTGGTTTATTGAACATTCATCATGTAAGTTTCTCTGTTTATCTAACACTCAGGTATATGCAAATAAATATATTCAAAAATGCAATGCTTATGTCTGTCTTTAAGTTTTGAAAAAGAGTTATTTTAGAAAAACAGTTTTTGTGAAAACTGTGATATTAACTCAAGTTTTATAATAAGCCCTAAAGGAGTCAGGATACCTTTTTGTAGCAGTACGCTTTCGAACTAACCATGCTTCAGTTAGGACTTTTAAAGGGTTGTAACGTGGCCTGGTTCACGGTTTAAGAAACAAAGGATAAAGGCTCAAATTTTATTTGTACCCAACCCAATCTCCATGATGTTCTTCAGTCCTATGCTCAGTTAACTTATGCATTGAGGCTCAAAGGAGTTTGGAATTGTAACACTGACATTTGTGATGGTTCAGAAACCAAAAATTTATTTGAACATTCAATCATCTTTCTTTGTTGAGGATTCATAGTGACCTCTTTTTTCTTTTGACTTTGTTGTATCTTCTTTTTTCCTGAACTGTTTGTTTCAAAATTACAGTCAGCGGAATTTCTCAATTTTTTTACTAAGTCTCCTTCATAGGTTTTGACTTAGTGGGTTTTTCTTTTGCTGGATATTGACTGTCAGGTTTAATGATTACAGAGAACCATCATTAGTTGTGTACAACATATATAATTGGCATATTTGAGTTAACCGAGTAACTACCCTGCCCCGGGTTATGAATAAGGGTTTTAATTTGTGCGAGAATAAAAACTCCTACTTCATAGGCTCAAAAGGGTTGACTAGGGATTAACTTCCTTATATCTCCACTGTTTAGGAATTGAAACAATGCCTGTACATCGTCAGCATAGTCTGTTCAAAAGCATACTGCCTAATATTATGGTATTGTTTTCGTCATCCTCCCTCTACAGGCTTATAGCTTTATCAGGAGTTAAATATCACAAAATAGAAATATGAAGCATAGTTCAAAATATAGTGAAACAAATGGATTAATTCAAGACAAACATATGCAATGCATTAATGAAAACAAAAGTTTAACATAATAGTAAGTGTTTAGGCAAACAAAAGAAATTACAAACGAAAATTCAAATGTTCTCAAAGCCTCTTCCTATAAACTCGTCACTCCAGTTATCTGGAAATTTTGATGCTTGATGGAAGATAGAAGAACTCAACCTGGCCTTCTGGCGTAACCTCGAGTATTCCTTCGTCAATTAGGTCTTGAATCTTATTCTTAAATGCCCAACAGTTATTTGTGTCGTGTCCGGGACTGTCGGAGTGGTACATACACCTTGCTTTGGGATTATAGCGAGGAGAAGAGGTATTAGGATTTTTAGGAGAATTTTTCAAGGAAATTAGCTTCATTTCCAACAAGCATTGCAGCATTTGTGGCATTGGCGTGTTGAATTTGATGAATTGTCTTTTATATTCCTTGTGTCGAAGTGGATTAATCTTACAGGATCTTCCTTCTTCCATTGAAGAACAATCAGTGGTAGCCTGCTCTTTCCTTCTCTTATCCTTACTTTCCTTTCAGCCAAGTCGGCTTGTTTCAACGGAGGTTGACTGATGATTAGATTCCCAACCCCATTATGTCGAAGCTTATTGACAAAGCTTCTCAGCTCTTCTTGCCCCTGGGCCAAACTCTAGATAAGAGCCATTTGGCCATTCATCTGGATCCTCATCTCTGCCATCTCAGCTTGTAGTTGTTTCAGCTGATCATCCTTGTTGTCCTCAGGATTCTTCTTCTTCATGTCCTTAGAGAGGAATGTTTTCAACTCTTCTTGCCCCTTGGACAAATTCAGAATCACTTCTTGAAACTGAGCATTCTGAGCTTGAAGATCTTTGATAGATTGTTCGAGAGCCATTTCTGCTGAAATAAACAACGAGAAGATGAGAAACTTGTTGTGACAACCTATCATGCAATAATATGGTATGTAGATGCATATGCAATGTTTCAAGGACCGCTGTTGCACCCCAAAATTTTCCCACACAATACAAGACTTTGTGTTCTAAGAAGGTTCACAAGATTCACAACACTTACAAGACCTTTCATGAGGTTCATGAAGTCTACAAGTCACTTTATGAGGTTTACAAGGTTCACAAGACCTCCCATGAGGTTCACAAGGTTCACAAGACATCTTATGATGGTTCACAAGGTTCACAAAGTTCACAATTGGTCAGAAGAGTTGACAATTCCCTCAAACAATGCACCTCCTAAGCAGTGCATCCAAAACTAGGGTTTTGGCTTTAATCAGGCTAAGTGAATCTCCAAGACTTCAAATGAGCTTCATAACATCTTATATGTGTGTAAAAACCCCCATGACAAGTTTCAAGACTTTTCTTAAAAGTTTGCTCAGTCAGATAATCAAATAAGTCAAAATCAGTCAAAGCAGTTAAAAAGTCAAACTGAGGTCAACTGTGGTCAAACCAAAGTCAAACATCTTGATTTTTTGCCAACATCAATTATATGAAGTAAAATTCATCATTTGATCAAGGGTTGATCATGATTCATCAAGGAGATTCCAGATCATCAAGAATCAGGAGTTTCTAAATTAGGGTTTCCTTAGTAAAAGTCAACTGAACTTTGACCAGCCATAACTTTCACATGCTTCATCACCAAGTCTCCATACAAAGCTCATTTTGAAGGAAATTGAATTCTCTACAACTTTGTGTCTCACAAGCCAAGCCCAAAAATGCTTCATTTGGAAGGTATGAGCTAAGACATTATAGGTCCTTTTGAAAGTCAACAAAAAGTCAACAACTTCAAAAGGGCATAACTTGAGAATGGTAAATGATATGGACATGAAACCAGTGGGGTTGGTTAGAGGACTCTTCAAGATTTCCAAAATGTCCAAGAACACCCTCATAGCATTAAACTTGAAGGATGTGTGTCCTTGCAAAGTTGGGAAATTTTTGGTTGGTTTATGAAGAAAATGGAGGTCTAAAACCAATTTCTTCCAAATGGGCTTGCCAAATGATGACCCAATCCACATTATAACATCATGCACGAAATTAAATTGATTTATTCATAATTTTATTCATTTTGTTTTTATTTATTATGATTTTTTATATTAAAAATCATTTTAAATTCAAATAAAATATAAAATAATGAAAATTTAATTTGATTTGGTTTCTAGAAGGTCTTAAATTATATTTAGACTTGATTGATACAAGAGTAATGAGAATCATACCAAAATAGCAAGGCTAGATCAAGGATATTCAAGTTTTAAGATCAAATATTTTTCAATCTAAAAAGGTCCAAAAATCCAAAGCTTTGATGAATCTCTTGACCTAATTTTATTGTGTCATATATATACAACATATAACAAGCATAAACCCACGATTTTGCAGCCTCAAACAACACATTCAAACTTCAAAAATTCATCCAAAAAAGCTTGATTCGGATTCCTTTCTAGAGGTCATTCCAAAGCATTTTGAAGGTTGAAATATGTTCCCTGAACATCATTGAGTGTAACCTGATCATCATATTGCTCCATAACATCACATACTGACAAATCCGATCCAAACTTTCTTCATATTTTTTGATTTTTCGTTCTTGATTATTCACACATTATTAATGAGTTTTGTTTACTGACTTGTGTTTAGTGAAGGTTTGTGATGAATTCTGGGTGATTGGATTGAAGAAACCATGGCTGAATCGTAGGATGCCATTTTAGGGTTCATAACCTTCAAATTAGGGTTTCACGATTAAGTGAATGTAAATGATTTTTAAAAACGTAAATCAATTGCAAATGATGTTTGGATTGTACTCATGTGATTAATTTAAAAGAACTATATGTAAATGATAGTGTATGGGTTTCGTAGGGTTTCCTGCAGGTTGAAAATTCGCAGGAAAAGTGGCAACAAAATTCACAGGTAATTTCGCAAGTCAGGAGGTTGAAGAAGAAGTAGCTTGGCGCGAAAATCTGAATTCAAATTTGGATTGTTTTTATAATATGTATTTGTCATTCTATTATCAATTAGAGCGCGTAGCTCAGCTGGTTTTGGAGAAGCGCCTTTGAGACCAATGACCTGGGTTCGATCCCTAGGTTATCCTTTTTATTCAAAATTCCTTTTGTTTTAATAGGTTTTCTATATTATGACCAAGACTCATCCTATGGACACGCTGCACACGCAGCTCAGTTGGTTGGCTAGTGCTGGTGGAAGCTTGGAGACCTGGGTTCGACCCCAGGCTCCAGCAGGTAAGTTTTTACCTCTTTTTTTTATTTTATTTCATTATTTTTTTATATATTTATATAATTAAAATTATTAATATTATTTAAACTTTTCCCTAATATGTAAAAATCAATGATTTTCTTTATAAAAAAAAATATTGATAATTCAAATTTTATGTTTCTAAAATATTTTGTGAGTAAACATTAATTTTTTTTATTTATGTATTTAAATTTTTGTAAATAAACCAATTAATATTTTAATTAAATATGTAAACCCTAATTTTATTATAAATATGTAAACCTAATTTTCTAAAACCCTAAATATTTTTAAAACCTAGTTATTTTTATAAACTTTAATTGTAAATATTAATTTGTTAATTATCACTTTCAATAAACTTTAATCATGTTTATAATTTTTATAATTGGTTTGTAATTATTATTTAAATAATTTTTAATGTATGTTTAAAAATAATTAAAACTTGTTGATTTAATTTTATAAATATGATTTATTTTCATTATATGTTTATAATTAACCTAATTTCTATAATTTATAATTTAAAATTTTATGATAATTAGTGTATAATTGTTTATATTTTCTTTTTTAATCTTAAATAATAATTGTTTATAAAAAATTGAACTTTTAATTATTATGCTAATATTCTTATTTATTTTATTATTAATGGTATTTATTTTATTATTACTAACCCCATTTATATATTGTGATTTATTATTATTATTATTATTTATTTTTACTAACCCTATTATAATTATTTATTTATTCTTGCTTATTTATTATTTTTCTTATTTATTTAAATTGCTTTTATTATTATTTTTGTAACTGCTCCTGGATGTAATATTTTGTAATATTTAAATTATTTATTTTGTATGTCATGGTTAGTAAAAATAGGGAGTGTAAACATGTATGTTATTTAAAATTAATTTAGATCACTTAATTCAAAAGACAAATATTTAAAATTGAACACTCACACACGTAAGTCGATCTTTGATCGCCATCTCACTTTCTAGGGTTACCTCTCATTGTTGCCTATTCAAAAGGTCAAGTAGGGTGTATAAAGCAAAAGTCACTTAAAAAATAAAGTCATCTAGTCCCTTAACAATAAAAGATCTAGTCCCTTAACAATAAAAGATCAAGTTCCTTAACGGTTGCCTTCATAATGATCTTGTCCCTTTCGAATAATGATGACAGTCCCTCCAAAAATGCTTAATACACCCTACAGTTGCCTTCATTAAACAGATGTCCCTTACATGTCCCTCACATCCAAGGTAATGAGTACCTATTCCTTAATAATAGGGATAGTCTTACCCTTTAAAGGATTCAAGAACAGAAAGACTTAAACTTTAGGGTAGGTTCCTCATAGTTACTTGCTCACTATTTCAAAACAAAATTTCAAATACTTCACAAATTTCAAATAATTTTCAAACACAAGTTTTTTACGCATCCGTACATGGATCATTATCAAACTCTTATGAAAATTTTTATCCACACACTTCACATTTTCAAAAACAATTCAAAGTGAGCTAAGTAACTAAGAGCCCATGGATAACCATGGATGTAAAGGGTGCTAACACCTTCCCTTTACATAACCTACCCCCCGGACCCAAAAATCTTTTAAAAAGGTCTTTCCTGTTCTTTTATGCCTTTCCTTTGGATAAAATAAAAGTCGGTGGCGACTCTTGCTATCCGCAACATAACTAAAGTCAGTTCTCCCACCGTGTTACAGAACTGGCGACTCTGCTGGGGATTTAATATTAAAGAGGGGTACCCTTAGGAATTAGATCACTTTAAATTGTTTGCCTTGTTTGCTTTATATTATCTTGTTGGGCTCTTATGTGTGAAAGATCCTAACCCGGATCTAGTGTACCTTAGGTAAATGGCAATAGACCAAGGAAACTGTACAGCGTATACCAATATGGTTGATCTGGTGGCCATAGTTAGTGTGACTTCTTGGTTGGTGCTTATGTTCCTTAAGTCAAGTTGAGGATAATATGAGGCTGCCATATGTTGTCAATGCACTAACTAACTTTTAGAACCCTAGTTATCCCATCTTGGCCTTTAGAAAAGTAGTGAGATAACCGGCTTTGGTGCAGACTGAAGTTGGTTGATACTCGATACTACGCTCATTGAGATCTTGAACTTGGAGGGTTTTGGTTGGCAAGTAAGTTGCCTACTGAACAACCACCCTTGTGAAGGATCAATGATATTGAGATCCCTTAGAACCTGGTTACTTTTGTAGGACAGGATGAACCATCTAAACTTCAGGGGAGGGTACTTACCTTTAAACCTCATGCAAGCCTTTAAACCTAGGGCTATGGTGTGACTTGTTTGTGTGTGCCACATGTTTGTGATTGATCATAGCATCATGACATCATCATGCATCATAAGCATAGCATTTTTCACTAACCATTTCAAGGACCAAAGGATTTATATTTGTTCTTTGTTGCAGGTCATGGCTTCTGCTCGTAGAAACACCATCAGGATCAACTTTGTGGGCATACCTGCTAAGCTTAAAGAGTTGGTTTCTCAAGTGTCTGATCACTCCCAGTTCATCAAGAGACATGGTCACCTATTGGATCTAGTCACCTCGGGGTTCAATGAAGACATGATGAGTGTCCTGTTTCAGTTCTTTGACCCTAAGCACCATTGCTTTACATTCCCTGACTATCAGATGGTTCCTACAATAGAGGAGTTCTCTAAACTTCTGGGTATACCTGTTCTTGATCAAAGACCCTTCACAGGCTTGGAGAAGGAGCTTAAACCAGAGGTTATTGCTGCAGCTCTACATCTGAAGAAGTCTGACATTGTTCTAGAAACGAGAAGCGGAGTCAAGGGTATTCTTGCTAAGGTATTAATGGATAAAGCTCAAGTGTTCTTGAAGGCCATGAGTTATGATGCTTTTGAGGAAAGCTTAGCCTTATTGATTTATGGCTTAGTGTTGTTCCCCAATCCTGATCAATTCATAGACGTTCATGCCATCAACATATTCCTGAGTCACAATCCAGTGCCTACATTGCTTGGAGACATACTACATTCTCTTCACACCCGTACTACAAGGGCAAGAGGAACTTTGATGTGCTGCATACCTTTGCTTTCTAGGTGGTTTATTTCTCACCTTCCCCGTTCAGTAATGAAGAATGAGCAAGGGTTCAGGTGGTCCAAGAGGATCATGTCACTCTCGCATTCAGATATCCATTGGTGCTCCAGATCTATGGAGAATGTCACTATCATTGATCGTTGTGGGGAGTTCCCTAATGTGCCACTTCTAGGCATCAGAGGAGGCATCACCTACAACCCCTCTCTAGCTTTACGACAGTTTGGTTACGCTCGAAGTGATGGTCCACATGACATGTTGATTCAGGGTATTGTGTTTGACTACGACAACGATCTTCAAGGTTACCGTCAGAGATTCATACAAGCCTGGGGAAAGGTGAACAGGGTTGACAGCAAGACACTGGAGCCTAAGTACACTATTCCTATGGAAGCTTATCTCAGATGGGTGCGATCTCGTGCTCAGACTCTCATGATGCCATATCCTGCTATCCTTCCAGTTACCATGGAACCTGTTGCTGAAGGAGATACTGCTTATACCATCCTTCACCCAGACATGCCTACTGACATGGAAGACTTGCAGAGATCCTGGATCCAATTGAAGGAGCAAAGGGATACTTTTGAGAATCATTACAAAGCAAGCCAAGAAAGAATCCTGGAACTAACAAAGCAACTTCACGAGGAACGAAATCTCAACTCATACCTCAACACAAAGAGGAAACGTCCATGGGAGACTTAAAACCCCATCTCTTGTATTTATTGCACTTCATTTTTGTAAGCCCAAGAGGCAAAACAAGTTTATTACTAATAAAAATTTACCTTCGTGTTTGTTTAAGCAAATTTAAATCCTGCGGCCCTTGAAAACATTGCATATACATTCCCATATCATTTCATTGCATCACAGGTTTATAATTGTGCACAGGTTTCTCATCTTCTCGCTGTTTATTTCAGCAATGGCTCTTGAACAAACAGTTAAGGATCTCCAGACACAAAATGCACAGTTCCAAGAGCTGATCCTGAACCTGACCAAGGGGCAGGATGAATTGAAGACACTACTGGCCAAGAAGACTAAGAAGACTAGAAGGTCAGGTGGCCTGATCAACATGGGAAGAAGGTTCAAAGGTCTTGCCAAGACCAAAGAACCAGTTGAAGACTATGAATCTGAAGAATCTGAAAAAGAGGGAGGCAGTCTCCACAACACTATGGGGGACTCTGATTCTGAGGCTAATTATTACCATGAGCCTAATGAAGACAAATTCAAAATGCTGGTGGATAGAATGGATGCTATGGAGTTGCAGAAATCTTCTGGGCTGTATTTTGAAGATTTGAGTCTGATATCTGGGGTAATCATACCCATTGGTTTCAAGGTTCCTACCTTTGTTATTTATGATGGGGTCTCTTGTCCCAAGCTGCATCTGAGGTCTTATGTCAGAAGAATTCAACCTCACACTGCTGATAAGAAGTTGTGGATCCACTTTTTCCAAGAGAGATTATCTGGAGCTCAGTTGGAGTGGTATTATCAATTGGAGAGTGTCAACATCAGGGATTGGAATGATCTTGCTGAAGCTTTCTATAAGCAGTATCAATACAATGCTGACTTAGCTCCCACTCGCATGCAGCTGCAAAGCATGTCTATGGGTGCCAAACAAAGTTTCAAAGAGTATGCTCAGAAGTGGAGAGATTTAGCTGGAAGAGTTCAACCCCCTTTAACTGACAGGGAATTGGTTGATATGTTCATGTGTACGTTGAATGGTCCGTTTTACAGTCATCTCATTGGAAGCTCATCATCTGGCTTCACTGAGTTGATAATGACAGGAGAGCGAGTGGAAAATGGTATAAATAATGGCAAGATCCAAGTGGGTGCTTCTTCATCAGGTGCTGCAAAGAAGCCTCCCACTGGGAAGAAAGAATCCAATGCTGTTTATGGTCAACCTGATCGTAACAGAAGGCATCAGTCTGTGAGTGCAGTCCATATTTCAAATCCAACTCCTGCAACCACAGAACAGCCACAGGGCAACCAACAGAGGGCTAGAAGGCAGTTCACAAAAATCAACATGTCAATGGCTCAGGCATTGCAACACTTGTTGAAGGCTGAACTTATTACTCTGAAAGAGGCTCCTCAAAATCCAAATATTACCTCTCCCAGGTACAATCCCAATGCACGATGTGCATATCATTCAAACTGTCAGGGACATGATACTAATAACTGCTGGGTCTTGAAGAACAAAATTCAAGATATGATTGAGGCCGGAGAGATTGAGTTTGATCCTCCGGGTACTCCAAATGTGATTACTGCTCCAATGCCAAATCACGAGAAGACTGTCAATGCCATTGATGAAGATTTACATATCCATTCAGTTACGGAGTTGACCACACCATTATCTGTCATCAGGAAGAAGTTAGTACAAGCTGGGTTCTTTCCGGGTTGTCGTGAAGATTGTGTCTATTGTGAGTATAATCCAGATAAGTGTTGGAGGTTGAAGGACGGAATTCAACGTCTCATGAATAATTACACCATAGTGTTTGAAAGGAGACCACCTTCTGTGGAGAGTATGGTGGAGCATATTACTAAAGGTAAGAAGACTGAAGAGGTTGATATGGTTGACAAAGTGCCGGTAAGGATCACTTCCAAGGGACCTGTTAAAATCACCCATCAGGGTCCAATCAAGATTACTGCTGAAGGCCCTGTGAAGGTTGTTGCTGAAGCCAGAGTGGCTCCTATGGTTATTACTACTCCTGGTCCTATTCCGTATACGTCTGATAAAGCCGTGCCTTGGCACTATGGGTCTGATGTTTACATCCATGGTGTTAAGCAAGAACCCTTAGCTGATGTACCTATTGACGTTGACAATATTGCTGGTTCTAGTAAGATCACACGTAGTGGAAGAGTCTTCTCACCTCCAGTTACTTCCAAGAATGCAGTTACTCCTGCTGCTACTTTCACCACTGATGCTCGGGGCAAAGGTCCTGTTATTGAGCCTATACCTACTGATGTACCAGCTGCTGATGACCTCTCTAAGCAGATGGAAGAAGTATTGAAAATCATTCTCAAGAGTGATTATGACATTGTTGATCAGTTGGGGCATACTCCCTCCAAGATTTTTATGCTGTCCTTGTTGTTATGTTATGAAGCTCATGCCAAAGCTTTGATCAAGTTTCTGAAGACTGCTCATGTACCCAATGCAATTTCTGTTGACCAGTTTGAGAATTGTGTTGCCCACCTGACCTATGATAATGGGTTAGGGTTTTCTGATGCTGATTTAACCCCTGCCAAGAGGGATCATAACAGGGCCTTGCATGTCTCAATTGAATGCATGGGCACTACCCTGTCACATGTATTGATAGACAATGGTTCCTCTTTGAATGTGTTGCCCAAGGAAGTCCTGAATAAGCTGAGTCCTGAAGATCTTGTGCTGAAGCCCAGTAGTATAGTGGTGAAGGCTTTTGATGGTTCTAGAAGAGTGGTGCATGGAGAAATTGATCTCCCAATCAAAGTTGGTTCTCAGGTTTTTAATGCTACATTTTATGTGATGGATATTCGTCCTTCGTACTCTTGTTTGCTTGGTCGTCCCTGGATCCATGGGGCAGGTGCTGTAACCTCTACATTACATCAGAAGCTAAGATATCCGGTGGAAGGAAAAGTTGTTACTGTCTATGGAGAAGAAGAATACTTTGTCAGCCATGTGAATACCTTCAAGTATCTGGAAATGGAAGGCGAATATGTTGAAACTCTGTGTCAGACATTTGAAGTGGTTCCTTGGATTGTTAATGATTATGTAGCTCCTCCGGTTGTCAAGAAAGTTCCTGTGGTCACCAGAGTACCTCCAACAATGGCAATGGCCTCCCTCAACGATGCTAGAGCTTTGGTAGATGAAGGTTGTTGTACTATTTGGGGTCAGCTTCCTGATATCCCTTACAAGTCTGACAAATTTGGTTTGGGTTTCACTGCAAAGTCCCAGAAGGCTGTTCGTCGTGCTCGCGCTGTTCGTATCACCAATCAAGGGGTCATGAAAGATCAGATCAATGCTGTGGGAGACTATGATGAAGACTACAATCTAGATGCTTGGATTTTTCCTACTGTGGGTGCTGGACTCAATAATTGGAAAGCTGAAGATGTTATCCCTATCTCCTTTAGTCAGGAGTAAATACTATTACTGTGTTGTTGCTTTTAAGTTTGTAATTTCTTGAACAATTGAACTCTTAAGCATTGTGTCTTACCCGGGACACAATGGTGTGCTTGTTACGGGATGTCATTTCATTTGCATACTTCATTCAATAAAAATCAGTGGACGTTTCGTTTTCGTAAATATTGTGTTCCTTGTTTTTCTTTTCTTTTATTTTCTGTTTTATCAGCTATGTGTTCTTACACACACCCACATCACTAAAATGCAGATCCTCATCCACTCTGGATCCTTTTGATAACAGTTCTACTATTGCCAATTATAATTTCGAGAATCCGATCTATCAAACTGAAGACGGAAATGAGGACGATTGTGAAATACCTGTAGAGCTTTCTAGGTTGTTACAACAAGAAGAGAAAGCCATACAGCCACATGAAGAGCCAGTCGAAGTTGTGAATCTGGGAACTGAAGAAAACAGGAAAGAAGTCAAGATAGGGGCTGATTTAGAGGATAGTGTCAAGAGCAGATTGATTCAGATGTTACGTGACTATGTGGAGATCTTTGCTTGGTCTTATGAAGATATGCCAGGGTTGGATACAGACATTGTGGTTCACCGTTTACCAGTGATAGAAGATTGTCGTCCAAAGAAGCAGAAGGTTCGTCGTATGCGTCCTGAAATGTCAGAAAAGATCAAAGCAGAGGTAATGAAACAGTTTGATGCAGGGTTCTTAGCTGTGACTTCTTATCCTCAGTGGGTTGCAAATGTGGTACCAGTTCCTAAGAAAGATGGTAAGGTACGTATGTGTGTAGACTACAGGGATTTGAATAAGGCCAGCCCCAAAGATGACTTTCCACTTCCTCATATTGATGTTCTGGTAGACAACACTGCTCAACATAAGGTATTCTCGTTCATGGATGGTTTCTCTGGTTACAATCAAATCAAGATGGCACCTGAAGATATGGAGAAGACAACATTTGTTACATAGTGGGGCACCTTTTGCTATAAGGTGATGCCATTTGGTTTGAAGAATGCCGGGGCAACATATCAGCGTGCTATGGTGGCTTTGTTTCATGATATGATTCATCATGAGATAGAGGTGTATGTGGATGATATGATAGTCAGGTCCCAGAATGAAGAGCAACATCTTGATCATCTGCATAAGTTGTTTGAGAGATTGAAGAAGTACAAGTTGAGATTGAACCCAAACAAGTGTACTTTTGGAGTTAGGTCTGGTAAACTCCTGGGTTTCATAGTCAGTGGAAAAGGTATTGAAGTAGATCCAGCGAAAGTGAAAGCTATACGAGAGATGCCAGCTCCCCGTACTGAGAAGGAGGTTAGAGGTTTCTTGGGACGATTGAACTACATTGCAAGATTTATTTCCCAATTAACTGCCATCTGTGAGCCAATCTTCAAGTTGTTGAAGAAAGATCAGGTGATGGAATGGAATGATGAGTGCCAGACTGCCTTTGATGAAATCAAGAGATATCTGCTAGAACCTCCAATTTTGATGCCACCAGTTGATGGAAGACCCTTGATTATGTACTTAACTGTGTTAGACAACTCAATGGGGTGTGTGTTGGGGCAACATGATGAGTCTGGTCGAAAAGAGCAGGCAATATACTACCTTAGCAAAAAGTTTACCGACTGTGAAACATGATACTCACTGCTCGAGAAAACTTGCTGCGCTTTGGCATGGGCTGCTCGCCGACTAAGACAGTATATGTTGACTCATACTACCTTATTGATTTCAAAGATGGATCCAATCAAGTACATATTTGAGAAACCTGCTCTCTCCGGAAGAATTGCAAGATGGCAAATGATCTTGACAGAATATGATATACAGTATACTACTCAGAAGGCCATCAAGGGAAGTGTTGTTGCTGATCATTTGGCTCATCAAGCAGTGGATGATTACCAGTCAATGAGTTTTGAGTTCCCTGATGAAGACATTATGATTATTACCAAAGAACCTGGACAATATGACGGACCTGAACAAGGATCCCGATGGACTATGGTTTTTGATGGTGCCTCTAATGCACTTGGTAATGGTGTTGGTGTTGTGATTAGTTCCCCTGAAGGTTGTCATACCCCGATTACTTCCAGACTTTGTTTCTATTGTACCAATAACATGGTTGAGTATGAGGCATGTATCCTGGGTATTAAAGCTGCTATTGATATGAAGATTCAGTTCCTTGACGTATATGGAGATTCAGCCCTGGTAGTTAGTCAGATTAAAGGAGATTGGGATACCAAGCATGATAATCTCATTCCTTACAGAGAGCATGTTTTGTCTTTGATCCCACATTTCAAAGAGATTACCTTTGAACATATTCCACGAAGAGAGAATCAGTTGGCAGATGCTTTGGCCACCATGGCATCCATGTTTGAGATCAGTTGGGATGATGAATCTCCCAAGATTACTATTGATAGATTTGAAAAGCCTGCATACTGCAATGAAATTGACACAGAAGGGGCAGAGGAGAAGCCTTGGTTCTATGAAGTGAAAAGATATCTTAAAGCTCAGGAGTTCCCTGAAGGGGCATCTGTCAAAGATAGGAAATTTCTGAGAAGGTTCTCTGCTAAGTTCTTTTTGAGTAATGGCATTTTGTACAAGCGCAATCATGATTCAACTTTGCTTCGTTGTGTGGATAAGAAAGAAGCAAATGAGATTATGGAAGACATGCATGATGGGATCTTTGGCACTCATTCTAGTGTTCATACTATGGCAAAGAAGATATTGAGAGCAGGTTACTATTGGTCTACCATGGAAGCTGACTGCTACCAACACTCCAGAACATGTCACAAGTGTCAAATCTATGCTGATAAAGTACATATACCTCCATCACCCTTGAATGTGTTGACTGCTCCTTGGCCTTTTGCCATGTGGGGCATTGATATGATTGGTGAGATCAAGCCTACTGCTTCTAATGGACATCGTTTCATCCTGGTTGCTATTGATTACTTCACGAAGTGGGTGGAGGCAGCTTCATTTGCATCTGTTACTAAGAATGTTGTGGCTCGATTCATTAAGAATAATCTCATATGTAGGTATGGCATCCCTGAAAGGATTATCACTGACAATGGCTCTAATCTGAACAACACTATGATTACTGATCTCTGCACGCAGTTCAAGATTAAGCATCATAACTCTTCTCCGTATCGTCCAAAGATGAATGGGGCAGTTGAAGCTGCTAATAAGAACATTAAGAAGATTGTACAGAAGATGATTGTTACTTATAAGGATTGGCATGAGATGTTACCATTTGCTCTTCATGGTTATCGTACTACAATACGTACTTCAACAGGGGCAACTCCATTCTCCTTAGTCTATGGTATGGAAGCAGTTCTGCCCATTGAAGTTCAGATTCCCTCCTTAAGAATTATGAAGGATGCAGGCTTGGATGAAGATGAGTGGATTCAGACTCGACTTGACCAGATAAATTGGATTGATGAGAAGAGATTAGCAGCAGTTTGTCATGGCCAGATGTACCAGAAATGAATGATCAAAGCTTTTAACAAGAAGGTTAAGCCAAAGGTATATCAGGCTGGTGATTTGGTAATCAAGCGTATCATATTACCACAGGGTGATCCTAGGGGCAAGTGGACTCCTACATATGAAGGACCATTTGTCGTCAAGACAGTGTTTTCAGGAGGTGCTATGATACTCACTACTATGGATGGTGAAGATTTCCCACAGCCTGTAAACGCAGACATAGTTAAAAAATACTACGCATGAAAAGAGACCCGCTAGGTTGACAGGCCTAGGAAAAAATAAGGGCATCCCGGCAAACCAAAAGGGTTTGGGCAAAAATTAGGGATATATATAAAAATATGTACACCCGGCAAGTCGAAAACCTGAAAAGGCGGCTTGGGCAAAAAAGGGTATCCCGGTGGATTGAAAACCTGAAAGGGCAATCCAGACAAAAGTTAGGGATTAAAGCGTATGACTATGTCTCGTTTAGATCACCCATAAAACTGCAACCAGCTGTACTACTTACTCAAGCTCAAACAGATAAAGCTCAATCCAATCGTTTCCGTCTCAACAGCAGAAGATGAGATACTTGAAGATAATGGCAATAGTAGAATTGAAACTCAATAGGATTGTTTCCCACATAGCTGATTTTCTTTGTTTTGTAAAATTTTATGACAAAATCCTCTTACTAGGGTTTATGTCTCCTTGTACAAACTTACTCATGTATGGGTCACTCTTTGATATAAATAAAATTCCATTTTCGAATCCAGATTTACTTTTACCCTATTTACATAAGCGAAACGTCCATTGGTTGTGTTTGAATGTATGTATGCTTTTGAATATGATTGATGTTTACCAGAAATGCATGTATGCTTAATATGATTGATGTTTACCAGAAATGCATGAAAATGCAGTAATAGTATTTACTAAGGACAAACGAGGGAAGGATTTCAACGAAGCTTTGCCGGTTCATCTCTAACAAAACAGCTACAAACCCTCAGTAGGGCAAGTCCATCTTCATAAAGTCACATCTCCCCTAGAATTTATATCCATCTCTTTTATCCTCATACGGATATTCGAGAATTTACTTTCCAATAAGGGTACGACGAACGAAGACGGGAGGTTATATCTACTCTACTATCAAACGAAGACGAAGATTATGTATACCTTGCTATCCCCAGCAGACGGGATGTTATATATACCTTATTATCCCCAGCAGACGGGAGATTATATATGTCTTATTATCACACAAGATGGGAACAAATTCCCCGTACTCTTCAGCAACAAACTGGGATTTATTTTCCCTGGCCAGCAGTTGTTATACGAAGACATCCAGACGCTTCCGGCAGCATCATATCATACATACATCATTTACATCATACCATAATATACATATCTATAGATACATAATACATTGCATCATATTATACATGCATACATAATGCATAAACTAATACTATCATACAGAATGCTACCTTGTTTTCAGGTTAATTCTCCAGCAAACAGACTTCATCAACCACTTGTGACTATCAGGACTACTTTATCCTCCTGAAGGTTATCAATCCCTCAGGACTGCTTTATCCTCCTGAAAGTTTCTTATACCTCAGGATTGCTTTATCCTCCTGAAAGCATATCAACACCTCAGGACTGCTTTATCCTCCTGAAAGCTTCTTCATACCTCAGAACGTTGTTCATCTTTCTGAAAGCATATCATCACTTCCTCAGGACGTTGTTATCCTCCTGAAAGCATATTATTACTTTGGGTCGTTGTTATCTTCCCAAAGGTTACCACTTCCTCAGGACGTTGTTATCCTCCTGAAAGCATATTATTACTTTGGGCCGTTGTTATCTTCCCAAAGGTTACCACTTCCTCAGGACGTTGTTATCCTCCTGAAAGCATATTATCTCCTCGGGACGTTGTTTATCTTCCTGAAAGCTATCACCCCTACCTCAGGACGTTGTTTATCTTCCTGAAAGCATATTATTACCTCGAGACTGCTTTATCCTCCTAAAAGCATACTATTACCTCAGGGCTGCTTTATCCTCCTGAAAGCATATCACTACCTCAGGACTGCTTTATCCTCCTGAAAGCTATCATTATATCTTCATATTTTGGATTGCTTTATCCTCCAAGAAATGTATCTTAAGAACTTTTCTCCAAGTGGCATCTTTAAGCCCACTCAAGCATATACAACCAACCATCAATATCAGTTTACGCACCGGTGAGTGCAAATTTTTGGGCTTTTGTGTTCAATCCCCTTCAACCTTCCAGGTCACGACTGGCAAATATACCAATCTAACCCCTCAGGTTTCAGAAAATTGAACAGGGGCAGCTGTTGCACCCCAAAATTTGCCCTCACAATACAAGACTTTGTGTTCTAAGAAGGTTCACAAGGTTCACAAGATTCACAACACTTACAAGACCTTTCATGAGGTTCATGAAGTCTAAAAGTCACTTTATGAGGTTCACAAGGTTCACAAGACCTCCCATGAGGTTCACAAGGTTCACAAGACATCTTATGATGGTTCACAAGGTTCACAAAGTTCACAATTGGTCAGAAGAGTTGACAATTCCCTCAAACAATGCACCTCCTAAGTAGTGCATCCAAAACTAGGGTTTTGGCTTTAATCAGGCTAAGTGAATCTCCAAGACTTCAAGTGAGCTTCATAACATCTTATATGTGTGTAAAAAACCCCATGACAAGTTTCAAGACTTTTCTCAAAAGTTTGCTCAGTCAGATAATCAGATAAGTCAAAATCAGTCAAAGCAGTTAAAAAGTCAAACTGAGGTCAACTGTGGTCAAACCAAAGTCAAACATCATGATTTTTTGCCAACATCAAGTATATGAAGTAAAATTCATCATTTGATCAAGGGTTGATCATGATTCATCAAGGAGATTCCAGATCATCAAGAATCAGGAGTTTCTAAATTAGGGTTTCCTCAGTAAAAGTCAACTGAACTTTGACCAGCCATAACTTTCACATGCTTCATCACCAAGTCTCCATCCAAATCTCATTTTGAAGGAAATTGAATTCTCTACAACTTTGTGTCTCACAAGCCAAGCCCAAAAATGCTTCATTTGGAAGGTATGAGCTAAGACATTATAGGTCCTTTTGAAAGTCAACAAAAAGTCAACAACTTCAAAAGGGCATAACTTGAGAATGGTAAATGATATGGACATGAAACCAGTGGGGTTGGTTAGAGGACTCTTCAAGATTTCCAAAATGTCCAAGAACACCCTCATAGCATTAAAATTGAAGGATGTGTGCCCTTGCAAATTTGGGAAATTTTTGGTTGGTTTATGAAGAAAATGGAGGTCTAAAACCAATTTCTTCCAAATGGGCTTGCCAAATGATGACCCAATCCACATTATAACATCATGCACGAAATTAAATTGATTTATTTATAATTTTATTCATTTTGTTTTTATTTATTATGATTTTTTATATTAAAAATCATTTTAAATTCAAATAAAATATAAAATAATGAAAATTTAATTTGATTTGGTTTCTAGAAGGTCTTAAATTATATTTAGACTTGATTGATACAAGAGTAATGAGAATCATACCAAAATAGCAAGGCTAGATCAAGGATATTCAAGTTTTAAGATCAAATATTTTTCAATCTAAAAAGGTCCAAAAATCCAAAGCTTTGATGAATCTCTTGACCTAATTTTATTGTGTCATATATATACAACATATAACAAGCATAAACCCACGATTTTGCAGCCTCAAACAACACATTCAAACTTCAAAAATTCATCCAAAAAAGCTTGATTCGGATTCCTTTCTAGAGGTCATTCCAAAGCATTTTGAAGGTTGAAATATGTTCCCTGAACATCATTGAGTGTAACCTGATCATCATATTGCTCCATAACATCACATACTGACAAATCCGATCCAAACTTTCTTCATATTTTTTGATTTTTCGTTCTTGATTATTCACACATTATTAATGAGTTTTGTTTACTGACTTGTGTTTAGTGAAGGTTTGTGATGAATTCTGGGTGATTGGATTGAAGAAACCATGGCTGAATCGTAGGATGCCATTTTAGGGTTCATAACCTTCAAATTAGGGTTTCACGATTAAGTGAATGTAAATGATTTTTAAAAACGTAAATCAATTGCAAATGATGTTTGGATTGTACTCATGTGATTAATTTAAAAGAACTATATGTAAATGATAGTGTATGGGTTTCGTAGGGTTTCCTGCAGGTTGAAAATTCGCAGGAAAAGTGGCAACAAAATTCGCAGGTAATTTCGCAAGTCAGGAGGTTGAAGAAGAAGTAGCTTGGCGCGAAAATCTGAATTCAAATTTGGATTGTTTTTATAATATGTATTTGTCATTCTATTATCAATTAGAGCGCGTAGCTCAGCTGGTTTTGGAGAAGCGCCTTTGAGACCAATGACCTGGGTTCGATCCCTAGGTTATCCTTTTTATTCAAAATTCCTTTTGTTTTAATAGGTTTTCTATATTATGACCAAGACTCATCCTATGGACACGCTGCACACGCAGCTCAGTTGGTTGGCTAGTGCTGGTGGAAGCTTGGAGACCTGGGTTCGACCCCAGGCTCCAGCAGGTAAGTTTTTACCTCTTTTTTTTATTTTATTTCATTATTTTTTTATATATTTATATAATTAAAATTATTAATATTATTTAAACTTTTCCCTAATATGTAAAAATCAATGATTTTCTTTATAAAAAAAAATATTGATAATTCAAATTTTATGTTTCTAAAATATTTTGTGAGTAAACATTAATTTTTATTTATTTATGTATTTAAATTTTTGTAAATAAACCAATTAATATTTTAATTAAATATGTAAACTCTAATTTTATTATAAATATGTAAACCTAATTTTCTAAAACCCTAAATATTTTTAAAACCTAGTTATTTTTATAAACTTTAATTGTAAATATTAATTTGTTAATTATCACTTTCAATAAACTTTAATCATGTGTATAATTTTTATAATTTGTTTGTAATTATTATTTAAATAATTTTTAATGTATGTTTAAAAATAATTAAAACTTGTTGATTTAATTTTATAAATATGATTTATTTTCATTATATGTTTATAATTAACCTAATTTCTATAATTTATAATTTAAAATTTTATGATAATTAGTGTATAATTGTTTATATTTTCTTTTTTAATCTTAAATAATAATTGTTTATAAAAAATTGAACTTTTAATTATTATGCTAATATTCTTATTTATTTTATTATTAATGCTATTTATTTTATTATTACTAACCCCATTTATATATTGTGATTTATTATTATTGTTATTTATTTTTACTAACCCTATTATAATTATTTATTTATTCTTGCTTATTTATTATTTTGCTTATTTATTTAAATTGCTTTTATTATTATTTTTGTAACTGCTCCTGGATGTAATATTTTGTAATATTTAAATTATTTATTTTGTATGTCATGGTTAGTAAAAATAGGGAGTGTAAACATGTATGTTATTTAAAATTAATTTAGATCACTTAATTCAAAAGACAAATATTTAAAATTGAACACTCACACACGTAAGTCGATCTTTGATCGCATCTCACTTTCTAGGGTTACCTCTCATTGTTGCCTATTCAAAAGGTCAAGTAGGGTGTATAAAGCAAAAGTCCCTTAAAAAATAAAGTCATCTAGTCCCTTAACAATAAAAGATCTAGTCCCTTAACAATAAAAGATCAAGTCCCTTAACGGTTGCCTTCGTAATGATCTTGTCCCTTTCGAATAATGATGACAGTCCCTCCAAAAATGCTTAATACACCCTACAGTTGCCTTCATTAAACAGATGTTCCTTACATGTCCCTCACATCCAAGGTAATGACTACCTATTCCTTAATAATAGGGATAGTCTTACCCTTTAAAGGATTCAAGAACAGAAAGACTTAAACTTTAGGGTAGGTTCCTCATAGTTACTTGCTCACTATTTCAAAACAAAATTTCAAATACTTCACAAATTTCAAATAATTTTCAAACACAAGTTTTTTACGCATCCGTACATGGATCATTATCAAACTCTTATGAAAATTTTTATCCACACACTTCACATTTTCAAAAACAATTCAAAGTGAGCTAAGTAACTAAGAGCCCATGGATAACCATGGATGTAAAGGGTGCTAACACCTTCCCTTTACATAACCTATCCCCCGGACCCAAAAATCTTTTAAAAAGGTCTTTCCTGTTCTTTTATGCCTTTCCTTTGGATAAAATAAAAGTCGGTGGCGACTCTTGCTATCCGCAACATAACTAAAGTCAGTTCTCCCACCGTGTTACAACCGCATAATTTACATTAGTTAAACAAACGAAAATAAAAACTTTAATTAGTAAATGTTAAAATTATTTTGCCCCTTGGGCTTACAATGAAGGGAAATAAGTACAAAACTGGGGTTTTAAGTCTCCCATGGACGTTTCCTCTTTGTATGGAGGTAAGTGTTGAGGTTCCGCTCCTCGTGAAGTTGCTTGATCAGCTCCAACACTTTTTCTTGGCTAATCCTGAATTGAGCTTCGAAGGTATTCCTTTGTTCCTTTAGTTGGATCTTTGATTTCTGCAATTCTTCCAGGTTAGTGGGCATGTCTGGATGAAGGATGGTATAAGGAGTATCTCCTTCTGCAACAGGTTCCATAGTAACTGGTAGAATAACAGGATATGGCATCATAAGAGTCTGAGCACGTGCTCGTACCCATCCGAGATAAGGTTCATTAAAAATAGTTTACTTTGGTTCCAAATTGTTGCTATCAATCTTGTTCACCTTGTTCCAAGCTCGTATAAACCTTTGACGGTAACCCTGTAGATCGTTGTCGTAGTCGAACACAATACCCTGAATAAGCATACCATGAGGACCATTACTCCGAGCATAACCAAACTGACGTAGTGCTAAAGAAGGATTGTAGGTAATGCCCTCTCTTATGCCTAGAAGTGGCACATTAGGGAACTCCCCACAACGGTCAATGATAGTAACATTCTCCATAGATCGAGAGCACCAATGAATATCTGAATGAGAAAGTGACATGATTCTTTTAGACCACCTGAACCCTTGTTCATTCTTCATCACTGATCGAGGAAGGTGAGAAATAAACCACCTAAACAATAGAGGTATGCAGCACATCAGAGTTCCTCGTGCCTTCGTAGTACGAGTATGGAGAGAGTGTAAGATGTCTCCAAGTAATGTAGGCACTGGATTGCGAGTCAGAAATATGTTGATGGCGTGTACGTCTATGAACTGGTCTGGATTAGGGAACAACACTAGGCCATAGATTAGTAAGGCCAAGATCTCCTCAAAAGCATCATAACTCATAGCCTTCAGGAATATCTGAGCTTTCTCCATCAATACCTTAGCAAGAATACCCTTAACTCCGCTTCTCGTTTCTAGGACAATGTCTGATTTCTTCATATGTAAGGCTGCAGCAATGACTTCAGGTTTAGGCTCTTTTTCCAAGCCTGTGAAGGGTCTATGATCAAAGATAGGTATACCCAGTAGTTTAGAGAACTCCTCCATTGTAGGAACCAGCTGGTAGTCGGGGAATGTGAAGCAATGATGTTTAGGATCAAAGAACTAAAATAGAACACTCATCATGTCTTCATTGAACCCTGAAGTGACTAGATCCAGTAGGTGACCATGCCTTTTGATGAACTGGGAGTTTTCAGAAACTTGAGAGACCAATTCCTTAAGCTTAGGAGGTGTTCTACAAAGTTGATCCGGATAGTATTCCTACGAGCAGAAGCCAGGACCTGCAACAAAGAACAAAGATAAATCCTTTGGTCCTTGAAATGGTTAGTGAAAATGTTATGCTTATGATGCATGATGATGTTATGATGTTATGCTCAATCACAAATATGTGGCACACACAAACAAGTCACACAATAGTCCTAGGTTTAAGAGCTTGCATGAAGTTTAAAGGTAAGTACCCTCCCTTGAAGTTTAGTTGGTTCATCCTGTCCTACAAAAGTAACCGGGTTCTAAGGGATCTCAATATCACTGATCTTTCCCAAGGGTGGTTGTTCAGTAGGAAACTTACTTGCCAACCAAAACCCTCCAAGTTTAGGATCTCAATGAGTGTAGCATCGAGTATCAACCAACTTCAGTCTTCACCAAAGCCGGCTATCTCACTACTTTCTAAAGGTCAAGATGGGATGACTAGGGTTCTAAAAGTCAGTTAGTGTATTGACAACATATGGCAACCTCATATTATCCTTAACTTACTTAAGAAACATAAGCACCAACCAAGAAGTCACACTAACTATGGCCACCAGATCAACCATATCGGTATACGCCGTACAGTTTCCTTGGTTTATTGCCATTTACCTAAGGTACACTAGATCCGGGTTAGGATCTTTCACACATAAAGCCCAACAAGTAATATAAAGCAAACAAGGCAAACAATTTAAGTGATCTAATTCTTAAGGGTACCCATCTTTTATTAAATCCCCAGCAGAGTCGCCAGTTCTGTAACACGGTGAGAGAACTGACTTTCTATAAATGTTGCGGATAGCAAGAG
>OZ014521.1:48489875-48694875 GCA_963966055.1 Lathyrus aphaca | reverse complement strand
TTTAGTTAATGTTTTTTGTTCTTAACTTTTTGAGCTTTATTTGGATTTTAGAAAAAGAAAAATGAGTAAATGTGAATTGAATGACATAAATTTTTAACGATGTAACTCCAAAGATATTTCTAAGGAAATTTTTTAGAAATACATCTTCGAAGTATATCAGAATATTTTTTTAAAACGTATTTTGTATTTATTCGGAGATGAATTATAAAATAACAGACATATCAAAATAATATAACAATATAGTAATAGGAAATCATACATCACGAAAATCCAAAATGTAGTAATAATGTCAGGAAAAAAAGTACAATTATAATACTTAATCAAAATAAATACATACAATTATTGGATGTCTTTAACAACCTCTCATCTACATCTTTTGCTTCCTCTGTCAGGTATGCCTCATCGGCCATCAATCCCTCATCCTCACACGATGTCTGCGGTACAAAAGTGTCTCATGTGCCTCCAAAATAATGTCATTCAGTACTAGCTTGACAACATACCCCTCGGGGAAGATACCACCATCGATGCTTGTCCGCACAATCTCCAATATGCGGCGACAATGAGGTAAGAAATCCTCAATATGATCTACCTGAGCTTGTTGTTCCTTTAGAATCTCCTGGTGAGTTGGTGTCGGTGGATCTCTTGGAACAATCAACATCATGTACGAATGTGAGACCCTGAAGACCCACCTGATGTATCTGTCGACGTAGCTCCAATCATTTGGCCCTATGGTAGCCCGAGCCTCATCTGATACCAGATGACTCTGATAATCAGCAGACATCTTGTCAATCTATATATTAGTCAAGGCAGGAGGATCAGAGACATCATGGTGTCTAGGGATGTTCTGGGTGTACCCGAACTACCGCATGACACGCTCTGGAAAATGAGGAGCAGTGATACGCAATTTGTAGGCCATCCATCCGGAGTATAGCGATATGTCGTCAAAAAGTCGCGTCTGCCGATGATCAACATAGCAGTTGAACTAGATGTCCTCAACAACTAAGCGGTCAAGATAGACTCTGAAGGGTTCGACTGCCTGGTTGCCTCTCAACGTGATAAAATCACCGACACGAGGCATCTCCTCATTGTACTCATCCTAACTCCCCCAACTAACAATATGCGGGAATACATATATGCTTCGTCTTCCACTAACATACATCTTTCATATTGGAATACAGATATGTTAGGCAAACCCCCCCCCCCCAATTATACTCATGGATCTGTGTGAGATCCAAGAAGTACCGAAGGTATGCAACGTCAGTATATGTCGCACTCGTGTCCACAAAATTCATAGTGCCAACTAAAAATAGAAAATTTGCCCTCAAAACATGAGTCATGTGTATGGCCACCTCCTCGACATCACTATCATCCTGGTTTACTACAGCAAGCTCTTCATCAAAAATCTCATTCAAGAACAAAAACCTAACACGAGCACCCATGGTCTTATCCACCTCTTTAAGCGCCTTCCCTGGATCAGCCCCTAGATGTTCCACCATCATATTGATTGCCTCGTCTTTGGTCATATGACTATGATAGAGGAATCCCCCTTAAACAAAAGATGCAACAAAGATAAGACATTGTCTAGTGTGATAGACATCTCACCACGCAGGAGATGAAATGAAGAGGTCTCAGAGTGTCATCTCTCCATGAATGCATTAAGCATCTCGTGGTTGACCTGACTATAATCAATCATGCATAGGTCACTCAATCCAAAAGCAGCCAGAACCAACTGAAACCATTGCTCTTCTTACTGATCCAATGCTAAAATATTCCTCATATGGTTCAGAAACTTCTAGGCATCACGTACCTGTGAATTTCAAGAAATAATCAATGTAAGTAATAATCAATGTTAGAAATTAGCAAAGTTGAAAATTTATATTAACATAAAAATATAGTAATAAGGTGACTAATGTTACCTCTTTGTCCTAGATATAGTTGGCAGTATGGTCTAGGTACATAAGAAGTAGGGACAAATCAGATGGACCCCTTCGAAAGATTTTGGCCCAACATCAGCAACCTTAACCACCAAGGCACCTGATCAACAAGAGGTGGCACAGGTGCATCCTGTGCAACAGAATTACAATTCTAGCTCTAGTTTATAAATAAATCCGTATTCCAAAAAGTTTACCAGATCAATCCCAATAGTGTCATGAATGCCGGTTTCAAAAGCAAGCATCAACTTTGTCCCCACACCATCAGTACCAGCAACGAGAAATGAATCACCTGCTCAAAACAAGCCAAATCAATATCCAATAAAAAGAAACTAAGCAAATAAAAGTGATTGAGTATGGTTACTTCTGTTGTGGCAAAATCAACTTTAAATAAATTATTTTAGTAAGAGGTGAATTAAAATTATTTATGATTAAAGCCCAGTTTGAATTAACAACTTAATAAGTGCTTATCTTAATAGTGCTTATATATAAGCAATTTCTATAATAATAAAAAGGCAAAATATATTTGCACGAGTTATAAGTTGTTTTTATATACTACACCGGGTTCACGGAAATAAACTGAAAACTGCTTATGAGAGTGTCATGAATTTTTCTAAAAATCCCCAAAAAGTTTTGCAAGGGTCAATGTCGCTGAATAAACTCGAATAGTCAATACAAACAAATCTTAAACCCTAAACCCTAAATACGTATGAACATGTCGTATAATATGAAAAAGGCTTACCAAGGGGGAATAATCCACCGAAGCCTCCAATCCCAGGCGCCATCTTAGCTATCCTCCTAACAAGTTCAGAACCGGCATCAATATCAACACTGACATCTTTATACGTAAGTCCTTTACCATTACCGTCAGCCATAACAGAAACAACTCTCTTATCGTTCCTCTTCAACTTCAACTTCGATAATACGCCGTTGTAACCGTCAATTCCATTGTGCAAACCGTAGCTGATTCCGGCGGCGCATTGACAGCTGCGAGAATTAGGTTTAACTGATGCTACTGCAAGATAGTGGGAAATTTCAGTGGAAGCTCCAAAACTCATTGCTGAAGAGTGGTGGAATGGAACGGAGAGAGAACCCTAGGTTGGTTAGAACGGAAGGGAGAGGTGGCGGCTGTTGAAAAGATGGACGCGGCGGAGAGTTGGGAATTTTGAGAAGGTGATGTGTATGGTAGCGTTTATCAAACGGAGAACATTGGAGTGAGAGATCCTAAACCCCTGTGAATTAATCTCTGGATATATTAACAAAGTAATGTTATTGAAAGACATAATTTTCTTATTAACCTAACATTACCAACTCAAATTTAGTTTTTTAGTTATTTATTATTTATTTTAGGCAAATATGTGTATTCACTAACCAGTGTTTGTTATATATGTTGGGTTGTTATAAATAAGAATTTTTTTTTAATATAACATACTTTATTAATTAAATTTCCAAAATAACATAACTTTGAAAAAAATTACCAAACTAACATAGTTTGGTAATGCATTCGCCATTTGAATTGAAGAACTAGTGCAAATTATGTTGAATTCGCCAAATGGATTGGCTAGCATCAAAAAAGTTTGCCTAATTCGCCATTCCATTTGACGAATGAGTGATAATTCCATGCATGCATTCGCCAAATAGAATGTTGCATGTTTAGGGTTGTTTAGGGTTAGCAATTTTTTTACTATATATATGCCTCACTCATAAACATGTATGCCTCACTCATAAACATCAGATTTATCTCACTCCTTCCTTAGAAACCCTAAAAATTCATTCCTTTCAATCTCCCTCTCTCACAACATGGCTTCTCCCCGTCCATCTAGTTATGCATCGACGCCGTCTTCCTTAACATCAGAAGAACCGCTTCCAAAATTTGATATTTTGAAGAAAAATGCTTTAGTGTTTTTCTCGGCAACAAAGCCTCCTCTGAAGATGCTGTTATGGAACCCCCAAACTTTGGAACACTTGCACAGAGAATTAACCCGCTGGTTAGAAGGAGAGATCGGCCACAAAGAAAAGATAATTAAAATTGAGAAGCGGGTTGTGGAGTCTGGTGTGACGAAATGGAGAAAAATTGTCAATGATGCAGGTGTTCTTTCGATGATGCTAGGCGGAGGTGAAGTTGTCCTGATGGTTCTGATAGGCTAGATTTGTTGAATGTTGCAGTTGTTCTATTTATGTATGGTCATGTTTGAATTTATGTATTTTTCCGTTTTATTTATGTACGGTCATTTTCTGAATCATGTATTTCCTTGTTTTATTTATGTATGTTCGTGTTTGTGGTTGTATGATTTTACTGATATGAATGAAACGAACTAGGCTTCCATTTAAAATAAATACGGTTACAATGATTTAATTTACGATGTTGAGCTTGGTCCAACGTTGGGACATTTTTTACGATTGTGCCCGGGCTGACGACATGAACTACACAGTCTCACCATCTTATTCGCCGTATCCATTTCGGTGCGAATACGCGTGCTGTTAGGACGCCCTTTTTTCTTTCTTCGCATGTTCTCATTGTGCCAGACTATTTCCCCGTTGTAGGAGGGCCAGTAGTCCTCATTTGCAACAATCGGAAAGATTTTGTTGTAGACGTTGCAAAGATTATGCACTTGGTAAACAGGGGATAGTAAGCCTGAAGGGTCCAGCCAAACCTTCGAACATGCCGCTATGACATGGGAGCAAGGCATGCGAAAGGCTTGAAATTTTCCACAGTCGCACCAATTGTTATCAAGTTCTACCCGATAGGATCCCCTCGGTCTCCCTTCGTTGTGATCCATGATCTCATCAACATTGAAATGTCCCTTATTGCGGTTAAACACGGTGACCACATGTGTGTTAGACTTGGATGCTTCGTCTTTGATGAATGTCATAGAACTATCGCTGAACACTTGACCAGACTGTAGGATTGAACTCCACTTTGAACGCTTGGTGTCAAAAAGTGCTCCGAGCCTAAAGTAGGTTGACCTCACCAAAGCGGTTATCGGTAGGTTGCGGATTCCTTTGAAAACAGAGTTCATTGATTCCACGAGGTTTGTTGTCATGTGACCCCAGCGTTGTCCTTTGTCGTAGGCCCTGGTCCACTTATCTAAAGGAATCTGGTTTATCCATCTGAACGCATCTTCATTTCCCAGTCTGATTTCGTCACGATAATGTTTGAATGACGGTTCGGTTAATGAGTACCCTGCGTTCACGACCTTCTTCCGCAATGTCTTGTCTTTGATCTCTCTCATGAAGTTTTGCACTATGTGTCTAATACAATAGACATGTGTAGAAGGCGGTTCCTGCCAGCCGTTATCAACATTCTTCCATGCACTCTCAATTGATGCATGTCTGTCCGAAATCAAACATAAGTTAGATTGGGGAGCCACATGCAAGCGAAGATTTTTAAGGAAAAAACTCCATCCCTTGGCAGTCTCTCCCTCGACGATAGCGAATGCAATTGGGAAGATATTGTTGTTGCCGTCCTGTGCCACTGCCATCAATAGAGTTCCTTTGTATTTCCCGTAGAGCCATGTTCCATCAATTTGGATAATAGGCTTGCAGAAGGAAAAACCCTTTATACATGGGTCAAAAGCCCAAAAGAGCCGGTGGAATATGCCATTTCCACTAACACAATGACTTTCCGAAGTATACGCCGGCAAGATCTCAAGGATGACAACGGTCCCAGGTGCATAGTGCTTCAGTGCCAGCAAAAACTTTGGGAGTTCTTTGTACGAGTCCTCCCAGTTTCCGAATACAACGGCAACAGCCTTAGTTCTAGCAATCCATGCTTTCCTGTATGATGGAGTATAATTGTGCTTCTGAACTATGTGCTTAATTATCGTGCTGACCTTGACCGAAGGATCGTCAGCAACGATTGATAGGATATCGTTGCATATTAGCTGAGAGCTCAGTTGCCGATGATCCTGCAGTGAGTTGGTTATTACACATGTATGCTCCGGTCCCATTCAAGCAACCTTCCAATCTTCACTTCTCTTTCTGTATGATGCTGTTAATCGAAACGGACACGCCACGTTACGACAACGTATCATATATAATGTAGGATTCGTTCGGTCGACCTTATAATCAGCCGATAAATCCATGTGGTAAAATTTTATAGCTCGAACGCATTCTTCTTTTGTTCGAAAATGGTCGCCCTCCTTTAATGAACCTTGCCTTTGTGGATACGGATCATAAAATATGTCTGAAGATGGGCCTTCACTTCCCAAGTTCAAGTTTGTCATGTGTGGAGGAGGACGATATACATGACTGGCCGGGACCTCGTCTTCATTGACCATTTCATCAACTACTGCCTCCTCTTGTTCCTCGTCCTCATCAACAACATCGACTTCAGCCAAATCATTGTCAGATTCGAAAAAGACTTACGAATGATCAATGGGCTGAGACATTTGTTGTTGGTGAAGCGTAACATACAACTCGATATCATTGAAACCAGAATACTCATGGCTTAGAAACATAGTACGAACACTTTCGTCATCAGATATAGTTAATTGTAAATACATGACCTGGTTATCCTCATAGAATACTGGATTTTTGTAAATAATTACGTCCACTGGACCACGCTGCATTTTGTTTTCCAATCTCTTTTTTAGATGAGCGAAATTGGATTGTCGGACGATTGAGAACCGAGTAACCTCGGTGTTTCGAAAGTTGAAACCAGAATGGTTACATTCAAATATTTCGCCATTTATATGGGCGTTGATCATATACTGAGGTAATTGAGACATAGTTCGTATTCAAAGACTCTTTTAGATACGAAAATGTTTTGCAGTTTATGGTACAATGAAGATATGAAAATAATCTATAAATAGTAAAGGCAAAAATATATTTTATGGTTATATTTACTGTTCTGAATTAATGTGAATTAATGTCTCATAGGCTTATCTCCTGCACCATATAGGGTTATCTTCTGCACATATGTCTTATCTTCTGCACATATAGGTCTATCTTCTGCACATATAGGTTTATCTTCTGCACATATAGGTCTATCTTCTGCACATATAGGTCTATCATCTGCACATATAGGTTTATCTTCTGCACATATATATCTCTATATATATATATATGTATAAGTATATATATATGTATAAGTATTTATATATATATATATATATATATATATATATATATATATATAAATATATATATATATATATATATATATATATATATATATATATATATATATATGTATAAATATATATATATATATATATATATATATATATATATATATATATATATATGTATAAGTATATATATATATATATATGTATAAGTATATATATATATGTATAAGTATATATATATATGTATAAGTATATATATATGTATATGTATATATATATATATATATATATATATATATATATATATATATATATATATATACATAAGTATATATATATATATATGTATAAGTATATATATATATACATAAGTAAGTATATATATATATATATATATGTATATGTATATATGTATAAGTATATATATATATATATATATATATATGTATATATATATATATATATATATATATATATGTATGTATAAGTATATATATATATGTATAAGTATATATATATATATATATACATATATATATATATATATATATATATGTATAAGTATATATATATATATATGTATAAATATATATATATATATATATATATATATATATATATATATATATATATATATATATATATATATGTATAAATATATATATATGTATAAGTATAAGTATATATGTATAAGTATATATACATATATATGTCTTAAGTATATATATATATATAAGTATAAGTATATATATATATATGTCTTAAGTATATATATATATATAAGTATATATATATATATATATATATATATATATATATATATATATATATATATATATATATATATATATATATATATATATTTATATAAGTATAAGTAAATATACGTATATGTATACTCATTCATATATATATATATATATATATATATATATATATATATATATATATATATATATATATATATATATGTATATACTTATACACATATATATATATATATATATATATATATATATATATATATATATATATAACAAAAATATGAAACACAAAAATAACCAAATAACACATGCACAACATACCAATTGGCGAATTGGTTGTAAACTTGCATGCATTCGCCAAATGGTTTGGAGAATTGGTTCTAAAATTATGATTCATGCCATTCCATTTGGCGAATTGGTGAAAAGTTTCACATGTTCAACCAATGGTTTGACGAACATGTTACCAAACTATGTTAGTTTGGTAATTGTTTTCAAAGTTATGTTATTTTGGAAATTTAATTAATAAAGTATGTTATATTAAAAAAAAATTCAATAAATAACTCATAATTTAACTTTGATTCTTATAACAATTTTTTTAAAGACAGTCCACCTATTAAAGACAGGGACTAAATAACTCCGATTGAGAACATTATTTTTTTCCTCAAGCATTTGACCCTATTATGAAAGATCTAAGTGGTTTTCAATGGGGATAAAAAGTTACAATGTTCAAAGTTCTAAAAGTGTTCTTTGTCGTATTTGGCGTGGTCTTACTAATATTAGTTTTAGAAGGTAAAACCAAGAATTTCACTGTCTAATACAACCTATAGGATAGATAGATATGATTTTGAAACATCATCAACTTTGGTCAACCGTTCAAACTTACTGCATAATTGAAAACATCACAATGGTTAAAATATTTCTTCATATATACACATCATTGAATCAATAAGTAAATGCCAATAAAAATTTCAAAATTCCACATAAAATAACGGATTGATTAACTTTTGAAGCAAATTAATCAACATAAATAATTTGGCTCGGTTGGTGGCTTGAGTGCTCAATATGCAGAGAATGAAAAGGAAAAGAAGACATAGTAACATAATATGCTGATTAAAACAAGTTTTGCTTGGCAACTTTAAATGAAAATAAAATAGTGTTATAGTATCATTAATCAAGATAGAAACTTTGTTAACTTTAATCAAGAAAATCACAGTTGAGAGCAGAGTATACAAACGACATGTAATCATCTTCAATAACATCATATCCTTAAGTTGAATCATAACCTTCCCTCTTACTGTGAAAAACGTTATTAGAACCTAAGATTGAGAGATTTGTGGAATTGAAGAAAAGAACTTAAGATTGAGACATTATTGGAATTGAAGACTTGTTTGATATTTGAGAGATTTGAGACTTGTTTGCCTTTTTGTAGAAGAACATCTCTCATAAAGTTTTTATTTATTTATTTATTTATAATCTTGGGTCAAAGAAAATGCTTTTCACCAATTACTAAAAAGTACTTTGTCACCCTACTTATAAAGTGAGTCTGCAATTTTCTAGTTTTAGATGAACGTTAGTTTTGTGTAACTACTACATTGAATAATTGAAAACAAATGGGACCCTTCCATTGATCCCACCATCTCATCATGTTAGTACATCAAACAAACAAATCCACTCAAATTCTTTTAAATTATAATCATCTTTTATTTTAATGAAACACTTACTTATTGTTGGAGGTGTACAACATGCCTTTTCTTTTTCTAAATGTTGGCGGACTGTAAGTTTATAAACTACTATCTTTTAGTTTTCTTTTCTTTTTTATTTAGTTAATGTTTTTTGTTCTTAACTTTTTGAGCTTTATTTGGATTTTAGAAAAAGAAAAATGAGTAAATGTGAATTGAATGACATAAATTTTTAACGATGTAACTCCAAAGATATTTCTAAGGAAATTTTTTAGAAATACATCTTCGAAGTATATCAGAATATTTTTTTAAAACGTATTTTGTATTTATTCGGAGATGAATTATAAAATAACAGACATATCAAAATAATATAACAATATAGTAATAGGAAATCATACATCACGAAAATCCAAAATGTAGTAATAATGTCAGGAAAAAAAGTACAATTATAATACTTAATCAAAATAAATACATACAATTATTGGATGTCTTTAACAACCTCTCATCTACATCTTTTGCTTCCTCTGTCAGGTATGCCTCATCGGCCATCAATCCCTCATCCTCACACGATGTCTGCGGTACAAAAGTGTCTCATGTGCCTCCAAAATAATGTCATTCAGTACTAGCTTGACAACATACCCCTCGGGGAAGATACCACCATCGATGCTTGTCCGCACAATCTCCAATATGCGGCGACAATGAGGTAAGAAATCCTCAATATGATCTACCTGAGCTTGTTGTTCCTTTAGAATCTCCTGGTGAGTTGGTGTCGGTGGATCTCTTGGAACAATCAACATCATGTACGAATGTGAGACCCTGAAGACCCACCTGATGTATCTGTCGACGTAGCTCCAATCATTTGGCCCTATGGTAGCCCGAGCCTCATCTGATACCAGATGACTCTGATAATCAGCAGACATCTTGTCAATCTATATATTAGTCAAGGCAGGAGGATCAGAGACATCATGGTGTCTAGGGATGTTCTGGGTGTACCCGAACTACCGCATGACACGCTCTGGAAAATGAGGAGCAGTGATACGCAATTTGTAGGCCATCCATCCGGAGTATAGCGATATGTCGTCAAAAAGTCGCGTCTGCCGATGATCAACATAGCAGTTGAACTAGATGTCCTCAACAACTAAGCGGTCAAGATAGACTCTGAAGGGTTCGACTGCCTGGTTGCCTCTCAACGTGATAAAATCACCGACACGAGGCATCTCCTCATTGTACTCATCCTAACTCCCCCAACTAACAATATGCGGGAATACATATATGCTTCGTCTTCCACTAACATACACCTTTCATATTGGAATACAGATATGTTAGGCAAACCCCCCCCCCCAATTATACTCATGGATCTGTGTGAGATCCAAGAAGTACCGAAGGTATGCAACGTCAGTATATGTCGCACTCGTGTCCACAAAATTCATAGTGCCAACTAAAAATAGAAAATTTGCCCTCAAAACATGAGTCATGTGTATGGCCACCTCCTCGACATCACTATCATCCTGGTTTACTACAGCAAGCTCTTCATCAAAAATCTCATTCAAGAACAAAAACCTAACACGAGCACCCATGGTCTTATCCACCTCTTTAAGCGCCTTCCCTGGATCAGCCCCTAGATGTTCCACCATCATATTGATTGCCTCGTCTTTGGTCATATGACTATGATAGAGGAATCCCCCTTAAACAAAAGATGCAACAAAGATAAGACATTGTCTAGTGTGATAGACATCTCACCACGCAGGAGATGAAATGAAGAGGTCTCAGAGTGTCATCTCTCCATGAATGCATTAAGCATCTCGTGGTTGACCTGACTATAATCAATCATGCATAGGTCACTCAATCCAAAAGCAGCCAGAACCAACTGAAACCATTGCTCTTCTTACTGATCCAATGCTAAAATATTCCTCATATGGTTCAGAAACTTCTAGGCATCACGTACCTGTGAATTTCAAGAAATAATCAATGTAAGTAATAATCAATGTTAGAAATTAGCAAAGTCGAAAATTTATATTAACATAAAAATATAGTAATAAGGTGACTAATGTTACCTCTTTGTCCTAGATATAGTTGGCAGTATGGTCTAGGTACATAAGAAGTAGGGACAAATCAGATGGACCCCTCCGAAAGCTTTTGGCCCAACATCAGCAACCTTAACCACCAAGGCACCTGATCAACAAGAGGTGGCACAGGTGCATCCTGTGCAACAGAATTACAATTCTAGCTCTAGTTTATAAATAAATCCGTATTCCAAAAAGTTTACCAGATCAATCCCAATAGTGTCATGAATGCCGGTTTCAAAAGCAAGCATCAACTTTGTCCCCACACCATCAGTACCAGCAACGAGAAATGAATCACCTGCTCAAAACAAGCCAAATCAATATCCAATAAAAAGAAACTAAGCAAATAAAAGTGATTGAGTATGGTTACTTCTGTTGTGGCAAAATCAACTTTAAATAAATTATTTTAGTAAGAGGTGAATTAAAATTATTTATGATTAAAGCCCAGTTTGAATTAACAACTTAATAAGTGCTTATCTTAATAGTGCTTATATATAAGCAATTTCTATAATAATAAAAAGACAAAATATATTTGCACGAGTTATAAGTTGTTTTTATATACTACACCGGGTTCACGGAAATAAACTGAAAACTCCTTATGAGAGTGTCATGAATTTTTCTAAAAATCCCCAAAAAATTTTGCAAGGGTCAATGTCGCTGAATAAACTCGAATAGTCAATACAAACAAATCTTAAACCCTAAACCCTAAATACGTATGAACATGTCGTATAATATGAAAAAGGCTTACCAAGGGGGAATAATCCACCGAAGCCTCCAATCCCAGGCGCCATCTTAGCTATCCTCCTAACAAGTTCAGAACCGGCATCAATATCAACACTGACATCTTTATACGTAAGTCCTTTACCATTACCGTCAGCCATAACAGAAACAACTCTCTTATCGTTCCTCTTCAACTTCAACTTCGATAATACGCCGTTGTAACCGTCAATTCCATTGTGCAAACCGTAGCTGATTCCGGCGGCGCATTGACAGCTGCGAGAATTAGGTTTAACTGATGCTACTGCAAGATAGTGGGAAATTTCAGTGGAAGCTCCAAAACTCATTGCTGAAGAGTGGTGGAATGGAACGGAGAGAGAACCCTAGGTTGGTTAGAACGGAAGGGAGAGGTGGCGGCTGTTGAAAAGATGGACGCGGCGGAGAGTTGGGAATTTTGAGAAGGTGATGTGTATGGTAGCGTTTATCAAACAGAGAACATTGGAGTGAGAGATCCTAAACCCCTGTGAATTAATCTCTGGATATATTAACAAAGTAATGTTATTGAAAGACATAATTTTCTTATTAACCTAACATTACCAACTCAAATTTAGTTTTTTAGTTATTTATTATTTATTTTAGGCAAATATGTGTATTCACTAACCAGTGTTTGTTATATATGTTGGGTTGTTATAAATAAGAATTTTTTTTTAATATAACATACTTTATTAATTAAATTTCCAAAATAACATAACTTTGAAAAAAATTACCAAACTAACATAGTTTGGTAATGCATTCGCCATTTGAATTGAAGAACTAGTGCAAATTATGTTGAATTCGCCAAATGGATTGGCTAGCATCAAAAAAGTTTGCCTAATTCGCCATTCCATTTGACGAATGAGTGATAATTCCATGCATGCATTCGCCAAATAGAATGTTGCATGTTTAGGGTTGTTTAGGGTTAGCAATTTTTTTACTATATATATGCCTCACTCATAAACATGTATGCCTCACTCATAAACATCAGATTTATCTCACTCCTTCCTTAGAAACCCTAAAAATTCATTCCTTTCAATCTCCCTCTCTCACAACATGGCTTCTCCCCGTCCATCTAGTTATGCATCGACGCCGTCTTCCTTAACATCAGAAGAACCGCTTCCAAAATTTGATATTTTGAAGAAAAATGCTTTAGTGTTTTTCTCGGCAACAAAGCCTCCTCTGAAGATGCTGTTATGGAACCCCCAAACTTTGGAACACTTGCACAGAGAATTAACCCGCTGGTTAGAAGGAGAGATCGGCCACAAAGAAAAGATAATTAAAATTGAGAAGCGGGTTGTGGAGTCTGGTGTGACGAAATGGAGAAAAATTGTCAATGATGCAGGTGTTCTTTCGATGATGCTAGGCGGAGGTGAAGTTGTCCTGATGGTTCTGATAGGCTAGATTTGTTGAATGTTGCAGTTGTTCTATTTATGTATGGTCATGTTTGAATTTATGTATTTTTCCGTTTTATTTATGTACGGTCATTTTCTGAATCATGTATTTCCTTGTTTTATTTATGTATGTTCGTGTTTGTGGTTGTATGATTTTACTGATATGAATGAAACGAACTAGGCTTCCATTTAAAATAAATACGGTTACAATGATTTAATTTACGATGTTGAGCTTGGTCCAACGTTGGGACATTTTTTACGATTGTGCCCGGGCTGACGACATGAACTACACAGTCTCACCATCTTATTCGCCGTATCCATTTCGGTGCGAATACGCGTGCTGTTAGGACGCCCTTTTTTCTTTCTTCGCATGTTCTCATTGTGCCAGACTATTTCCCCGTTGTAGGAGGGCCAGTAGTCCTCATTTGCAACAATCGGAAAGATTTTGTTGTAGACGTTGCAAAGATTATGCACTTGGTAAACAGGGGATAGTAAGCCTGAAGGGTCCAGCCAAACCTTCGAACATGCCGCTATGACATGGGAGCAAGGCATGCGAAAGGCTTGAAATTTTCCACAGTCGCACCAATTGTTATCAAGTTCTACCCGATAGGATCCCCTCGGTCTCCCTTCGTTGTGATCCATGATCTCATCAACATTGAAATGTCCCTTATTGCGGTTAAACACGGTGACCACATGTGTGTTAGACTTGGATGCTTCGTCTTTGATGAATGTCATAGAACTATCGCTGAACACTTGACCAGACTGTAGGATTGAACTCCACTTTGAACGCTTGGTGTCAAAAAGTGCTCCGAGCCTAAAGTAGGTTGACCTCACCAAAGCGGTTATCGGTAGGTTGCGGATTCCTTTGAAAACAGAGTTCATTGATTCCACGAGGTTTGTTGTCATGTGACCCCAGCGTTGTCCTTTGTCGTAGGCCCTGGTCCACTTATCTAAAGGAATCTGGTTTATCCATCTGAACGCATCTTCATTTCCCAGTCTGATTTCGTCACGATAATGTTTGAATGACGGTTCGGTTAATGAGTACCCTGCGTTCACGACCTTCTTCCGCAATGTCTTGTCTTTGATCTCTCTCATGAAGTTTTGCACTATGTGTCTAATACAATAGACATGTGTAGAAGGCGGTTCCTGCCAGCCGTTATCAACATTCTTCCATGCACTCTCAATTGATGCATGTCTGTCCGAAATCAAACATAAGTTAGATTGGGGAGCCACATGCAAGCGAAGATTTTTAAGGAAAAAACTCCATCCCTTGGCAGTCTCTCCCTCGACGATAGCGAATGCAATTGGGAAGATATTGTTGTTGCCGTCCTGTGCCACTGCCATCAATAGAGTTCCTTTGTATTTCCCGTAGAGCCATGTTCCATCAATTTGGATAATAGGCTTGCAGAAGGAAAAACCCTTTATACATGGGTCAAAAGCCCAAAAGAGCCGGTGGAATATGCCATTTCCACTAACACAATGACTTTCCGAAGTATACGCCGGCAAGATCTCAAGGATGACAACGGTCCCAGGTGCATAGTGCTTCAGTGCCAGCAAAAACTTTGGGAGTTCTTTGTACGAGTCCTCCCAGTTTCCGAATACAACGGCAACAGCCTTAGTTCTAGCAATCCATGCTTTCCTGTATGATGGAGTATAATTGTGCTTCTGAACTATGTGCTTAATTATCGTGCTGACCTTGACCGAAGGATCGTCGGCAACGATTGATAGGATATCGTTGCATATTAGCTGAGAGCTCAGTTGCCGATGATCCTGCAGTGAGTTGGTTATTACACATGTATGCTCCGGTCCCATTCAAGCAACCTTCCAATCTTCACTTCTCTTTCTGTATGATGCTGTTAATCGAAACGGACACGCCACGTTACGACAACGTATCATATATAATGTAGGATTCGTTCGGTCGACCTTATAATCAGCCGATAAATCCATGTGGTAAAATTTTATAGCTCGAACGCATTCTTCTTTTGTTCGAAAATGGTCGCCCTCCTTTAATGAACCTTGCCTTTGTGGATACGGATCATAAAATATGTCTGAAGATGGGCCTTCACTTCCCAAGTTCAAGTTTGTCATGTGTGGAGGAGGACGATATACATGACTGGCCGGGACCTCGTCTTCATTGATCATTTCATCAACTACTGCCTCCTCTTGTTCCTCGTCCTCATCAACAACATCGACTTCAGCCAAATCATTGTCAGATTCGAAAAATACTTACGAATGATCAATGGGCTGAGACATTTGTTGTTGGTGAAGCGTAACATACAACTCGATATCATTGAAACCAGAATACTCATGGCTTAGAAACATAGTACGAACACTTTCGTCATCAGATATAGTTAATTGGAAATACATGACCTGGTTATCCTCATAGAATACTGGATTTTTGTAAATAATGACGTCCACTGGACCACGCTGCATTTTGTTTTCCAATCTCTTTTTTAGATGAGCGAAATTGGATTGTCGGACGATTGAGAACCGAGTAACCTCGGTGTTTCGAAAGTTGAAACCAGAATGGTTACATTCAAATATTTCGCCATTTATATGGGCGTTGATCATATACTGAGGTAATTGAGACATAGTTCGTATTCAAAGACTCTTTTAGATACGAAAATGTTTTGCAGTTTATGGTACAATGAAGATATGAAAATAATCTATAAATAGTAAAGGCAAAAATATATTTTATGGTTATATTTACTGTTCTGAATTAATGTGAATTAATGTCTCATAGGCTTATCTCCTGCACCATATAGGGTTATCTTCTGCACATATGTCTTATCTTCTGCACATATAGGTCTATCTTCTGCACATATAGGTTTATCTTCTGCACATATAGGTCTATCTTCTGCACATATAGGTCTATCATCTGCACATATAGGTTTATCTTCTGCACATATATATCTCTATATATATATATGTATAAGTATATATATATATATGTATAAGTATTTATATATATATATATATATATATATATAAATATATATATATATATATATATATATATATATATATATATATGTATAAATATATATATATATATATATATATATATATGTATAAGTATATATATATATATATATGTATAAGTATATATATATATGTATAAGTATATATATATATATGTATA
The DNA here is from genome assembly GCA_963966055.1 of Lathyrus aphaca. NCBI lineage: Eukaryota > Viridiplantae > Streptophyta > Magnoliopsida > Fabales > Fabaceae > Lathyrus > Lathyrus aphaca. The sequence goes on along the minus strand of OZ014521.1, from coordinate 48,678,080 downwards.
AGTATATATATATATATATATATATATATATATATATATATATATATATATATATATATATATATATATATATACATAAGTATATATATATATATATATGTATAAGTATATATATATATACATAAGTAAGTATATATATATATATATATATATATATATATATATATATATGTATATGTATATATGTATAAGTATATATATATATATGTATATATATATATATATATATATATATATATATATATATATATATATATATGTATGTATAAGTATATATATATATGTATAAGTATATATATATATATATATATATATATATATATATATATACATATATATATATATATATATATATATATATATATATATATATATATGTATAAGTATATATATATATATATGTATAAATATATATATATATATATATATATATATATATATATATATATATATATATATATATATATATGTATAAATATATATATATGTATAAGTATAAGTATATATGTATAAGTATATATACATATATATATCTTAAGTATATATATATATATATAAGTATAAGTATATATATATATGTCTTAAGTATATATATATATAAGTGTATATATATATATATATATATATATATATATATATATATATATATATATATATATATATATATATATATATATATTTATATAAGTATAAGTAAATATACGTATATGTATACTCATTCATATATATATATATATATATATATATATATATATATATATATATATATATATATATATATATATATATATATATATATATATATATATATATATATATATATATATGTATATACTTATACACATATATATATATATATATATATATGACAAAAATATGAAACACAAAAATAACCAAATAACACATGCACAACATACCAATTGGCGAATTGGTTGTAAACTTGCATGCATTCGCCAAATGGTTTGGCGAATTGGTTGGAAAATTATGATTCATGCCATTCCATTTGGCGAATTGGTGAAAAGTTTCACATGTTCAACCAATGGTTTGACGAACATGTTACCAAACTATGTTAGTTTGGTAATTTTTTTCAAAGTTATGTTATTTTGGAAATTTAATTAATAAAGTATGTTATATTAAAAAAAAAATCAATAAATAACTCATAATTTAACTTTGATTCTGATAACAATTTTTTTAAAAACAGTCCACCTATTAAAGACAGGGACTAAATAACTTCGATTGAGAACATTATTTTTTTCCTCAAGCATTTGACCCTATTATGAAAGATCTAAGTGGTTTTCAATGGGGATAAAAAGTTACAAAGTTCAAAGTTCTAAAAGTGTTCTTTGTCGTATTTGGCGTGGTCTTACTAATATTAGTTTTAGAAGGTAAAACCAAGAATTTCACTGTCTAATACAACCTATAGGATAGATAGATATGATTTTGAAACATCATCAACTTTGGTCAACCGTTCAAACTTACTGCATAATTGAAAACATCACAATGGTTAAAATATTTCTTCATATATACACATCATTGAATTAATAAGTAAATGCCAATAAAAATTTCAAAATTCCACATAAAATAACAGATTGATTAACTTTTGAAGCAAATTAATCAACAAAAATAATTTGGCTCGGTTGGTGGCTTGAGTGCTCAATATGGAGAGAATGAAAAGGAAAAGAAGACATAGTAACATAATATGCTGATTAAAACAAGTTTTGCTTGGCTACTTTAAATGAAAATAAAATAGTGTTATAGTATCATTAATCAAGATAGAAACTTTGTTACCTTTAATCAAGAAAATCACAGTTGAGAGCAGAGTATACAAACGACATGTAATCATCTTCAATAACATCATATCCTTAAGCTGAATCATAACCTTCCCTCTTACTGTGAAAAACGTTATTAGAACCTAAGATTGAGAGATTTGTGGAATTGAAGAAAAGAACTTAAGATTGAGACATTATTGGAATTGAAGACTTGTTTGATATTTGAGAGATTTGAGACTTGTTTGCCTTTTTGTAGAAGAACATCTCTCATAAAGTTTTTATTTATTTATTTATTTATAATCTTGGGTCAAAGAAAATGCTTTTCACCAATTACTAAAAAGTACTTTGTCACCCTACTTATAAAGTGAGTCTGCAATTTTCTAGTTTTAGATGAAAGTTAGTTTTGTGTAACTACTACATTGAATAATTGAAAACAAATGGGACCCTTCCATTGATCCCACCATCTCATCATGTTAGTACATCAAACAAACAACTCCACTCAAATTCTTTTAAATTATAATCATCTTTTATTTTAATGAAACACTTACTTATTGTTGGAGGTGTACAATATGCCTTTTCTTTTTCTAAATGTTGGCGGACTGTAAGTTTATAAACTACTATCTTTTAGTTTTCTTTTCTTTTTTATTTAGTTAATGGTTTTTGTTCTTAACTTTTTGAGCTTTATTTGGATTTTAGAAAAAGAAAAATGAGTAAATGTGAATTGAATGACATAAATTTTTAACGATGTAACTCCAAAGATATTTCTAAGGAAATTTTTTAGAAATACATCTTCGAAGTATATCAGAATATTTTTTTAAAACGTATTTTGTATTTATTCGGAAATGAATTATAAAATAACAGACATATCAAAATAATATAACAATATAGTAATAGGAAATCATACATCACGAAAATCCAAAATGTAGTAATAATGTCAGGAAAAAAAGTACAATTATAATACTTAATCAAAATAAATACAGACAATTATTGGATGTCTTTAACAACCTTTCATCTACATCTTTTGCTTCCTCTGTCAGGAATGCCTCATCGGCCATCAATCCCTCATCCTCACGCGATGTCTGCGGTACAAAAGTGTCTCATGTGCCTCCAAAATAATGTCATTCAGTACTAGCTTGACAACATACCCCTCGGGGAAGATACCACCATCGATGCTTGTCCGCACAATCTCCAATATGCGGCGACAATGAGGTAAGAAATCCTCAATATGATCTACCTGAGCTTGTTGTTCCTTTAGAATCTCCTGGTGAGTTGGTGTCGGTGGATCTCTTGGAACAATCGACATCATGTACGAATGTGAGACCCTGAAGACCCACCTGATGTATCTGTCGACGTAGCTCCAATCATTTGGCCCTATGGTAGCCCGAGCCTCATCTGATACCAGATGACTCTGATAATCAGCAGACATCTTGTCAATCTATATATTAGTCAAGGCAGGAGGATCAGAGACATCATGGTGTCTAGGGATGTTCTGGGTGTACCCGAACTACCGCATGACACGCTCTGGAAAATGAGGAGCAGTGATACGCAATTTGTAGGCCATCCATCCGGAGTATAGCGATATGTCGTCAAAAAGTCGCGTCTGCCGATGATCAACATAGCAGTTGAACTAGATGTCCTCAACAACTAAGCGGTCAAGATAGACTCTGAAGGGTTCGACTGCCTGGTTGCCTCTCAACGTGATAAAATCACCAACACGAGGCATCTCCTCATTGTACTCATCCTAACTCCCCCAACTAACAATATGCGGGAATACATATATGCTTCGTCTTCCACTAACATACATCTTTCATATTGGAATACAAATATGTTAGGCAAACCCCCCCCCCCCCCAATTATACTCATGGATCTGTGTGAGATCCAAGAAGTACCGAAGGTATGCAACGTCAGTATATGTCGCACTCGTGTCCACAAAATTCATAGTGCCAACTAAAAATAGAAAATTTGCCCTCAAAACATGAGTCATGTGTATGGCCACCTCCTCGACATCACTATCAGCCTGGTTTACTACAGCAAGCTCTTCATCAAAAATCTCATTCAAGAACAAAAACCTAACACGAGCACCCATGGTTTTATCCACCTCTTTAAGCGCCTTCCCTGGATCAGCCCCTAGATGTTCCACCATCATATTGATTGCCTCGTCTTTGGTCATATGACTATGATAGAGGAATCCCCCTTAAACAAAAGATGCAACAAAGATAAGACATTGTCTAGTGTGATAGACATCTCACCACGCAGGAGATGAAATGAAGAGGTCTCAGAGTGTCATCTCTCCATGAATGCATTAAGCATCTCGTGGTTGACCTGACTATAATCAATCATGCATAGGTCACTCAATCCAAAAGCAGCCAGAACCAACTGAAACCATTGCTCTTCTTACTGATCCAATGCTAAAATATTCCTCATATGGTTCAGAAACTTCTAGGCATCACGTACCTGGGAATTTCAAGAAATAATCAATGTAAGTAATAATCAATGTTAGAAATAATCAAAGTCGAAAATTTATATTAACATAAAAATATAGTAATAATGTGACTAATGTTACCTCTTTGTCCTAGATATAGTTGGCAGTATGGTCTAGGTACATAAGAAGTAGGGACAAATCAGATGGACCCCTCCGAAAGCTTTTGGCCCAACATCAGCAACCTTAACCACCAAGGCACCTGATCAACAAGAGGTGGCACAGGTGCATCCTACTGCCCGAGGGACGATGGGGGAAGTGACGCGTCAGCTGGTGCATCCCGTGTCTGTGGGAAGAAGATGAAGAAGGTTGAATGGACTGAGATGTAGCTGGAGTGACTTGAGATGTAGATGGAGTGGCCTGAGGTGAAGGTTGAACCCCAAGAGTGGATTGAGCCTCAGGAGTAGATTATACACAAGCAATCAACGCCTCTCCCTGACCAGAGGTATATGCTGCATCCGGAACTGGCTGGCTCCACTCCCTCCAAATGAATGCATGCTGGAAAACTCGTCTATGTCTCAATCGGTCTGCTCTATCATCCATTATGCATGCATGGTCAAATTAACTATGGAATGAGTTTACGAAAAAGATTAGCATCAACACAAACAAGAAAATTATAAAACAAAAAGAATAAAAAATAGATTAAGAAAAATTTCACTATGCCAAATAAGACCTTAGACAACACTTTTTTTTGCCCTTAGACAACGCTTTAAAGCGCTGTCTAAACCACCGCTGCTAAAGGTTTAGACAACACTCTTTTAAATCTTAAAAGCGTTGTCTAAAGGGTGTTATATTTAATAAAAAGCGATGTCTATGGTATCATTAGACAACGCTTTATAACTTTTTTAGGAATACCTTAGACAGCGCTTTTGGTAAAAGCGTTGTCTAAGCCCCATCTTTTTAAATTTATTTAGGTATACCTTAGACAACGCTTTTGGTAAAAGCGCTTTCTAAGCCCCCCCCCCCCCCCTTAGAAAGCGCTTTTGTTAAAAGCGCTTTCTAAGCCCCGCCTTAAACAATGCTTTTTGTGTAAAGCGCTGTCTAAGGTATACAAAAATTTTAATATAAATTTTTTAAACCACTTTTTTTACCAGGTTTTTCAACCAGAATTTTGACCTGTTTTTCAACCAATTTTTTTACAGACAAATATCAAACCAATATATATACCAATTTTAAAACCAATTTGGCCTATTAAATATACCAATATATATATATATATATATATATATATATATATATATATATATATATATATATATATATATATATATATATATATATATATATATATCAATTTATGCACCAAAATTATAATTACAAATCATTACATTTTTCTACAAATGTACATATTATAATTACATATTACTTATCTAACCAAAGCATTGCTTCAAATCTACATAGGTCCTGAAACGACACAAAGATTGTAATTCAATTAATAAAAGAATACAATATTATAGTTACAACGTTACACATATTTAAATTCTCATCAACTAAAGTAAGAGTACAATATTATACCTGATAAAACACTGAGCTCTATAATGTATTGCCATCATTCCTCTTTGATTCCGTCCACTTGATCTTTTAAATAATATGCACACTTGAATTCATCAAAGTACTACATAATAATATAACATAGTTTGATTTAATTTCAACTATTTAATTATATGAGAGATATGTTTAAATATTAAAATAACTCATAAGTTAGAAATACATACATCGGTGGGAATCTCTAATCGGCCCAAAAAAAGAGTATCTCTCATAAACCTCAACATGAAATATCCGTAATCTATTTGATTACGTTGTTGAGGACACTACAGATGAAAAGAAAATATGGATAAATCCTAAGTTTTATCAAGTATCATCACTAATATAATAAAAAATGTGATAATTAATAATATATCGCCACTTTTATCTATGTAATGTTGTTGGCTCTCCTCTTTGATGTTTGGATATCTCTTTGGGCTCGAAAAGCTTGTATGATGCTAATAAAATATAAAATAATTAGAACAATTCACATAAATTAATAAATACATACAAGAATATTTAGAACAATCTCACTTACGTGTCAACCGTGTTCTTCATACTCGGGTATGTTGTCCAATCATTTCCTAACGAGTCAAGATAATAAACAATTTCTCTGATAGGATTGATTGCGAGCAACAACCAATGTCCACTTTATGATTAAACAAATGTTAGATGTAAATTTTCTACACGACGTCAAAATACAAAATAACTATAATAGATAAATTTAGAAAGAAAATCTAACCCGGTATTAAACGGTATAAAGAACAACTTCTTCGCATCTTTGTTGGCCATGAAGAGGTTGAGAACATACACCATCACGTCATCTGGTCTACTTAAGATTAAAGCTAAGTTGACGGACGCGGGTGCTAAGAATCCAAATCTTTCGTCCAATCCATTTGGTCGCATCACTTTGTCATACAAAAACCTTAAATAAAAACATCATTAACATTAGACTATTCATTTGAAACATAAAGTAAATAAGTTGTTCAATTAATATAACAAAGTAGACCGGATTTACCTCACGTATGTATTGACAACATTGACGCCTATTTCTTCACGACCCAAAACTTGCATAAATTCTTCATTGCCAATTAATTGTTCGTATTCAAAGCCAAAAATACCTTCCTCCATATGTATAAAACGAACACCTCCGGTCGGAATATTTGTCATCTCTAGAAACGTCCGAAGGCACGACCTATACTTGGAGGTAGGTTTTTTCCTAGCAGTGGTCTTCTTAGCACCAACCTTTTTTTGTTGTGTGGAGACGTTGCTAACCTCCTTATCATGAAGCTACATATCATATAAATAGTTAGATGAAGTATAAAATTAAGAATTTAACATCTTCCATGCATATATGTCATATAATTGTAATGTACCTGTTTTTTTGAAACAACAGACTCGGTATGCCGCGGAATAGCCTTATCTTTTGATTTGGATCTTGTTGGAGTCTAATTAACATAACCAAGTAAAAAAAGTACGTAAAATGCGCGTAAAAACTTTGAATCTACACATTAAGGTTAACAAAGGTTCATAATGGTTTTAGGCATACCTCATATCCTACGTTAATGAGGCTTGTCGACCATGCAACAAACGAACCTAATGCTTGTTCCACCGTTGTTGCATCCGAAACATCGTCAGGATATGGTAATAATGCATTCGGCTCAACTGCAATATCAACCAAGACTTTCAAACATCCAGTAGGGAGCTCTCTAGTATGAAGTAATTCTCCGCTATTGTTGTGCATTTTTCCCTTGCCAACCATCCGATAATATGGTGACGATAAATATAGCTGACAATGGGAAATGCCCTAAAACCAATAATAAAATGAAATTGTCAATAATGTGTATATATGTCAATTACATAATTTAAGCTAATAGTTAAATTTAAGACAAATATATATAATTACCTCTGGATTGGTCGGTTGAAAGTTACAGTTGATACTATCTTTGTCTGAAGCATCTTTAAAACATGCTGAAGTGCTAGCCTCTTTTTCTTTCCTTAATGCATCAAGCTCAGCTTGCATTGCTTCCAATTTTGTATTAAGCTCTCGATTACTAGAAGCCTTTCCTTTTTTAATACTTAAGGAGGTCAGAGTGACCCCAAATCCCCTACCCCTCACCCGACCCAAATACTCACGAACATCTAATGCCCGACTAAGTATGCTCCTAGTATCATCTGGAGATAAAGCTGTCTGAGATAGCGTCTCCTGAAAATCGGATGAATATCGAATACTTGTCAAATATTTTTTAATATAGTTTTTATTTAATTAAATAAATAATGTTATACTTACACATTTCTCATACACCTGTAAAACATATTCTTTAGCAACTCTAGATTTGCCCACACGGGCTTCCTTCCACAAAACATGTGCAGGAAGAGATCTTTCAGAATTTTTCTCCTTCTACAACTACACATTAAGTCATACAATATGATCAAATAAAACTCATATATGATGAACAAATATATTATTGCAATTTATAGATACTTACCATAGATTGTTCTAAGCGTCCATATCCGACACGTCCTTTTCGATGTGGATACGTGGGACTTGATGCTCTTTCTCGATTTGTGTCACTTATTCTTTTAAATGTTGGGTCCTTTCATTTGGATTTGAACGCTTCCCATTCTTCTTGTGAAATCAAACTTTCATATTTCTTTGGAATCCCCGCATCAACATGATTACCATCTGCATCCCTAAGATACCTGGTTGATAAAAATGTTCTAAACCCTCTTAGTAGCTTTCCGGCCAATTTCATACAAAAATCTCTTCTATCATCTTCGATGTTGAAACACCTCTAAGAAAAACATACAGATTGTGTTAGTACAAGTAATTTAAAGAACATAAATTAGAAGAATTGCAAGTAATTTAAAGAACATAATGCGCGTTATTGTACCTTTATCTCAGTCCAAATTTTTTGTTTGGATTCATTAAACTCTTTGTTTCTCCAATCATCACAAGTAATGGGAATCTCATTCCTTACTAGTGCACCAACGAAACTAGTCAAGGTATGACCGTTAGGTTCTATAAGCTGCCCAAGATCGCTCCAATGCACATCTAGAATGATGCCTCGGTCTCTACCATGGATCACTCTCCTCGTCACGGTTATGCCTCTTCTAATCTCTTCTTCTGTAGATATTTTTTTACTACCTCCTTCATGCGTAGAATGATCATCATGTGGGTGATCATCATTAGTGGCCATATCTAAGTTATAACAAAAAAGGAATCAACTATATAAGTTATAACAATATAAGTTAACAAAAGTAAGTTATAAGTTAACAATATCAACAATATAATTTCAAACCAATATAATTTCAACCAATATAAGTTATAACAATGTCAACAATAATGTCAACAATGTCAATAACAATATCAATTATATAATTCCAAACCAATATAATTTAAACCAATATAAGTTAAAAAGAGCTTAAACTAATAATGTCAACTATATACAAGAGCTTAAACCAATATAAGTTATAACAATGTCAACAACAATGTCAACAATGTCAACTACAACAAAGGGTTCTAACAATGTACCTTATGAGTCAAAACTCAGTTTCTACAAAAAGGGTTCTAAACTCAACTTATAAACTCAGTTTCTAAGAAAAAGCTAGAATGAATCAAAACAACTTCAACAGGACTAATGAGTCAAAACTCAGTTTCTATAAGTTATAACAATGTCAACAACAATGTCAACTACAACAAAGGTTCTAACAATGTACCTTATGAGTCAAAACTACAAAAAAAAACGAATGAATCAAAACAACTTCAAACACTAAACTCAGTCAACAAAAATAAAAGATTCTTCAAACACCAGTAAAAAAAGCTAGAAACGAAGAACATACCGCAAAAAGGGAAGAACACCAGAAACCAAAAACTCAGTCAACTCCCAAATGTCCATTCGCGGCGAAAGATTCTTCAAACACTTCTTCAATGATCGATTCAAGGTTTATGGAGGTTCTGTTGTTTAGGTTAATTGCGTTTCGCTGGAGGGAAAATAAAAGTACAGAAAGAACGAAAATAGAAACTGAGTCTAATATTTTATTTTAATTAGACCTTAGGCATCGCTTTTGAGAAAGCGCTGTTTAAGGGTGACATCTAAAAGCGCTTTTTAAAAGCGATGTCTAAGGTTGACCTTAGACAACGCTTTTGATTTTTTTTTTAATTTTAAGACCTTAGACAACGCTTTATCAAAAGCGATGTCTAAGATATACCTTTAAAAGCATTGTCTAAAGGGCACCTTAGACAGCGCTTTTTAAGATATTTTGTGAACAGTTTCCGTGTTTTAAATTTTTTTAACTTATAACAGCGTTTTTTCACATAAGTGTTGTCTAAGGGGCGCTGTTAAATGTGATTTTTGTTGTAGTACATGAAATGTTGAATTTTTCAGAGATGTATCTCCAGAATTTTTGGAATCTCAGAGGTCACGTCAATGGCATCCTCTGTCCCTCAGAATGCAAAATTTGAAGCCCCGGTCATCCATTTAAGCCAACAAACAAAACATACACTTACTTTAAACTATGTTTAAGTTGATTTCTACACACTTCTACTCCTAACAATGATTCTAACTCGTTTACAACAAAACTCAAATATTTATCGGAAACTCGGACAACTTACCCGAATTAAATGATTTGGAAAATGTTGAGGGATAAATTAGATGCTGCTTGATGATTACTTGAGCCTCGGACGAATGAAATCAAATTTGGTGAAGTTTGAGAATGCTGGGAATGCGAGAGTTTGAGAGTTTTTGAGAATGAAAATGAGAAATGTGGGAGGAGAAGAGTCTGACACGATAATAAACTCCAAATTATTTCAGAGATATATCTCCAAAAATATTCAATGTTCAATTGAATTTTAGTGTATCCGTAGATATATCTGCAGAATATTTTAAAGTTTAATTGAAATTTGGTATATCCAAAGATATATCTCCATAATTATATATATATATATATATATATATATATATATATATATATATATATATATATATATATATATATATATATATATATATATATATATATATATATATATATATATATATATATATATATATATATATATATATATATATATGGAAAATCACATTGTGCGTAAGAAGTCCATAGGGTGCAAAAAGACGTGCTTAAAAATAATTATGTGATGAGTTTTAAATGGAGATTTATTTTGACATCAAATCCAAATAATTAATTTATATTTGATCCAAAGATTAATATTAACTTACTTAATTTAATGTGATTTAGTGAACTTTTGTGTAGAAAATATTTGTATTCTATCTAATCTCATTCATCAATTAATTTCATTAATTTTTTTATGTTGCAATTTGATAATAGTATTTAATTTTTTTTCTCCAAGTTATTTATTTTGTTTATCCTCTTTCTCTCTCTCTCTCTCTCTCTCTCTCTCTATTTCCTAATTAAGAATCTAAATGAGTCTGACAATTTGAACTAAATAATAGAAGCTTTCACTGAGTGTGTTAATAAAGATATCGATACGGATGTTAGTGAAGAGGTCAATAAGGATGTGAATGTAGATGTTGATAAGAATGACAGCGAAAATGTCAATAAAGAGTTGAGTGAACAAGTCAACAAACATATACTCCATGTGACTCCCATTATTAAAAGTCCCATAGAAAAGAGAATAATGAATATACCTTTTGTCTTCCTAAATTGGTTCCAAGAAGAAAAATAAGATGTTTATTATTGTCAAGAAGAAGAAGACGATTGTGGAAAATAAGAAGAAAGAATGTTGAAAAGTGTTGAAAGAGAAAGAATGTCTGAATGTATGAATGATGACAGCTTTTTGAACATTCGAGGTAGAAGATGATTAAATAAAAAAACATCAAAAATTTTAACCTTTAAGAAATAAGTGGATGTAATGTAAGGAGAATAAATGTATTGTCGGAAATTTTGGTTTGTTCGGGATATATAATGGGAAATAGGTTTTTGTGGGGTTATTGATTGACATTATTGTCTGGGTGAATAGATAAATCACAAAAGTGATGTTTGTTGTCATACCCAAATTTTGTCCACCCTTTATATGTGTTGTCAATTAGATACCTTAGAAACAAAATATAATTGGTTCTTTGATCAGTCAAGAAACCAATAAGGGTTAGGGTTTTGGGTAACCATGGATAATAACAAGCATTGGTTATAATAAATAACCTCTCTCACTTTTGAATTAGGGTTTTATTTTCTTATTTTTCCATTATTATAAAAGATGAGAGACTAGTATGCTATTTATAAGAAAACTAACATACTAATATAATGGGCTTTTTAACAATTACCCATTACAATCTAACTTAGGGTACAAGCTAACTTAAACAATTGGATCCATAACACAAGGCCCAATCACACAACAACATGTGAGAAGACTTCGACGACATACTAAACCTAGAGTTCGTTCCAATATCTCATAAATCTCCATCCTTGAACAAACTCTACAACATCAAGGAAACAATTAAACATACATACTAGAACTGACTTCGACTATAATATATATAACTTCTGCACTAACGTGTGAACCAGCTTCAACTTCATGCTAAACCTCTTTCATATCAGTGTTCGATCCAATATTCCACAAATCTCCACCTTGGACCAAATTATATACCAACAAGAAAATAAAACTAGTTTTCTTCATGCAGCATTATCAACTGCATACAATGGAAAAACCTGTAACTGGACAACGTCTTTTCAGCTGCCATTAACGCAACATTCATGGCCGCCTCTCCCTTTAACACTTCCAAAAAACCCTGTTGAACCAGTAAGGATTTCATCTTCAAGTGCCACATACCAAAATTGTTCATTACGATGAACTTTTCAATCTCATACTTTGTTGAGGGCATCTTCTCCATACCCATTGCACCAATTTGTTGTGAATCGGATACCTTAGAAATAAAGTATAATTGGTTCCTTGATTAGTCAAGAAACCAATAAGGGTTAGTGTTTAGGGTAACCAAGGATAACAACAAGCATTGGTTATAAACTGCTATTATTTCCTTTCTCTTTAAACAAGATTATAAGTATACAAGAATAACAAATAACCTCTCTCACTTTTGAATTAGGGTTTTATCTTCCTATTTTCCCTTATTATAAAAGATGAGACACTGGTATGTTATTTATAAGAAAACCAACATACTAACCTAATGAGATTTTTAACAATTACTCATTACAAGCTAACTTAAAGTAAAAAATAACTTAAACAATTAGATCCATAAACCAAGACCCAATTAAACAACAACATGTGAGCGGACTTCGATGGTATTCTAAACATAGATTTCGTTCTAATATCTCACAATATGTTTTTCTTTGCTACGCGAAAAATAAAACAGAGTGGCCACCGAACTTTATTTATCCCAACGGGGAAATAAAAACATAGAGAAAACCTCATAAGAGAATGAACATGGTCTTGCAACCAAATCCGGGTTCGAGAGTCGATTACGCAAGGGGAAGGTGTTAGCACCCCCTCACGTTTGTTGCACTCAATGGGATCTACTATTGTAGTTCTAATCAAAGGGTATGTATATCTATAGCTTACTTCTAAGGGAATTCATGAATGAATTGTTAAGGGAAAATAAAAGTTTTCATTATTGAGTTCGTCCGAGTTTTGCAACCCAGTGCCTACATATCCCATAGGGAATCATAACTTTGTATTTCTTGTTGAAAAAGTTGGTTTGTTTGCTGTTTTTTATGGACGATGCTAAGTTCACATTCTAGCAGTTAGAAATTTTCTCTTTTCGGTAGAACGTGTAAGAAGAGTATGCACCTAAGAGGGGGTGAATTAGGTACTTAAAATTATTTTTCTAGTTTTTAAATTAAGTCTTATAATTTTTTCGATTTAGTTTCTAAGTGATGAAAGCTGTAAAATGTGGAAAGATAAAAGACACAATGATATATCCCAATTCCCCTTACAATCCAAGAGTACTTCAGTCCCCTTACGCAATAAGAAATTTTCTTATTGTTAGATCTTATGCCCAAGACAATCTTAGTCTTTATGTACAAACTATAAAAAAATCACCAAGAACAATCCTCTTAGATTTTCACAAAGTACAATAAAAGAACAATCCTCTATTTATGACTCTCTTATTTTCAACAATCCTGGACAACAAGGATAACAACATTAATATGAATTTTACAAGAGTTTTTAAATGTAGTGTACAATGTATCAATCTCTTGATTGATCTTCTCCTTAAAGCATACTATCTTTTTTATGATATACAAGTGCTTAAGTATGTATGTGGATGAAACTTAGAATATTTTCAATGAAAAATATATGCAGAAAGTTTCTCCAAAAATTCTGATTTAGAACACTTGAGAAAATTTGAAAGATGAAGAGAATAATTGATTTGAATTGTAGATGAAAGAGGTGAGTTGAAAATATAAATTTTAGGGTATATATAGTGCTAAAAAAACCTCTATAAATGATTACAATTTAATGAATGAATGTCATGTTTCAAGAACAATTTTCAAAAATCATTTTAATGAAAAAATGAAAGTTTTTCAGCCATTGGTTCAGTGGTAACTAGTTACACTTGATCAATGTTTAAAAAATTTAAATTTGACTATGTATAACCAGTTACATGAAAATAAGTAACCGATTACACCAAGCGTAAAAGTCCAAAGAACGCAGTTTTCAGGTGTGGTAACAAATTACAACATATTGAGTAACCAGTTACATATACTGACAGAGGAAAAAAATACTTTAGAAAAATGCATAAAATCCAATGTTAATGCATAAAAAATTATTAATGAATTATGGCATGATTGGAATGAATGTCTTGAGAACTTTGACGATATCATAGAGAGATTGAAGGCTTATACCTTTAAATTTCATGATCAATCCAACTATGCAATCCAAGACTTGATCTTTATCATATGAAAATTAACTTGAACTTGTTATTAGTCTTGAACCATTGTTTTTTGTGAATACACATTTGCTTGTAGACTTGTCTACATCAAAACCATAGTTTAGAGGTATGTCTTCGCATTCTCCCCCTTTTTTATGATGGCAACCCTTTCTTGAAAATTTGATCCAATTTTGCTTTCTCTTACAATAGAAACTCCTAATTAATCAAAGCTCCCCCTTGATCCATGATTGATAGATTTTAAAATAATTTGCTAGTTGCACTTTTATTAGAGAAACATCATACAACAATACAACAAGATAATATCTTCTCCCCTTTGTCATTTACAAAAAAAAGATGGGAAAAGACTTAACCATTAAAATATCCCAAGTTTCATGTACTAATAGAATAACATAGTATACTTTATACAACAATAATATAGCATATGGTAATATAACACACTTTAAGAAAATAACAAGAAAACATACTTTATAACCACAATTTGTCTTAACTTAATGTTCGTGGTATGCTTAAGGATGACAAAGGAACTAGGGCAAAACAAAGTTACCTAAGCTAAGGAAATATATTCAAAAGATATAAAACTTGGTTCACAAGATATAGTTTTCTTATGATACTCATGGTAAGAAAGTTTAAATATGCAATGGAGAAAATTGTTAGAACAAGATTTGTATTCTACTTCTCTATTATAGTTTTGATGATAGCAATAATTCTAAGAACAAAATTATGGAACCTAAAAATTATCTTTTATGTGCAGGACAAAAGTTCTTGCTCAATATCTTCTAAAGCAAACTAGCGAAGCTAGCCAACACAAAGAAGATCTGATATAGAAGTTCTTATCAAGATTACAAGATCAGCTGCAAAGTCATGTACACTCTGATATGAAATCAACATGTTCTGATTCTCAAGATGAAGCACATTAATTAAAAAATTAGCAATTATGGTTGAAGACACAAATCTCTCTTTTTGGAAGGATTTTATGACATTTATCAAGCAATCAAAAATAGCATAAGATGTTCCCAACGACTCTCTTCATCATTTGAAGAAATTTGCTCTCTCTCTCTCTCTCTCTCTCTCTCTCCCACGTGCAAATTATATACAATCAAATTTCTCTCATTCTTTATTTTTGTAAAAACTATAACTGTTGTGATATACAGCTTATTAGAAGCATTTCTTGTTACATTTCTTTGTAAAACTTTTGATATACCTTGAGTGACTAGTGTAGTTAGTAGACTCAAGAAGACTTTGACTATAGGTCTTAGTGACTGTATTCAATTTTTGAATAATGGATTAAGACCTTATTGAGAGAGGCAAAATCACCTTGGCGGGTGGACTGAATGTACTTTCAGTTCAAACGAACCAGGATAAATCAAAGTGTTCTTTGCTTTCATTTTTGAAAACCCAATTCCAACCCCTCTCCTTGTGTTTTTGCATCTTCAATTGGCATCAGAGCTCTAGGTTATGAGCATATCACTTAATTTTGTCAGTAAAAGATCCAGAAGACAACACAATGGCAGATTCAGTCAATGATTATCAGAACGACAAAATCAATGGAAAACCTCATGTATTCAATGGCGGCAACTTTGACTATTGGAAGAATGTTCTGGAAAGCTTCTTTCTTGCTCTAGATGGAGAACTATGGGATATGGTGATGGATGGATACATTCATCCTGTTGGAGCAGATGGTCAGAAGATCGAAAGGAAAAACATGCCAGCTCAACAGAAGAAGGAATTCAAAAATCACCACAAGGTCAGAACTATACTTCTGAGTGTTATCTCATACACAGAGTATGAAAAGATCACTAACAGAGAATCAGCCAAACACATGTTCAATTCTCTAAGGATGAAACATGAAGGAAACACTCAAGTCAATGAGACAAAAGCTCTAGCACTCATCCAAAAGTATGAGGCATTCAAGATGGAAGAAGACGGAACAATTGAGAAGATATTCTCAAGGTTTCAAATTCTGGTAGCTGGACTGAAAGTTCTGGACAAAGGCTACTCAACAGAAAATCATGTGAAAAGATCATCAGAATCTTGCCAAAGGCTTGGAGTCCCATGGTCACTACTCTTAAGATGTCAAAGAATCTGAATGAGATATCTCTTGAAGAACTGATCAGCTCACTAAGGAGTCACGAGATAGAACTAGAAGAAGATGAACCCCAAAAGAAAGATAAGTTTGTAGCTCTTAAATCTAACAAATCGGAATCTAAAGCTTTGTAGGCAGAAGAAGAAAGCTATGTAGGCTCATCAGAAGAAGATGAATTATCACTTCTTTCCATAAGAGTTCAACAACTCTAGAAGCATCGTCAGAAGAAGTTCAGGAATCCCAGAAGATCAATCAATCACTCTGAAGCATCATTTGGTTACAAGAAGTCCATAAGCAAAGAAGTAGTATGCTATGAATGCAAGGAACCAAGACACTACAAGAGTGATTGCCCTAAACTCCAGAAAGAGAAGCCTAGAAAGAAGTTCAACAAAGAAAAGAAGAAAAGTCTCATGGAAACATGGGATGACTCAGAATCTTCTGAAGCCGAATCAAAATCAGAAGATGAACATGCCAACATTATGTTGATGGCAAAAATACTAGAAGATGTTAACCCATCAGAATCAGAATCAGATTCTGATACAGAAGAGGTATTCTCTAATTATTCCAGAACTCAATTAAAAGATGGCCTCTAAGAAATTCTTGAAAAGTATCAGAACCTTGAATTCAAATACAAAGACCTGAAAAAAAGTCTAGTATCTGAATCAGAGGAGACTGGAAATCTGAAGGCGGAAAACTCTGAGCTAAAAGAAAACATTATAAAACTTGAAAACTCTTTTGAAAAACTTAAAGCTTAGAAAGAATCTGAATCAGAAGTTCCACCTAGTTCTGATAGTATCATAAAGCAATATGATTACTGTTTTAAAATATTTCTAGCTAAGAACATAGATAGAAGCAAAATTGCCTCAATGATCTATGGAGTTAGCAGAAATGGTAGAAGAAGTATAGGGTATGTAAAACCTACAAGAGAAGCACCAATCAAGTTTAAACAAGTTGATGATATGATTATAAAAGTTAACACACTATTAAGTTCCCACTTTACATATGGTCATAATCATGATTTAAAATATACCAGTGAGTCATCTTGTTCTACAAGTTCTGATGAGAAACTCAAACTCAATCAGAAGTTTATAAATTCTAACAAACAAGGACCCAGAAAGATATGGGTACCCAAAGATAAAATTGTGTATGTTGCAGATGTCTTTAACAACAAGGTTGAAACACCAATCTTGGTACCTGGACTCTAGATGCTCGCGGCACATGACAGGAAGAAAGCATATGTTCCAAAGTCTTGAGATGAAAGCTTGAGGCTACGTGGGTTTCGGAGGCAATCAAAAAGGAAAGGTTATTGGCTCTGGAACTATTGGTAATGGTAACCTTCCTTCTATCTCTAATGTTCTGCTTGTAGAAGGATTAATGTATAACTTGTTATCCATAAGTCAATTAAGTGATAACGGTTATGATATAATCTTCAATCAAAAGTCATATAGAGCTGTTAGTCAGAAAGATGGATCAAACCTATTTAATGGAAAAAGAAAGAACAACATATACAAAATAAAACTTTCTGAACTAAAAAGTCATAATGTAAAATGTCTAATGTCTGTGGATACTGAGCAATGGGTCTGGCACAGAAGACTGGGACATGTTAATATGAGAAGATTATCTCAGATTAACAAACTCAATCTAGTCAGAGGACTTCCAAATCTGAAGTTCAACTCAAAAGCTCTGTGTGAAGCATGTAAGAAAGGCAAATTTTCTAAACCTGCTTTCAAATCTAAAAATGTTGTTTCTTCCTCTAGACCATTAGAACTCATGCACATTGATTTGTTTGGACCAGTGAAAAATTACTCAATAAGTGGCAAGAAGTACGGATTGGTGATCGTAGATGACTATAGCATATGGACATGGGTAAAGTTTATTAGACACAAGGATGAGTCAATTGCTGTATTTTCTAACTTCTGTAAACAAGTTCAAAATGAAAAAAGTTTAGAATTGGCAAAGTTAGAAGTGATCATGTGGAGAATTTGAAAACAAAAAAATGGAATTATTTTTTAATGAAAATGGCATCTCTCATAATATCTCTTGTCCTAGAACTCCACAACAAAATGGGGTTGTAGAACGTAAGAGCAGAACATTACAAGAGATTTCCAAAAGCATGATCAATAAGACTAACATGGCTAAACATTTTTGGGCAGAAGTAGTAAATACATCACGCTATATTCAAAATAGAATCTCTATAAGAACTATTTTGGAGAAGACTCCTTATGAATTGTGGAAGATAAAAAAGCCCAACATTTCTTACTTTCATCCTTTTGGATGCACTTGCTTTATTCTGAACACTAAAGATCCTTTGAACAAGTTTGATTCTAAGGTACAAAAGTGTTATATGTTAGGATACTCTGAACGCTCAAAAGGATACAGAGTATACAATACAAAATCACGAATTGTGATAGAATCCATCTATGTCAGATTTGATGATAAGCTTGGTCTTGAAAAACTAAAGCAGAATGAATCTCTTGCAGATATAGAAATACAAATCACTAAAGATGGAACATCTGAAGAACAACCACCTTCAGAATAAGACAAGACAACTACATCAACAACTTCTGAAGAACCCCAGTCAGAAGAGACAATCTAGAAGCACGTTGAATCATCCAGAAGATAAAATTCTAGGAAAGAAAGATGACCCAATCATAACAAGATTCTCCTTCAAAAAATCTGAAGAATCATTAATGGTATTAGTTTCACTGGTTGAACCAACTTCTATAGATGAAGCCCTTTCAGAAAATGATTGGATACTTGCAATGCAGGAAAAACAAAATCAATTTACTAGAAATGATGTATGGGATCTAGTTCCTAGACCTAGAGGATTCAACATCATTGGAACAAAATGGGTATTCAGAAACAAATTTAATGAACAAGGTGAAGTCGTAAAAAATAAAGCACGAATGGTTGCACAAGGTTATAGTCAGCAAGAAGGAATAGACTATATAAAAACCTTTGCATCAGTCGAAAGGCAGAAATTGAAATGAGCATGATGGGAGAATTGAAGTTCTTTATGGGAATTCAAATAAATCAAACCTCAGAAGGAACCTATATTCATCAAAGCAAATATGTCAAAGAACTTCTGAAGGAATTTGACATGACAAAAAGTAAAATCTCTAAGACTCCAATGCATCCCACTTGTATTCTGGAAAAAGGAAGAGGTAAGTAAGAAAGTAGATCAGAAGATCTATATAGGTATGATTGGCTCTCTTCTTTACTTAAGTGCCTCAAGACCAAATATTTTGTATAGCGTTTATCTTTGTGCCAGATTCCAATCAGATCCTAGAGAAACTCACGTAATAGTTGTTAAGAGAATCTTTAGGTATCTGAAATGTACTACTAACCATGGCTTATGCTACAGAAAGTCCAGAGAATATAAGCTTGTAGGGTACTGTGATGCTGATTTTGCTGGAGACAGAACATAAAGAAAAAGTACTTCTGGAAGTTGCTAATTTCTGGGAGACAATCTAATATCCTGGTCTAGCAAAAGACAATCAACCATTGCACTCTCAACTGCTGAAGCTGGATACATAGCAGTAGCTGGATGTAGTACTCAGATGCTCTGGATGAAAAATCAGCTTGAGGATTTCAACATTTACGAGAGTAACATCCCTATCCTCTGCGATAACACTTATGCTATCTGTCTTTCTAAAAACCTTATTTTACATTCTAGAGCTAAGCACATAGAACTTAAACATCACTTCATTAGAGACTATAATCAGAATGGAATCTTGTTTTTAAAATTCATAGATACAGACCGTCAATGAGCTGATATCTTTACAAAACCCCTTGTTGAAGATAGATTCAATTTCATTCTAACTAATCTCGGTATGGAATTATGTCCAGAATGACTATGTTTAATCTATATATTTATCTCTAAGAATTTTCTTAATTTTTACCTTCTGGTCAATAGTTCTTCTAATATAAGAAGGAAAATTGTCTCAGAAGTTTTTTTTCTTCAGAAAATCCATTGCTTGTTTGTTAGAACATTTGTGTCAAGGAAATAACATGCAGATCAGAACATCAACACATGTCATTAAAGCTTAAAGGTGTCCTCATAATATGATTACGTGTTCAAACTCTGATGGAGGATATAACATGCATTCCAGCACTTGGATAGCTGTCCTCAGAAGCATAATATATGTTCAAATTCAGGGAAACTGAAACGGCTGAAAAGACAACATTGAGGCGCTAGTCACGTTGGTAACTGTTCCAAAATCTTTTACGTCACTCCACTGTCAGAAGTCAAACAATGCAGTTAATCATGATGTTTGTGCATTAATGTTTTCCACTAATTTTGTTTCTTTTACCGTTTTAACTATTTGCTATATATATGGTTACTTTTCACCTCACAAACACTTTCACATTTCACTTTCACTTTCACCTCTCTTGCTTTCTATTTTTTCTCTGCATTTATTCCTTCAAAACCCTTTCTTGTGAACAATGGCTTCCCTCACAAAGAACGATCAACCAGCTTATTCATCTCAACAAGCTCCTGCAGTTCAAACCACTGAAGAACTTCATCCTACACCCGTTAGAACTTTACTCACTCCAGTTCTGAAGTTAGAAGTTCTCTGTGAACTTTATGTTGATTTTGAAAGTTTGAAGGAAAATGGGTATGAATTAAATCCGGAGTTAAGTTTCAAGGCTGGGAAAAGTATTTTGATCGTCTGATGGATCCAATCTTTCCTAAGTTGGTTAAGGAATTCTGGATATTCGCTTCTGCTTCCAACACTCAAGTCACGTCTTATGTTATGGGAAAGAAAATTGTTATCACTAAAGATCACATTGCTTTGTATGAATGTGATGGAAGTGGAATTAAATGCAGTGATATGGATAAACTTTCTAACATCACTCCTGTTTCTAAAGAAATTTTTACTACTGGGCAACACTCTAACAAAATCAAAGACCACAAGGATCGTCTGAGAATTTGGGCAAAAATCATTATGGGTTGCATCAGCCATAGAAAACCAACAAGCTCCCAGACTACATCAACATTGATCAACAATTTTTGCTATATTTCATCTCCTCCAGCAAGAAGGTCAACCTTTCACACAACATGTTCAACCATCTGAAGAATAGTGTGAAGGAAACAAGAGAAAAAATGAGAAAACAAAGAGAGATTGGATTCCTTTGGGAAGGCTTATATCAGACATTCTGATTAAGAATAAGTTAGTCGATCATTTGGTTGAAGCTCAACAAATTGATATTCTGGAACCTGCTGCTGGAAAGTCACTCAATGCAAAGAACTTGAAGAAGATGAAGTTTATAGACACTATCAAGAAGGATCTCATTCTGCACTCTAGAGAAGTTATCACCACCAGGAAGATTCTACTGAAGGAGTTTCCTTTGTTTTCTGCTGATACTCCTCCAGAAGTTGTTTTAAGATATCTAGAATCTTGAAAAATTGATGGAACTGATCCTGGGTTCAATCCAGAGGAACTTAGAAGACCTGCTCCAGAAGTTGCATTGAAGAAGAGCAAGAAAAGAAAAGCTGGTGAAGGAACTTCTCAGAAGACGCCAAAGCTGGCCAAAAACAAAGGTACTTCTTCGTTTTCTTTTGTTTCTGTTATAGAGTTAGTGACAACTACAACATCTGAAGTACCTTCTGTCACCACTTCTTATGATATCCCAGTCCCTTCTAATCTAACTACTTCTGAATCCCCATCCTCTGTCATTCCAACCTTAGAAATCCCTCAACCCTCTGAGACCATCCCTCAACAAGAAACAACTCAACCAGAAATCATCATACAACCTGAATCTATTCCAATCCAAACTTCTCAACCTGAACACCTTTCATTTTCACCAAAACCTTCTGAACACCACTCACCTCAAACATTAGATGATTTTGACATGACTATTGATCCAACCCCTCCTTTTGATCTCAACACCACTTCTTTTGTTGAAAGCCATCTAGAACTTCAGCAAGTTCTTTCGGATATTGATGTATTTCCCACCTACATTGCAGTTTCTCAATCTCAATCTTCTAATCCACCACCATCCAACACAACTCAAACAATCCCTGGAATTAACTTTCCTCTGGACTCATCTCTTCCTAATCTTATTTTTGACATGCCTACCATTGCAGAAGAATCCTTATCTTCTTATGCACCAACTCCTCCAAAATCCCCCACTTTTATCAACATTCCTGACACTCCAACTCCCACCAGTGAACCAGAAGATCCGCTTAGAACTTTCATTAACGTAGAAGCTTTATAAAAACTTTCCTCCGTTGCTAAGAAAAATGCTATACCAAAACCGAAACCAACCAAATCAGATGTTGGTGTATTGTTACTGGCTTTTGAAGCAGAAATGAAAAACAGGCTGGAAAACTTGAAGACTGAATATGCAGAAAATTTGGATATGGCTGCTTCTGACTACCTTTGGACATCCCTCAGAAAGTGGTTTAACTCTAAAACCAAGAAGCTGAAAGATATTTGCTATGATATTTCTCAGTAGAACTTCTGCGAAAATCTGCGAAAAATTATCACTAGCTTGGTGAAGTAGAAGACTCCTCTTCTGGATGACAAACCATGGGTAGAACCAAAGCCAATGGAATCAACTTCTGCACTTCAGCTAATTGTTGTTCCTTTTGCTGAAGAAAAAGGGAAAGAAGTTGTTGATTCACCTTATGCTAAAGAACCTTTTGTGCAAACTTCTACTCAAGCTGACACTATTGTTGAAGAAGCTACTCTAACTTCCTTAGTGCTGAAAACTATGGAAGAACTGAAGAAAGAAAATGAGTATGTGAAGCTCAGATTGGACAAGCAAGACGAGACCAACACAAAACTTAAGAACATGATTGGGCAACAAGTGGAATCAACTTCTCAGATCAAGAATCTTCTGGAAGTGTTGTTCACAAAGATTAACCCTCAACCTTATATCATTTTTTCTATGTTTTCTCGTTGTTTATTTTTATTATCTGATGTTCTGTTATGCATATTCTGATTAAGGAAGATCTAATGTTTTGGTTACATATGTTTGTTTTAATCATTTTCTGATTATCTGCTTTTTGATTAATGACAAAAATGGGGAGAAAACATAAACTATTTTGATCCATAACATTCTACAAAGACTAATCCTTAAACATCCTAAAACTCTGATAAACTAGTTTCAGTGTTTTAAGAACAGGATAAGTATTCAACTCAGGGGGAGTGTATGCTTGAAGAACTTCTCATAAGCGTATGCTTGAAGAACTTCTCATGAGCGTATGCTTGAAGAACTTCTCATAAAAATTTCTGAAGGATCATCTCATCAACTCAAAGGGAGTTTCAATATTATTTAAGCTCATTTGTTCTTAATCAAAATTTAATGTTTTGTCATCATCAAAAAGGGGGAAATTGTTAGAATAAGATTTTGGTTCTAATTCTCTATTATAGTTTTGATGATAATAATAATTCTAAGAACAAAATTATGGCACCTAAAAATTATCTTCTATGTGCAGGACAAAAGTTCTTGCTTAATATCTTCTAAAGCAAACTAGTGAAGCTAGCCAACACAAAGAAGATCTGATATAGAAGTTATTATCAAGATTACAAGATCAGATGCAAAGTCATGTACACTCTGATATGAAATCAGCATGTTCT
Source organism: Lathyrus aphaca (assembly GCA_963966055.1). NCBI lineage: Eukaryota > Viridiplantae > Streptophyta > Magnoliopsida > Fabales > Fabaceae > Lathyrus > Lathyrus aphaca. The sequence continues at coordinate 48,653,772 of OZ014521.1, read as the reverse complement.
GATTCTCAAGATCAAGCGCATTAATTAAAAAATTAGCAATTATGGTTGAAGACGCAAATCTCTATTTTTGGAAGAATTTTATGACATTTATCAAGCAACCAAAAATAACATAAGATGTTCCCAACGACTCTCTTCATCACATCTATATAAAGGGATCATTTGAAGAAATTTTCTCTCTCTCTCTCTCTCTCTCTCTCTCTCTCTCTCTCTCTCTCTCTCTCTCTCTCTCTCGCTCTCTCTCTCTCGCACGCGCGCGCCCGCAAATTATATACGATCAAATTTCTCTCATTCTTTATTTTGTAAAAACTATAACTTTTGTGATATACAACTTATTAGAAGCATTTCTTGTTACATTTCTTTGTAAAACTTTTGATATACCTTGAGCGACTAGTGTAGTTAGTAGTCTCAAGAAGACTTTGACTATAGGTGTTAGTGATTGTATTCAATTTTTGAATAGTGGATTAAGACCTCGTTGAGAGAGGAGAAATCACCTTGGCGGTGAACTGGATGTAGTTTGAGTTCAAATGAACCATGATAAATCAAAGTGTTCTTTGCTTTCATTTTTGAAAACCCAATTCCAACCTTCATCCCTTGTGTTTTTGCATCTTCAAAAGTAACATAAACCTTAGGCGTGCAAAAGGCAATAATGAAAATGAAATAAAAAGGAAAGTAAAACCCTTATGACCCACATCAACCCTAATTATGCCAATGATCATGCCGAAACACAATGCAATGAATGAAAGGATAATGCCTAAGGATGCAAAGTATCAAGTCAATGGTTGGCTTTGTTTTGACTTTATTGAATGAATGAGAATTAATGCTTTATGAATTCTACGCATGATGTAAGCTAATGAAATGGTCCTAATGCCATGACCCAGGTGATTTTGACAAATGAACATGAATGCTATGAACTAAACAGATGAAATTTTAAACAAATTACTCCTAATGATATGAATATAAGGATGGGAAAAATTGGGTATGACAATTGCTATTATTTAAATATTTTTAACCATCTAATATGAGGGATGTCAAATCTTTATATTTCCCAGGTTGAAGATAGTTAAATATATAAAAAAACTCAAATTTTGTCCCTCATTCAAATGGAATGGAATGCAATGCCATGCAATGAATGCACTTTTTGAGAACTAATTTTGATGGGGATATGGAATGGGAACAAACTTTGTGGAGATTATGTGAGATGACTGGTAAAGAGGTTTATTAGGTATGAGATGATGTAAAGTGAAATGACTCACTGAGGATACTTTGAGGAAAATATAAAAATTAGTTATGGTTTCTCACATAACAAAAGATAGACTATAGATTCTCTCTTGAAAAGTTACAAATTCTCACGTAACAAAATAAAAAGGTTCTGAATTCTCACAGAACAAAAAAAAAGTTATGAATTCTCACATAACAACAAGGAAAAGTTATGGATTCTCACGTAACGAAAAGAAAAAGGTTTCAAATTCTTACATAACAAAATAAATGTTATGGATTCTCACATAACACGAATGAAAAGTTACAGATTTTCATGTAATGAAAGGAAACAGTTCCATATTCTCACAGAACAAAAGAGATGTTATGGATTCTCATATAGCACCAATGAAAAGATACAGATTCTTATGTAACGAAATGAAAAGGTTATGGATTCTCATAGAACAAAAGAAATGTTATGGATTCTCACACAACAGAACTGAAAAGTTAAAAATTCTCAAGTAACAAAATAAAAGGTTCCGGATTCTCACAGAACAAAAGAAATGTTATGGATTCTCACATAACACCAATGAAAAGTTACAGATTCTCACACAAAGAAATGAAAAAGTTATGGATTCTCACAGAACAAAAGAAATGTTATGGATTCTCACATAATAATAATTAAAATTAAGGATTCTCACATAGCGAAAAGAAAAGGTATTGGATTCTCATAGAACAAAAGAAATGTTATGGATTCTCACATAACAACAATGAAAAGTTACATATTCTCACGCAACGAAAAGAAAAGATTTCGGGTTTTCACAGAATAAAATAAATGTTATTGATTCTCACATAACAAAAAATGAAAAGTTACAAATTCTCACATAATGAAAAGAAAAGGTTCCGGAATCTCATAGAACAAAAGAAATGTTATGGATTCTCACATAATAGAAAATGAAAAATTACGGATTCTCACATAACAAAATGAAAAGTTTCTGGATTCTCAGAGAAAAAATGTCGAGTTACGGAATCTCATGTAACGAAAAAAATGGTGGGTTATGACTTCTCTCAGAATGAAACATAATAAAATTTGGTGATAAAAAACAAATTTTGGAAATATATCAAAATAATAATGGACTATCTAGATATACATCAAATAAAAGAACAAATTCTGGAAATACATCAGAATGCAAAACTCCTCTGGCAATACATCAGAGAGATGGAGAAACATATGGAAATACATCAGATAAATTCTAGAAATACCTCAGAACACAAAAACTCATCTGATAATACATCAAGAGATAAAGGAAAGATTCGAAATACACCGGATAAACAAAAGAGAAACTGAACCTTACAGATAAATATCTATTTTGGTAGCCGCCAATAGAGTTGGACTTTTCCCAAAGGATGAAAGTTGACATCAACAAGGTTCGTATGATATGAAAATGATTTATGCATGATATATGATGTATGAATGATTGTAATTAAATGTTTTTTAATGTTTCAAGCACAAATGAATCTTGGTGTAACTTTAGGATCTTCTTGATACCCCCAACATGTGGAACTTTGCCCAATCTTAATATAGATGGATGCTTAAGGAATTATTTTCAAGCCTATCAATCATTTACCAAACTGACGATCTCTTCGGAAATCCTATGGGTTAAGTCCCCATGGATATTCGTCTTGATATTCTAAAAGTGCTTTATGACTTTATGGTCTTTTCAGAAAACATTGATTTTCCTTTAACGATTTCAATTGTCAAAGCATGTGCATGTCTCAATATATTTATTATTTCTTAGTTTCAAAGTTATATCATCAAAAGTAAATGAAATTTTCCAAGAGAAAGAAAAGCAAAGAAACACAAATTAGAAATAAATTGATAAATAAAATTTCATTCATAAAATGGTAGCACAACAAAGTGCAGCTCCATGTGGGATATTCAAAAGGGAACAAATTGAAAAATAGGAATAGGGTTTATATTGAGTCACAATAACCATTACTTTCCCTATAACTGCGAGTCCCTAGAACCTTACCTTTGAAAATAGCAATTGGATTGATCCTTCCTACTTCTAGTGCTTTTGCGTTGACCAGTCTTGCCTGATGCAATATCTTTGCCTTTTTAAACCCCTAAATTTTACATGGATCTCCTCTCAGGTTTTCAATCCACCGAAATGTTCTTTTTTGCATATACATGGATCGCCCTTTCGGGTTTTCAATCCACCAGGATGTTCTTTTTTGCCTAAGTCACCCTTTCGAGTTTTCGACTTAGCGAGCAAACATATTTTTTCACATACGGGCTTTCGTAGTTTGGAGTTCACTTTTTACATGAATCTTTGTGTATAGACAAGATCTTTTTGAGCACGAGATCATCTTCTCTGATTTCTCGAGGAAAAACTTCTTGTCAAACACCCTTTTGAGTAGTTTCAGATGCAGTTGCTCATGGCATAAAGTCGTCATAAGCTTCTCGTCAATGAGATTCAACTAGTCGAACCTGTTTTGAATCCATTCAGTTTCTTCTAGCTCGGTTTCCTTCAAGATTCACATTGAGGGGATTTCTACTTTGATTGGGAGTAATGCTTCCATCCCGTATACCAAAGAGAATGAGGTTGCCTCTGTAGAAGTGCGGACAGAAGTCCGGTATACGTGCAATGCAAAAGGTAGCATCTCAAGTAAATTCATGTAGATTTTACCATCTTATGTAGGATTTTCTTGATGTTTTTATTAGCGACCTCCACAACTCCATTCCTCTTCAGGCAATACGGGGAAGAGTTATGGTGCTGAATTTTGAAGCTCTCGCATAACTCTTTCATTGTCCTGTTGTTCAGGTTCGAACAGTTCTCAATGATCATCCTACTGGGAACTCCATAACGAAAAGTTATCTCCTTCTTGATAGATTGGGCGACCACCTGCTTCGTAACATTGGCGTAGGAAGCGACTTCTATCCATTTGGTGAAGTAGTCGATATCGACAAGGATCAAGCAATGACCATTGGAAGTTTTGGGGTCTATGTGACTGATCATGTTAATGCTCCACATTCAGAACGACCAAGAAAATGTCAAAATGTTCGGAGGAGTGGGTGATACATGCACCTTATTAACATAAATTTGACACTTATGACATGTCTTGGCATAACAAAAACAATTTGTTTCCATCGTCAACCCATAATAACCGGCCCTTAAAATTATCTATACCATGTCATGCCCTTAGAATTTTTAAAAATAGAATATTAATTAATAAAAAAATAGTAAATCATAAGTAGAAACAAGTTTTTTAGGATACATTTAATAAAGAGTTATATGGATGTAAAAAAATTGAAAAATTAATGAGTGGTATGTAGTTATGGAATAGAAAATAAATTGTTATAGATTTATAATATTTCAAACTAATTTTATTCATTTTATATTTTAATTTATTGAATAACTCTTCGTATTATGTTATTATTTTTTATTATTTGTAGAGATATTTAATTATTGTTATTTTTATAATATTTTTTATTTGATATATTTGACAATTTTTATTTATTTATGTATTTATAGACATTACATTTATTAGGTAAGAATATTCAAAAGAGATTTTGTAGGTAAATATTCTAGAGAGATTTTTGTTTAGATTTTTTCATTCATTATACTTATAGCTAGTGGGATAATTGTACATTCGCACAGGTAGATATTTTTTCAAAATTATAATAAAAATTATATTAAAAAAATTATATTGTTCAACCAAAAAAGTATTATTTTTAATAGATATAATAAAATAGTGGTTATAATTCATTATATATATAAAAATATTTGAATATAAAATATATTATTTTTTAAATAAATATTATTTTTGTTTTGACATTAATTACAAAAATATTAAATCAATAATAAACTTTTTCAATTCTTATTCAATATTTTGATCAATAATTTCATGTTCATGTTATAATTTTTTATTTTCGTGTTTTAATAAAGATGTCCAAGTTTATGACAATAATATTTTTTTCCATTAATCTTTTCAGATATTTGAAAAAAAGATCGATACATTTATATTTTTCAGTGTTTGAAACAATTAAAATTCTTCCCGTTTATAACAATGATATTTTTCCTGTATATATAAATAAATTAATCAACAACAAATTTGATCACATATATAAATATTAAGTTTATTTTGACATTATTTATATATATGAATCTATATAAAAAAATTGAATCAACAATGTATTTTTGTCCGTAAATAAATATTATTTTATTTAATGACATACATTTTAACTTATATTTTATAATTTTTTATTGAAAATTTATGATTTCTTTAAATTAAAAATATTATTTGGTGGATGTCACGGTTACATAGTAAAAATAGACGTTCCATTATTTTTTATTTATCCGTAATAATTTTGTTTTATATTAATTTTAAAAAAACAAATATTTTTAATATTTTTCAATGACACAAATTTGTATCATTATTTATTTATTTTTGTATTTTTTAAATATAAATGTATCAATATTATTAAAAGAAATCATGATTTTTTAAGAGTACTAAAATTTATCAATATTATAATGACTCTATGGTATAAATAATACGAAATAATAGTAACATTAATGTCTAATTTAATACATAATATGATTTTGTTTTTCATACAAAAATCATTATTTTTTATTTCCATTGAATGTAAATTAACAATCATTTATAATAGAACATTATATATAAACAAAAATGAATGAACACCATTATTTATATATTATTTCTTACCTTTTGTTTTGTGATAGATAGAAGTGTAAAAATATAAAGAAAAAATGGTGTAATTTGAAGGGAAAAAAAAAGAATATTTATTGTTAAAAAAGGGGAAATGTGAAAATTTCATAAGTGAGGAAAAAATTAAGATTTGTGTTAAAAGTGAAAATAAAGAATTTTGTGTAATAAAATTGAAGGGTATTGTATTGTAAAAAAAAAGTTAAAAGTAAAGAGAATAATAATAAAAAGTATCATCATATTTATGATCGATAAATTTATATTATTCAATATTTAAATCAGTAGTAGTTGTTCGCCTTTATAAAAGTAATATTTTTTCTTAATATTTACACATATGTAAATTTAAAAAAAAAATAGATTTTTGTTATAAAATATTATTAAGATATAATTTAAACTAATTTTTTTTAATTCAAACTATTAAAAATATATATTCACTCATTTTAGCGCAACAATTATTATTATTTTATAAATAACACTTTTAATTATTTGTTGGAAATAAATAAATAAATAAAATGAAATTATAAACAATAAACTATATTAAAAAAGATAATTAATGTAATAAAGAATAATAAAATTTATTAATATTGTAATAACAAATATAAATGAAACAAAATCATAGTAACATAAATTTAAATTTTAATACTACTAGTTTTGATTTTGTTTCTCATTAATTTCTTTTAATTTATATTTTTATTCAATGTTCAAGTTACTTATTAGGAAAATAACGTTATTTGCAACCAAAATTGAGACTTAATTGAAAAATAGCGTTAATATTATAGATTAACAATAGTGTATATGAAACACACTATATGATGTATGAATGCAAACTTTTCCAACAATATATATTCAATCCCATATAATATAGTCCCTCTAATTTTAATTTGAGCAATCATTTATGTCAGCAGATAAGACAATAATGCCTATTCTGATAGCAATAATTTGCAAGCATATATGCAAATTGGCTTGAACTCACGTAGGCAAATTAACAAAGATTATTAAATAATGGAAAATTAAATAATGTATAAGGTACTAAAATATTAACAAACCTGTAAATTGGTACTGTCTCCTACATATGTGCATGCAGGAACATAAACTGAAAATAACTCAGGTAGACCACTGCTAGTAAGATAACCATGACCTCCATATAGTTTACTGACATTCCTCGATTCCATCCTACGAATGGAAGTTAATTAATTTTATTTGAACTTCAAAAAAGTTCACATCTACAAAATGCATCATACCAGTAGTTTTGTACCTCAATGCAAATGCTTTCTCAGATGGGAAAAAGCTTATTGGCAAACTAATTATCATGGATTACACTATAACTTTCCAGCATTAGAATAAATTCTCACTTGCTAATATTTGTTCTTATAAAGCATGAGAAATGTCGTAGTGCATGTGAGCAAGAGAATGGACTCAATTGGAAACACAAACTCCTTAAATATAAAGTATTTCATACATTTCACATCATTGGTAGGGATTCACAAAATTGATTTTGCAACATCCTCAAAGTCCCAATGGAAATTTACTTCCAAAGGGTATAGTTTATTCATAAAACATTGAGAAGTTTTAACTAATACCATTTATTTTTTAATCTATACCTTTTTCAAATATGATAAATATGATGTACCTTAACATTATTTGAGATTAATGTGCAGTTCCACAAAGCTGTTACAGGACTGTCACAAATGTGTACACCAAATTGTAAAATGTAAATGCAACTGCACATAAATTTTCACAGATCTAAAAAAAGAGCATAAAATATTAGACCCGATGTACGATTCAAACCTTATATTATTGTGAATAGGATACCTTAGAAACAACGTATAATTGGTTCTTTGATCAGTAAAAAAACCCACAAGGGTTAGGGTTTAGGGTAACCAAGGATAATAACAAGGATTGGTTATAAACTATTATTCTTTCCTTTCTCTTGAAACAAGATTACAAGTATACAAGAATAACAAATAACCTCTCTCACTTTTGAATTAAGGTTTTATCTTCCAATTTTCCCTAATTTAAAGATGAGAGACTAGTATGCTATTTATAAGAAAACTAACACACTAACCTATTGGTTTTTTTTAACAATTACCCATTAATTACAAGCTAACTTAAACAATTAGATCCATAACACAAGGCCCAATTAAACAACAATATGTGAACGGACTTCGATGACATGTTATTCGTACTAGGGTTTGTTCTAATATTGCATAAATCTCCACCTTGGAACACACCCTATACCAAGAAATAAACTAGCTTTCTTCATGCAGCTTTATCAACTGCATACAGTGGAAAAACTTGCAACTGGGCAACGTCTTGGTGATCATATCAGTAATATTATGATCTGTCAAAACCTTCAGCACTTGAACTTCTCCATGTTCGACTATCCCTCTGATGAAATGAAGCCTCACATCAATGTGCTTGGTTCGCTCATGATAGACTGAGTTCTTAGACAGGTGAATTTCATTTTGACTATCACATTTAACAGTGATACCTCGACCTTGAAGTTTCAGCTTCTTTGCAAAACCTTCAAGCCACAATGCTTCCTTTATAACTTCAGTTGGGGAGATATATTCTGCTCCAATGGTTGATAAGGCATCAACCTTCTGAAGTGTTGCTTTCCAACTAATGGTTATGCCAAACATAGTGAAAACATTTCCAGAAATAGATTTTCTGGAATCCATAAAACCTGCATAATCAGAGACGACATATCCTTCGATTTCTGCTTTACTATCTTTACCCAAGGCTCTACCATAAATTAGGACTCTGCTCAGAGACCCATTTATGTACCTTAGAATCCACTTCAATGCTTTCCAGTGAGCCTTTCCAAGATTCTCCATGTACCTGCTTACAAGACTTACTGCATATATTATGTCGGGTCTAGTACAACTCATAACATACATCAAAGAACCTATTATATTAGCATATGAAATGTTATCCATATAAGTTCTTTCGACATCAGTAATGTGACACTGATATATACTCAGCTTGAATTGAGGGTTTGTCGGAGTCACAATAGGATTTGAATTCGACATACCAAACTTATCGAGAATCTTCTTTAGGTATGCCTCTTGAGATAAGCATATTCTTGACTGCTTTTTATCTCTCCAGATGTCAATCCCAAGAATCCTGGATGTAAATCCTAGATCCTTCATATTGAACTCCTTATTAAGTTCAACCTTTACCCTCATTACATCTTCGATATTGTTGCTTGCTATTAGAATATCATCCACATAAAGCAACAAAATAACAAATGAATTACTATGTCGAAATCGGAAGTAAACACAGTGGTCGAACTGACTTCTGATGAAACTTATGCATGCCATGAACTTGTCGAATCTCTTATTCCAATGCCGAGGAGATTGTTTCAGTCGATATAAAGATCTCTTCAGTTTACACACATACTCTTCTTTCCCCTCTTCGACATACCTTCCGTGTTGTCTCATCAGGATTGTTTCATCAAGATCACCATACAAGAACGCAGTTTTTACCTCCATTTGTTCCCGTTCAAGGTTGAACTGTGCCACCATGGCAAGCAACATTTGAATGGACCTATTCTTCACAACAGGAGAGAACACATCATTGAAGTCTATACCTTCTTTCTGAGTGAAACCCCTTGCAACCAACCTTACCTTATATCTCTTCAACGTCACTCATTTGATTCCTTCTTTAACTTTGAAAATCCATCTACAACTGACTAACCTGGCTCCAACAGGTTTTTCGATCAGTTCCCATATGTTTTTATCATGAAGAGATTTCATCTCATCATCCATGGCCTTCAGCCATTCAGTCTTATTTCGACTCCTTATAACTTCCTTACAATCTCTAGATTCTTTGTCTAGAGCCTCACTTGCATATATTAAGGCATAAGTTATAAGATCTGCATACCCAAGTCTCTAAGGTGGTTTGATGAATCTTCTTGATCTGTCTCTTGCCAGCATGTAGTCATTATTAGTCTCCTCATATTCGACAACAATTTCTGCTTCTTTTTCGACTTCATCTGGGTCATGCAATTCAGCATCACTATGCTCCACCTCAATAGGAAATTCTCCTTGTTCCAGCTCTTCGACAACATCATCATTTTTCTTGAAAGACATCACAGATTCATTGACAATTACATCTCGACTAGTGATACACCTCATGTATCCCATGAACATGCATTCCAGAGCTCTAGGTTTGACCTTGTCTTGCCTAAAGTGAGCATATGTGTCTTCGTATCTAACACAATCGAATGACATTTGTTTACTAGTTATGTTGTTGTCAAAACAACCTCAACCCAAAACACCTTCTTCAATCCAAAACTAACCAACATGCATTTAAACCTTTCGAGGATTGTTCGATTGAATATATCAGCTAGACCATTTTGTTGAGGAGTACCTGCTACAGTCTTATGCCTTGAAATCCCAGACTCGACATAGTAATTGTCAAAAGATTTGTTGCAAAATTCAAGGTCATTATCAGTTCTCAACCTCTTGATCTTTCTGCCAGTTTGAGTTTCGACCAGAACCTTCCAACTCTTGAAATTCTCAAGAGTTTCATCCTTCGTCTTCTGAATGAATACCCATAACTTTATAGAATAATCATCAATTATGGATAGAAAATACCTTGCACCTGAATGTGAAGGATTCCTTGCAGGTCCCCAAAGATCAACATGCATGTAATCAAGGGATGCATGTGTTCTTTGTTTACCTTTGTTAAACTTCACCCTATAGGATTTACCAAATACACAAGGTTCACGAAAATCCAACTTCTCAACTCTGTCACCACCTAGTAGGTTTTATTTCCCTAGTTCGACTAGGCCTCTTTCACTGACATGGCCCAATCTCATGTGCCATAATTTTGTCTTTGACAATAGTTTCATGGATGAAACATTTTTCGAACCACTTACAACTTCAGCCTCAATGGTATACAAGCCTTGTTTCTTCACGCCTCTTAAGACTTCCTTCGACTCATTCATGACTCTTAGGATAATTTTCTCTCCTTGAAAGACATATCCCTTCTTGTCGAATTCACCAAGATAAATCAAATTTCTCTTCAAGTCAGGTACATACCTAACTTCAGTCAATAGCCTTATTAACTCATCATGGAACTTGAATCTCACAGATCCAATACCTAAAATTTTGCATGCTTTGTTGTTTCCCAACAACACTAATCCACCATCTTTATCACATAATTCCTCGAACAAATCTTTGTTCGGAGTCATGTGCTAAGTGCAACCTGAATCCATAACCCACTCCTTTCTTGAGTCGCCACTTGAAACTACAAGAACATCATATGAGTCGAAATCATCTTGAATAATGACTTTGTTGCCATTATCCTTACCTCCATAATCTTTCAGGTGTTCAGGGCACACCTTTCGAATGTGACACTCCTTCTTACAATGATAGCATTAAACACCATATGCTTCACCACTATAAGACTTATGCTAACTTTCACTTTTCTTCTTGTCGAACTTACCATCCTTTTGCAAGAATTTCATCTTAGCTACCAAGCCTTCACCGTCGAATGTTTATGCTCATTTCGTTTGTTCAACTCCTTAGAGTACAAGGAAGATTGAACATCTTCAAAGGTCAGAGACTCTCTTCCATACAAGAGGGTTTTTTTTAAGTGAGCATGTGTTATGGGCAAAGCGCATAATAACAACAGTGCTTGATCTTCATCATAGATCTTCACATCAATATTTTTAAGATCAAGAATCAGCTTGTTGAACATATCCAACTACTCAGCCAACACTTTATCTTCACTCATCTTGAATTAATACAAGGCTTACTTCAAGTAGAGTTGATTCACCAACAATTTGGTCATGTACAAACCTTCAAGTTTCAACCATAACCCTGACGTCATCGTCTCCTTTGATACCTGTAAAAGAACCTTATCACCAAGGCTCAACAATATTGCGTTGTGTGTTTTCTCAATCATGATCGTCTTTTCAACTGTCGTTAACGCATCATTCATGACCGTCTCTCCCTTCAACGCTTCCAAGCAATCGTGTTGAACCAGTGGGGCTTTCATCTTCAAGCACCACTGACCGAAATCGTTCACTCCGATGAACTTTTCAACCTCATAATTTGTTGAAGACATCTTCTCAACGCTCACCGCACCAATTTGTTGTGAATAGGATACCTTATAAACAAAGTATAATTGGTTCCTTGATCAGTCAAGAAACCTACAAGGGTTAGGGTTTAGGGTAACCATGGATAACAACAATGGTTGGTTATAAACTGATATTCTTTCCTTTCTCTTGAAACAAGATTACAAGTATACAAGAATAATAAATAACCTCTCTCACTTTTGAATTAGGGTTTCATCTTCCTATTTTCCCTTATTTAAAAGATGAGAGACTAGTATGTTATTTATAAGAAAACTAATACACTGACCTAATCGGATTTTTAACAATTACCCATTAATTACAAGCTAACTTAAGGTACAAGCTACCAGATTATACCTAAGGACTTTTGGGTAGTTCAATCAGATGCTGGTTGTTTCGATGATGATGTTGTCACACTAGGTTGCATTATTCGGGATCCCATGGGGAATATTTTTATGGCGGCGTCACACAGGATAGACAGTGTTGTTGGCCCTTTATTGGCAGAAATCTTGGGCATTCGTAAGGCTATTCAGTCAGCAGTCGATCTTCATCTCCATAATGTCATCTTTCAGTCGGACGCGAAGCAAGTGGTGGACTGCATTAACGGATCTCTATCTCTTGCGGACATCAATCACATTGCTGATGAATGTAGAGCTCTGCTGCATCAGTTTAATAACTGTTGTGTTTTGTTTATTTCCAGATTTTGTAATTTAGAAGCTCATCATATGGTTGGGGTTGGGAGATCAAAAGGGTCAAAAACTTGGTTTGGGCATATCCCAAGCCTCTCTCCCCCTTGTTGTAATGTTGTTTGTGGTTTTTCTTAATGAAAATCTTGTCTTTTAAAAAAAAAAACTTAAGGTACAAACTAACTTAAACAATTGGATCCATAACACAAGGCTCAATTAAACAACAACATATGAGCGGACTTCGACAACATGTTATTCATACTAGTGTTTGTTCCAATATTCCACATATATAATCATTAAAAAGTAAAATGGATATTGATAAAAGTTTATGTATATCTCAAGATGTACGACTCGTATATATTGATAAGTATTGTACTCTTGTTGGATTGAGGAATTGAATGCTCATTTGCTTTGAATGGACAATAGAATCGTCTCATTCATCATCAATAAATGTGGTGGGCATTGCTTTATCTTCTATAAATTTGGTAAATTTTATAGCCATGGCTTTCAACGTGAGAAATAACGTGTCATGCATGCTTCAAATTATTGCCATTCGTCGCATTGGCATTACTCCAATTTTCTTGGTGCCCTGGATGACACACTTAATGCTGATATAATTGCACTGAGTGATAGAGCTTGGTTGTTGCATAGTGTAAGACACAACATTTCCTCTACTTCTATCTCATTATAAACATCTTCACATGTAACTCATGTTTGCTCTATTGACTGTCCAAAAGGAATATTATTTGATGATGAAAATAGTTTGCATCTGGTAAGAAAGTCATATTACAAAACATCAATGAAATTTACCCAATTACTCACTAACTTAAAAACATAGAAATTCAATAATAGATAAGATAAATAAAACAGAACATCAATGAAGTTTACCCAATTATCCAATTACTCCTTGGAACACAGACACGACTGCTTCTACGTGTTTCATTGTCAATAATAAATTTTCATTTCCCTAAATAAATTTGAATTGTCAAATAAAATTCACAATACTTTATTTGTCAAATTAAAGCTAATAGACGCCATTTGGATTTAAACTAAAACAATTTTATTACCTTTATTATGTACACCCAGATATATGCCTCTCATCAATCTGAATGCTCTAATTACCAAATAGTCAGTCAATTGTAAGTAATTTTGAAAATAACACAACCAACCGCATGATATCATCAACTGTGTCATTTGCAAGCAACTAGTATATTGGTTTAATGATATTTTTGGTACTCGTATTTTGACCGATTCACGAATTTGGTCCTTGAATTTTAAAACAGAACGAAGTAGTCCCTAAACTTTGTTGTTGGTTGCAATATTAGTCATAATCATCATTTTCCCTAAAATAACGCTGATGTGGCATAATTTTAAGTGATATGGAAAATTGAAGAATCCACTAGGCATTTACACGTCATTAAATTCATAATTTAAAAAATTTGGAATTAATATTTTAGAAATTAAAAACAAAAAATTGTTAAAACAATGTCTATAATTTATCTCAATTTCTCCATTCTCTCTATCAACATTTTCTCACTCTTATCTTATTGTGTTCTTCAACTTGCTCACTAAAGAAATCCTAAATCCCCAATCTCCCTCTCCTTGTTTCAAAATTCCCCCTCCTTGTTACGAAAATCCTCAATGTCAGATTCATACGCCGTGTCCAGTAACGATATTGCATCACGAAGAAGATAAATTTGTTGTTTTTGTGACTTTGAATCACCGTTCATTATCTCATGGACAAAGGATAATCTTAGGTGAAGGTTTAATGGTTGTGGGTTATAAAAGGTAAAACCCAGTTTATACCAAATTGAATGTATTTGTTTCAATTGAAAATCTTTTCTTTTCAAATTGAATGTATATTCTTATATCTTCTTCAATTGTGAATGTAGTTGTAGGGACGAAAGAGATGTAACTTCTTCAATTGGTACAATGAAGAAATGTCGGTGCGTGCAAAAGAGGTGATTTTGTCGCTAAAGAAAGGAATCGATGAAGTTAAGAAGAAGGATAATTTGAAGCTGAAACAATATGAGGAATTGAAAAGAAGATTAAATTTTGCCAAAGATTGATTGTTCTAGCTGTTGTGGTCACTATAGGATTACTCTGTGTTATTCTATTGTTGTTGGATATTGAACTATATAAAAAAAAAGAAGTCAAACATCGTGGGATAAAGAGTTTCTAGTAAAATGAACAATCATTAATTCAATATCAAAAATCAAGAACCAAACATGAAAAAAGTTTGTTGTGATTAGCAAAACAGAGACAGATGATTGCATACATCATAACATTGTGGATAAATTAAAATATACCTACCACATACCACACCATAATTAGGTCAAAAAAGATAAATAAAAAAACTCAACCATATCGTATGGTACCCGTCAAATATAAGGAGTATCTCAACAAATTATATGCAAATGTTAGATTTAAACACCAACTCGGTATGGGGCATGTTAATTATGTCATCATCATGTTCTACTTTTGATAATGATACACCTTTCAGTTATAGTATGGGAAACAATAACCCAAACCAATAAGTTCCTCTCTCATTATATGCACACATATATCATACTATTAATTATTATTAGTCAAAAAAACCTTTATGATCCCACTACCCGTTCCTTTCTAAGCAAGCAAATTACTATACCTACTTTTTATATTGATTGTTCCAAATTCTAAGTAAGAAAATTATTATACCTACTTGCTATAGTGATTGTTCCAATTTCTAAGCAAATTACATGGCATTTAGTTATCCAAGTGCATCCTCCTTAAAATTAATTAAATATATTTAAATTTCTTAATAACCAATTTATTATAAATAAGTTTACAATTTACACTAAAAAAACATGTTTCATAGTTAATCATATATAAATCCTTTTTGTTATCTTTAACTCTCTTCATCTCCTTCCAATTACACTCGGTTTTACATGGTTTATCTGACAACTGTTTTTTTTCTTCTAAGAGGTAAAATCTTTATTAATTTTTTTAATCTAATATATTTATTATTTATTTTATTAATGTAATTTATAAATAAAATCTTAATAAACATATATTGTTTCATTTTAGTTTACTGAGATTAAGTTTGTGCTCATGGTTTTTTTGCTTGAACTTATTCTTAAAATTTTGTAGTGTTTGCTTGAATTATTCAGTTAATGGCAGAAAATTTATCTTTAGAATTTTGTAGTGTTTGCTTAAATTATTGTTTTTGCATATGATATTTATAGCATGAGCATTAAACACTATTTTAATTGTATTTTTTTATTTATTTCTAGCATTAAGCAATGGAGAAATATTTTAAAAGAAAATCTTCAGAGCAATCATCCATTCCTAGTCTCCAAGTAGTTAATGAATGTAGAAGTGTAAAACTAAGTCCTTCTATGAAAAATAGAATTTTGGAATTCGAATTAGAAAACTTCCCAATGATCCTGGATTAAGGCCAAGAATTTTATATTATCATCCAAGTGATAGAGATATGACTAGGAGATATTATTTACAAAAGGGTTCTAGTCAACCAAAAGAAATTAATTTTCCACAAAAAATAACGGGGATACTTTTCATAAGTTTAATATGGATTGATATTTAATAGTTGGTTGGAATATAGTCAAAAGGAGGATGATGTGTATTGCTTATGTTTTTTTCTCATGAGATCACATGTTGGAGACCATAAAGGTAGTGGTGATGTCTTTATAATAGAAGGTTTTACAAATTGAAAGAAAAAAAAAAGTGAAAGGTTTTGAGTTCATCTTGGAGATTCAAATAGCTCTCATAATCAAGCCTGGAGAAATTGTCAAACTCTAATGAAACAAAAGCAACATATTGAAGGTGTTTTATGCAAACAGTCAAATCAAGTTAAAGAGGACTATCAAATTCATTTGAATAGCAATTGATTGCATTCAATATTTGTTAGTCCAAGGTTTAGATTTTTGTGGTAACAATGAGTCTGTGTCATCAAGAAATAAGGTGAATTTTCTTGAGCTTATGGATTTTCTTGTTAACCCATAATGAAGTTATTTATAAAGTTTGGAAGAATTGTCGTGGAAATCTTAAGTTAACATCTCCTAAAATCCAAAAGAATATTGTTAGAGTTGTTGTTAATGCAACCACTCAAGTTTTGCTTGATGATCTTAGAGATAATTTAATTTTTATGTTAATTGATGAATCTCAAGATATCTCGGTGAATGAGCAAATGGTTGTGGCTTTATGTTATGTGAATAAAAAAGGGCAATTTATTTTTCGTTTTGTTGATGTTGTTCATGTTTCTAATACTAGTGTACTTACCTTGAAATCGACTTTGGAGTCATTATTTGCAAAATATGGAGTTTATCGAGGGTACGTGGACAAGGATATGACAGAGCAAGTAACATGAATCGTGAATACAATGGTCTCAAAAGTATGATACTGAAAGAGAATTGTTCTGCAATTTTTATGCATTGTTTTTCCCATAAACTCCAATTAGCACTTGCGACATTAGCAAAAAACATTCTGAAATTGTATTACTGTTTAATATAGTTGTTAATTTGTATAATATTGTTGGAACATCATGTAAGCATCGAGACATTCTTCGTGAAAGTCAAATCACAAGGGTGAAAGTAGCATTACAAGAAGGAGAAATCTATAGTAGGAGGCTTAAATCAAGAAACTATAATTTAAAAGGCGGAAGAAACTAGATGGAGTTTATATTATGGTACATTACTTAGTATAGTTTCTTTATTATCTTCCATTATTGAAGTGATTGAAATGGTTGAGGAAGATGGAACAAGTTTTGATCAAAATGGTGAAACACTATTTTTTATGAAGTATATGCAATCTTTTGAATTTATTTTCATCTTGCACTTGATGAAAAAAAATTGGAATTACTCATGACTAAACATTACAAAGAAGTGATCAAGATATTGTAAATGCTATGCAATTAGTCACATTGTCCAAAAAGAGGTTGCAAGCGATAAGGGACAGTGGTTGGGATTCTTAGTACAATGAAGTTTCATTATTTTGTGAGCAGCATGATGTTGTCATTCCAAATATGGATGATACTTTTCAACATGTACAAAAAAAGTCACAGCCTAAAATGGAGAAAGTTTATATTTTACATCACTTTCAAGTTAAATTATTTGATGAGGGATTGATAGACAACTTCAAGAGTTAAACAATCGTTTTATTGAAGTGAATACTGAGTTGCTTCTTTGTGTAGCTTGTTTAAGTCCAAGGAATTCCTTTTATGCATTTGATAAAGGAAAAGTTGAATCGTGAAAGTCAAATTTCAAGGTTGAAAGTAGCATTATAAGAAGGAGATGGAGTGGCTTAAATCAAGAAACTATAATTAAGAAGGCGGGAGAAACTAGATGGAGTTCATATTATGGTACATTAATTACTTAGTGTATTTCTTTATTCTCTTCCATTATTAATGTAATTGAAATGGTTGTGGAAGACGGAACAAGTTTTGATTAAAAAAAAGGTGTAGCACTATTTTTTATGAAGTATACGCAATCTCTTAAATTTATTTTCATCTTGCACTTGATGAAAAAACTTTTAGGAATTACTCACGACTTATCTCAAGCATTACAAAGAAGTGATCAAGATATTGTAAATGCTATAAAATTAGTCACATTGTCCAAAAAGAGGTTACAAGCGATAAGAGCCAATGGTTGGGATTCTTTGTTCAATGAAGTTTCATTATTTTGTGAGCAACATGATGTTGTCATTTCAAATATGGATTATACTTTTCAACATATAGAAAAAAAAGACACAACGTAAAACGGAGAAAGTTTATATTTTACATCACTTTCAAGTTCAATTATTTTATGAAGTGATTGATAGACAACTCTAAGAGTTGAACAATCGTTTTACTGAAGTGAATACTGAGTTGCTTCTTTGTGTAGCTTGTTTAAATCTAAAGAATTCCTTTGTTGCATTTGATAAAAGGAAGTTGAATCGTTTAACTCAATTTTATCCTTCAGAGTTTTCTCCAATTGAGTCATTAGCATTGGATTGTCAACTTGAAAATTATTTTTTAGATGTATGCTCTGATAGTGAGTTTTCAGAATTAAGGGGAATTGAGGATCTTTCCATAAAGCAAGTGGAGACATGAAAACATATTGTGTACCCGCTAGTATATTTTCTATTGAATTTATCTTTGATATTACCTATGGCGACTGCACCTGCTGAAAGAGATTTCTCTGTTATGAATATTATCAAGAATCAGATGCAGAATTGTATGGGAGACGAGTGGTTAAATGATTGTTTGGTAATGTAGGGGAACTTGTTGGTAAAATTGTGGTGTTTGCAGTGTTAAAACACCAGTTTCGTTTCAATTAGACCACAATTTAATCAGAAATGATGGATTTTAGACACTAATTATCCTTAATATTGTGATGTGGCAGCATTAGAGAAAAGGTTAGAAATCTGTTATCCATTAATATTATTATATTATAGATTTAAAACTGAAATGTATAAGGTAGATTTTTTATTAGAAAATCTAAAATAGAATTAATTTAACCCATAATAAATTAAAACTTGGAGATTTGAATATTTTGTTGAGATTTTTTTGTTAGAAATAAAATATAAAGTCAATTTAATAGAAAATAAATAAATAATGGAAGATTTAGAAAGATCAATAATATAGTTAATTTAATAGGGAATAAATAAAAAATAAGAGATTTAGATAGATCATTAATATGCAGTGTTTTAAAAATCGGATCGAATCGAGTGGTTGAATTGGAAACCGGTCAGATATCCGATCTAGTTTAATTGTTGAATTGTTCATGTCATTGAACTGGTGCAAACCGGTATAAACCGGAAAAACCGGAAGTCTAATTGTTTTTTTTTAATAAAAAATAAAAATAATTATTATTTTAATTAAAAAATTAAAATAAAAATAAATGAAATAAAAAAAATAAAAATAAAACAAAGTAATGATATTATTGACGAGGAAGCTGTTGCAGATATAGTTGATTTTACTGCAAATAATTTTAATATTGAAGAAGGAGATTCTAACATTGAAACAATTTTCTCTCCATTAAATTAAATTCGGTACACATTGAAGTTATTTATTTATAAACTATTTAATTATATTATATTCCAATTAGACTTTGTTTGCAATTAGACTTTGTAATTTTATACTATTTTGTTATGTGTGATACATTTGTTTAAAATTTGAATTTAGATTATGAACTTGTGAATTTATGATATGATATTTTAGAAAATTTTAAGTGTTAGTTATATTTTTTAGAGACTGAATCATCCGGTTCGACCAGATTTATACCTATATAGTTTTATTATAAAAATCGATTTATTCAACCGAGTTATCCGATTTAATCTGGTTTGGACATGCGGTTCTACCAGTGATCCAGTTGTTCAACCAATAAATCAATGACTCAGTACTCTCAGTTAGGGGTGTTCAAAACCAAACCAACCCAATAGAAAACCGCAAACCAAATCAAACCAAACCGAAAACGCAAAAAAAAAACGCACTTAATTCGGATGTATTTGGGCCATTTTTTAACAAAACTGCGCGGTTCAGTTTGGTTTGCGGCTTGTATTTTGCAAACTGAACTAAACCAAACCAAATCGCATTATGTTACAACTCAAACTTCATTTATCGCACATCCAACCCAAAACTCGAACTTATTATACCTTAACCATACAAATATTCTCTTAGTCACACTTAGGGTTTTAGTTTCAACCTTCTCAAATCTCTTCGAGTAGTATTGCACATTCTTCTCATCATATTTTCTATGTACATCTCATTTCTTCTACTCTAATCTCTCTTATCTTATGTTCTTTCTTTTTCATATTCATCTTCTCTTTTTTTATATTATTGTTTTCTCTTCCAATTACGTTTTTATCGCACCTCTACTATCTACCTTTCAAAATATTGGTGCATGACTTATCAATTATATCATTTATTCAATTTGAAAATACACATGCTTTTGGATATTCATGTAAATAACAAATCCTACTATTTTTCCTTGGCAAATTAGTTCCCATGAAGACATTTGTCAATACCCCATTTGCTAACACATAATCCAAGTTTTCCCCCCTTTTGGTTTTGTATGTTTACACGCAAAATGTTCAGAAACACATTGTCCTTCTTCCAAACATCTCACAAAATTCCTTCTTGCTAACACACAAACTCGCATTCTCTCTCCTTCTCAGGCCTCTCCTTCGATACGTGTCTCGATGCTCAAAGGTAAAGTGCATCGCCCTTTTTCCACCTTTTGTTTCTCATTTCTCCTTCTAAGAGCATTGTATTTGCTCTGATGTTCGTTGCATTGTATTTGCTCTGATGTTCGTTTCTCCTTCAAACTATGCCTCCTTCGTTATCTACATATTTTCGTTTTTCTCTATTTTTCTCCACAAACCCTAAATTTGCCATTGTCGCCCTTTCTTCGTTTTCTTTGTGTTTTCGTTTACCTATATCTTGGTGTTGCAACAAATGTAAACTGATTCCATCATGTTTCTCAGTGAAAATGTATTTCAACCATTTTATTTATGAAACACTTTTGTTGGTATCTGATTTACATTCTATTTTTCCTCCTTCTTCTTCCCCTGTTCTTCTAAGCATTTCTATGTTGACTGTTTTGATTTCGAATTCTTTTACATCTATAGTTAGTTGATGAAATTTTTAATGGTTTTTTTGTTTGTTTTGTGTAGATTTGTTGTCCAAGGATTATCAGAGTGGCAACAAAAGTGTTTCATGGCAAGGGAAACAATACTAGGAATCAATCCATAAACTAGGTAAACTTGACATTTTGGATCATAGTGAGAACGGGACACTTTCCTGCAAGTGCTAGCAAAATATATCTGAGTTCAAAATCCCTTTTCCCAGTGTATCTTTTCCAGTAAATTTTTGTCAAAGATGTATTTAAGAGTATTTGTGATGTCAATGTTGGTTTCTTGCTAACTGTTTTTATGTGTTATTGTGTTTCTATCAATTAAAACAGGCGGAAGAATTCAAAGATCATGGTGAGAACGGGACACTTTCCTACAAGTGCTAGCAAAGTAGATCTGAGTTCAAAATCCCCTTTCCTAGTGTATCTTTTCCAGTAAATCTTTCCCAATGTTGTCTTATTTTAGGTTGAAGTTTGATGCTTTGAGCCATTGATAGGAATTGATGTTTAATATATATATATATATATATATATATATATATATATATATATATATATATATATATATATATATATATATATATATATATATATATATATATATATATATATATATATTATTGGTTTTGTTTTCTTATTGGGGTTGTGTGGCTAATTTCTAGGATAACATCAACTATTTCTCATTGTTGTACTGGTTTTTGCTATGAAATTTATTCAACTTAACTCCTTTTGATTTCTCTTTAATTTGAATATGTGCAAATTGCTTTTTTTCAAGGGTCTCACTGAGAATGGTTATGATGGCTTTCACTTTTCTTTTTAACAAGGTCGGTGATCTTTATGATATCGCATATCTTATGATCTTTATTTTCCATCTTCTCTAATCTTTCCTCTCCTCCATTTTTTCTTTTTATTGTAATATTTTTTATATTGTTTTATACTACTATTTTATGTTTTTTTATTCCACTTTGGTCTAATCTTTTTTTTGTATATAATGAGAATTTATTTTCTAAATATGATGAGTTTTGTTGCTATTTGATAATGTATGAATGACTAAATACAAAATTATGTTGTTCTCTATAGGTGTATGTATGATTCAATAAAAATATTGTAAAAAACCGATTCAACCGAACCAATCCAAACCACATTGGTTTGGTTTGGTTCGGTTTTATTTCTTAAAGCCAACCGAACCAAACCAAACCGCTTTCTTTTTTCTCTTGCGGTTCGGATGATTTTTTGCATGAAAACCGCTCAAACCGCACCGCAAACACCTCTACTTTCAGTCGTTTGATGACCAATCTGATTTTTAAAACACTCGTGATATGATCAATTTAATAGAAAATAAATAAAAAAATAGATTATTATATATATATATATATATATATATATATATATATATATATATATATATATATATATATATTTGGCATAATTAGTCCACAGGTCCCGTAAAATAATTTTGAGTTTCGTTTTAGTCCCACAATAAAAAAAACGTTTCACGTTAGTCCCATAAAATGTATTCCGTTAACAATGTTAGTCCATTATGTTGATTATTTAGTTTTACCGTTTGTTTCTGCCACAGTGGCGTGCCATGTGGTCATGTTGATATCCCATGTGTACAAAATGGCTTTATGTAATTGATGTTGTCAATGACTCATCAATATTTTTCCAGATTTTCTTTTTCACGTTGTCATCTTCATCTCTCCTTCATCTCCTCTAGTATAGGGTTTCATCATACCTCTCAATCCTGCGTACCTCTCCAGATTTTTCTTTCTTCTCATTCCTTCTCCACCTACCTCTACCAAGCCCTTCTCCTCAATGTCTCAATTTTCAAATAATGCTTCTACTGGATCATCCGCGTTGGTTATTTGGAGAAACAAGAGGAGGGAATGTCTTTGCCAAAAAGAATGTCTTTGCCAAGAACATAATTTCGTACAGTGGGTGACTCAAGTAGTGTTAATTTCGGGGGAAAAATTTGGGGTGCAGAAATTTCAGAAATCACATCAATAAGGGGTGCAATTTCTTCAAATGGTTTGAAGATGACATTATTGATGAAAGGGACGTGAAGATTCTGAGGTAGAAGAAGAAGATAAACAAATTGAAGTATCAGATCATGAAGACAAATGGATGGTTGAAATTGGTTGTAATGATAGGAATATTTAGCTTAGTGTTTAATATTATTTTTGTAACAATCATGTTTTAGGTTAGGTTGGTGACAAGTTGAAGTAAGGTTTGTAACAATCATGTTTTATGTTGCTTTGTTTATGAATGAAAATTGTATTCACATATTATGGTTTGATTATGAATGAAAAGTGAAACCTTTATAACACAAATTGTGTATTACTGTGGTTTATTTCACATAAATTGTATTTCACATGGCATTGAAACCTTTATAACAAAAGCAATACATAACAACAATATTTCATAAGTAATATTTCATTGTTTGCTTTAATCCAAAATGGGCATTATACAAATCCAGTACATATAATTAGTACACCACAACATTAAACAACAACATTACACAAAAGTAGTACATAAACTACATTAGAAAGCAAACATAGTCAAATGTTATACAAAATGGGCATTATATGACTGAGTCATCAACTACATTAGCTAGTACAAATAAAAACATCATGGTTGGCTCAGAACTTGTTTTGGACCCTTCTTAAGTATCTTTCTCTTTTTGACAACTTGTTGTGGTAAGCTTCCTTCTGGTGTAACAGATGATGCCTTAGTTGGTGTTGTTGTTGGGGCTTGAGTTTCTGGAACAACAGGTTCTTGAGTTGGAGTAGCAGGTACTTGTATTGGTGTAGGCAGCTTGCAGGTGGCCTTATTGTGGCCATCCTTATGGCACATACTACACTTGATGCCAAATTTGGCCCTTTTAAGCTGAGTTTCATTTCTAACTTGTTCCCCAACCTCTTTGTTCCTCTTCTTCTTTGTTCGACCAAGTTTCCTTTTGATTGGTGGTGGTTGCAAATCAACAACATTTGTTTTGGTCCAAAGAGCTGCCCCATTGACTGGGTAGATGACAGATGAGTAGCAATCTGCATAACATTCCTTTTTGTAATATTCAGGAACAAAATCATCAATCAATAAGTGTCGCTCCCGATAAATGGGGAATGGCCCAGATAAAGGTACAGACGCGAACGGTCGGCGAAAGGGACAATGAGAACACACAGCAGTGAACTCACTGGAGATGAATAGAGTCGCCAGCTAGGCATTTTTATCCCGGAGGAAAGGCAATGCTGCATAGACCTAGAAAAAGATATGGATAAGACGGTTGCGAACCAGAGAGACTGAGAAAGGGGGTTGGTTACAACCTGGGAAGGTATTAGCACCCAGATTGTCCGCCGTACTCGACGGGATCCACGCTTAAAAAATTTGTGTTTTAAAGGGGTAGTGTCAGTGTAATTTGTGTATAAAAGAGCTGGAAAAGGATGTACAGGTGTCAGTGTAAAAGAAGTGTGAAGTGAAATAAAGAAGTGTCAGTGTAAGAACAAGAATAGGATGCTCAAGATCATGAGGCTTAAAGAATGAAGCTAGAAAGAGGGGGAATATACAGAGACTTTTGTTCGATAACTGTTAAGTTATGCCTACGTATCCTCTCGTGCAATGAGGAAGTCAGAACACCGTAGTTCGACCCAAAGAGACTGAAAGATAAATTGACTTATGAATTGCTTACTTGTCTATGCTCAAGTGTATGACCTGTCTGGCTCAGGTGCAAACTGTCTTGCATTAGACGGAAGAAGCAAGTTCTCGATTGTGAGTGAATGAGGTGAGAAAAGAATCCCGGAGGAGACGATTATTGTTTGTTTTTGAGTTTTCAGTCTTTTATTGCTTTTGGAAGTTTGTCATAAATTAATGAGCTTAAGTCTAAACCAATGGATTAGTAAACTCATCACATCTTCCCTCTGATTAAGGGTAATGAGAATACCTTAAGTGTGAAGTCAGGTTCTCACACTTAATCACCTTTGGTGTAGAATTAAGGTCATTAACCTACTTGTGATTATTTAGATGTTTTTGTTGTTTTTGTTTAGTGTTGAGCAATGATATTAAGCCATAATCAGGGATTAAACAGACCCATTACACCATCCTAATAGAAGGATAATAGATGAGAATGTTTAAGCTGAGGAATGCTCCTCCACTTAATCCATGATTAGGGATTAAACTCATGACAAAACAAGCCTTTGATTAAGTGGATTTTAATTAATGGTGAGATGATGAAGTGAATTTTAGAGTTTGTAAGACAACTTGAGGGGGACTTGTCCATTAACACTAGGGTTAGTCCTTCTTAACCAATTAAGGAAGAATTAGAACCCTAATGAAAGGCCCAAGTTACAAGTGTGATGTCTTGATGATTATTAGATGGATTGATTAAAGGAGTTAAACACATCAAGGGTTTAACACTTAGGATTAAAGTTATACACTCCATCCTAATAGAAGGATGCAGGCATAAGCTTAATCACAAAGCCTTAAAACCTTTAAGGTTTAGTCCTGGATTATAAGGTGAGAAGAGAGACACAAAGGGTGACACAAAGGCAAAACTAATGGGGGACTAATCAAAACCCTAATCATTGTCATGCTTGGTTGTTCCTAAGGTTTGTGAGGTTTTACAAGAAAGATCTTCAATGGAACCACCAGGAAGCAGATGAAAGGAGCAAAGAGAAAGCAAAGCAACTTGCTTCATTCAAGAAGTCAAGTCACTTGAGGAAAGAAAGTAAGAAGAAAAAGAATGAGCAAGCTCAATCTCAAACATAAAACAAAATGCAGCAAGGATGCATAAGAGAGATGAAAAGAAGTTATGAGAAGTGAAGGCAAATTCACTTCTCAAAGTTGCTTACCACCTGAAAAGTTAGTGAAAGAATTGCAATGCAATGCAAAATAAAATGAAATGGCATGATGCAAACCAAAACCAGAAGCATAAGTATGATGATAATGATGCTATGAGATGATGCACACATGAGGCAAGGCATGGGAATGATCATATGAACATATGGATGCTAATGGAGCAAGTTAAAACAAATGAACATACATGAAGAGTTATGAGATGCATATGGCATACAACAAGGCAAATGCAAAATGTAATGATCAAACATGCTTTCAATATGTCTTAAGATGTTCAATGAATCAAATGGAGGCATGGAATGTCATGGCAAGTCATGTTATGCAAGTGAATGCAAGGTGGATGCATATGGAAGCCCAAATTAGGGTTTATGATCAAAGCATCAAACACAAACCAAAATCAGAAGCAAACAACACTATAAAAAATTGAAAATGCACTCAAAGGACCCCTAATCCTATACTAACCCATTTCCCAAAGGAGAGGTTTCAACTCTTAATCAAATTCAAGTTATGATTTTCCTAAGTTTTCTAGGGTTTTAGGGTTCCTAAACAAGAAAATTACCAAACAAATTGAAAATGAAAGATCAAAACATGGCCATTTAGCCTCACAAACTTCATGCTAAACACAATGCAATGCAAAAAGAATCAAGGTCCAACTCTTTAGGGTTAGGCAGAAATGATTTTTTGAAGTTTGGATCAAAATAATGCATCAAAATGGTTTTAATTCAATGAAAAATTCTCAAAATGCATCAAGATCAAAAAAGAAATTTGGTTTGAGGGTTGGACAATGTTTCTAAATGTTTTTAAAGGTTTCATGAATTTTTTGGTGATTTTTAAATACCTAAAAGTATTTTTGATTAATTAATTCTCATTAATTAATTAAAAGGAAACTTTTAAATATTTAAAAATACTTTTTAAATGCAAAAAATGAAAATGAAAATATTTTTGTGTTTTAAAAATTAATGAAACTCTTAGTGAAAAATTTCATAATTTTTAAATGATTTTTGCTATTTTAAATAAATTGTACAAATCAAATGAGAAAAAATGAAATTAAAATCAAAACAAATGGAAGTATGCTAAATGAGAGGCTGAGATTGAATCTGGGTTTGGAAGCATTGACTGCGCGCCAGATCTAATGGATCACATTCAAACCTGACTAATTAAATTATTAAACCTAATTAATATTAATTAATCCTGATTAATTGAAAATGACATGATCTCAGCCACACACTCACACGCGGGAAACAAGATCCAGTGGCTCACATTCAAACCTGGTGCCCTAACCCTAATTAACAACTAACCACTTTCAGGTGGCCGGAGAAGACTTCCGGTCATCTTCTCCGGCCAGCATCCTCCCTGAAAAATGCTATCTTCCACCCTAGCTCACTAAAACCTAATCTCTCTGCCCAGAATCCATCCCCAAACATCATAGAGCAAGAATCAACAGCCAAAACACATTTATTTTACACAACAAGGCTGAATCGAAGCAAAAGGGGTTTAGGTCAAAAAATTTCAGGAACAACATACATGCTCAAAACTCAATTATTTTCGAAACAAAACATATCAGCATGATCAGTGGAACGTAGAGAATCATTTAAGAACTTAAAAACAAGCTTCTGGAAAAAATGTTCATGAAGCTCACCTGAACTGGAGCTTTGATCTCTGACACTTTCTGGCTAGTTTCTTGCTTGCAATCAACTCCACTTGACCTCCTGAGAAGCTTTCAATTCTTGGAAAGAGTTTGTGGTAGCTGGTTGGAAGGTTTGAGCAGGTTCTGTTCAAGGGGAGGGAGAAATCGTATTTGGGATTCTGGAGGTTTTAGGCTGTGGTGATGGATGCTTTTTGATCAGAGGAACATGTTGAGTTGATCTATGAAGTGGGTTTTTGTGTTTGTGAGTTGTGTGATGAGATTCGAAGGTTTTTGCTCAAGGGAGTGAAAATGAGGATGCTGAGTTGTGGTGAGTTTCAGGCTTGCCTCTTGTTATGTTTTGCTAGCATTTGATCCACATAAACAAGTCTCATTGGTCAGATGATGTGACCTGCCCTTTATTGATTGGTATGGTGCTTTTTGCAAATTGTCAACTTTGTGTAAGGAGGGCATGGGCTACATTGCTAGCTTGGTACAAAAGGGGTTGTCTTGCGCAGCATGGTGAGGGGAGAGAGCTAGGGTGGTTCAGCATCCAAGGCAGCAAGTGGATGGAGGTGATCATGAGCTTTTGCAACTTGGTTCCTTTTAGTTCACATGGAAATATCTTGCTCCCAAGGCCATGAAACATGTGATCTTTTGGTTCAAATCTGATTTTTAGAACTTGTGTGATGCTTGTGTATTGGTTTGATACCAACTAGAAGTCACAAATGCCTTTGGTACAAGATTTTGCAAATTTTCCATTTGGTGCATAACTTGAAAATTAGTGATTTTAGCCAACTTTGATGCACCATAACTTTTGATCCAAAATGAATTAGGTCATGTTCTTGTACTTTTTGAAAAGGGAAAGATCTAATCTACAACTTTCATGACCAAAGTTTTTCCATTTGAAGCATTCTTGGATCAAAAAGTAAGGTTTGAAAAGTGGCATAAAATGACATATTCTTCAAAAGTCAAACTTGCCCTAAAAAGTCAACTTTGCAAAAAACCTCAAATTCTTGAACTTTGTGAACTTCAAACTTCTTCCATGATCAAATAAAGATCATATACACTCAAAATGATGGAGATCACCCCTTGGTTGGGTCATTGGGGGCCTCAGATGCCCTGATTTTGCACTAACTTGTCTGAAAAGTCAACCCTTGATCAGATGACTTCCCCATGGAATTTCTTCATGAAAATTGATATGCATACTCTCTATACCATATAGAGACCAATAGAAACAAGAATGACCAAAAAATTTGAAGTTATGGCCTCTGAAACCAAAACCCTAATTTTAGGTCATCTGTGCAGTCAAGCCTGGCTCTGCTTCCATACCAATCCCAGTTCTTGTGATTCTTTGGCATTTTTGACTTTGAGAGGATATAATATGATATAAGAACACACATGGACCCCTTTGAAGTGATTGGTGGCCTTTGGAGTGGCTCAAGAAGCTCTTGGATTGCTCAGATCACAAACCCTAGGTGCAGATGACTTAGAATCTATGCAGTGAATCAAAAATGTGATATGAGATGGTATGATTGTGTTTATGCATATGAAATGATCACAAGCCATGGTGTGAATGGGTGAGGGCAAATTTGGGGTGTTTACAGCTGCCCCTATTCAAACATGAGTTAGCGGTGTAGGATGTAAGCAACGGCTTAACAGGCAAACGATAACTTGTGGTTGAATACCAAAGACAATCCAAAATTTGCACTCACAGAATGAAGAAGAAAAGGGATATAGATTGTAAACGGAAAATAAAGTATATTGTAAAGTGTGGGCGACGGAGGACGACCGTCGAGCAGAGGACGACTGCTGGGTAAAGAGAAATGACGGGGACGGCCGACATGCTGGGGAAAGTGCGGGAAATAAAGCAATGACGGGGACGGCCGACATGCTGGGGACAAAAGGTAAAGCCAGGACGGGGACGACCGACTAGCTGGGAAAAATAAGATTTTATGATGGGGACAGCCATCAAGTAAAGTTGCGAGATTCTCTGGGAATTAATGAAACATGACGGGGACGGCCATCAAGTTCATAAAGTAAAGTAACCGACGATGGGGACGGCCATCGGGCTAAAAAGAAAAGGGACCACGACGGGGACGGCCATCGGGTTAAAGAATAAATGAAATAAACAGATGATGAGGTACGGTCATCAAAGGCGAAGGACGATCACCTAGCAGGGGACGGCTGCTCTGTTGGGGTTAAGATGAGGGACGGTCATCTAAGGTGAAGGACGATCACCTGGCAGGGTACGGCTGCCGGAAATATCGCGACATAGGACGAATGCCGGATAAAAAGTCAACGATGGGGACGGCCATCGGATGAGCATGATGAAGGACGATCATCAAGAGGTGGAGGACGACCACCTAGCAGGGAACGGCTGCTCTCAAGGTTTATCAAGACATAGGACGAATGTCAGATAACCAAAATCAACAATGGGGACGGCCATTGGATAAAATGATGAAGGACGATCATCAAGAGGTGGAGGACGACCACCTAGCAGGGGACGGCTGCTAAAATATCAACGATGGGGACGGCCATCGGATGAGCATGATGGAGGACGACCATCAAGAGGTGGAGGACGACCACCTAGCAGGGTACGGCTACTCTCAGGGTTTATCATGACATAGGACGAATGTCAGATAAAGGAAAATTTGCTTTGTTGACTATCTACTGGGGAATAGTAAACACGGACGAGTGTTTACATCCAAGAAAACAAAAGGTATAAGTGTTTAGATGTGTATAGATTAAGGATGCGGACGAGTATCAGGTAGAAATAAGTACTGACACATGTTCAGAGATGATGATACGGACGAGTACCAACGAGTTAACAAAGAACACGGACGAGCGTTGAATCTGAAAGAATTCTTCTGGGGAATAGTAGACACAGACGAGTATCTATATTCAAGAAGACACAAGTGTTTGACGCAGTGTATGGATTAAAGATGCGGACGAGCATCCTTAAGATTATGATACGGACGAGTACCATGTAGAAACAAACGCTTGACACATGTTCTGAGATGATGATACGGACGAGTACCAACTGGTTAACAAAGAACACGGACGAGTGTCGAATCTGTGGGGATATATAAATGGTGTATACAAGATACGGACGAGTATCGAGTAGTAAGTATGAGTGATGAAAAGTATGAGTGATTAACTGCTGGGGAGAGTGACACGGACGAGTGTCAAAAGAAGAAAAGTGTGGTATAAACAAATATCTGGTATACAAAGTGTTTATATTACTGTGCTGGGAAAATGACATGGACGGATGTCAAGGAAATGTATATATATATAAGTATTTGTGAGTGCAAAGAGAGTGTCTTTGGCTTTCTGCTGGGGATGCGACACGGACGGGCGTCAAAGGGAGTATATACTTGTGTTTGTGAATATGAGGCAACTGCTTTTGCTGGGGACTCTGGGGGAAAGTTTTCTGTATACTGATGGATTTTTATTATTCACAAGTGTTCGATTCAAAACATGGCTTATGATTATGCTATATGTTTGATTTTTGCCGTAATGCTCCGTACTTAAGACGGAATGCTACGCTTTGTTTGGTGGATATGATGCGAATGCTATGATTATGCAAAGATACCAAGCCGGGATTCGGATCCCGATGCCGCGAAGATCTCTGGCCGATCTGGTTGGAGTGAACATCCCAGCTGGGGATGAGATCATTGGTAGATATGATGAACAGATTCTGCTTGGGGAAATGGGTCAATGATAGACCTATTCCTGTAATGAGGGACCCAGCTGGGGTTTGTAGAAGCTTCCTTCACTCTGTTGTGACCCCTTCATGCGTTGCTCTTCTGGATAGAGGCTGAGGACTCTGTGGGGAGATGGTTCCCTGGCTTTTGTACTTGATTGAGGAAGAATGGTTGGCAACTCGGCTGGGGAGCAGCTACAGGTGGCAACTCAGCTGGGGAGAAAGCACTTTGAGTGTTAAGACTGAGTGAGTGTTGATTTGCCAGCTTGCTGGGATGAAGCTTTCATGCCCCATGTTGTGCTTCGGATACCTGGGATCCTGCAAAGACAGAGAAACGCACAAGTAATCCCGAGGCATCCCTTACTGGATTCCGTCATAGGAGTGAGACACTCTCGAGAGTAAGTATATTTCCTGCAAGCATGTGTTTTATTTTTAAAGATAAACATCTGTATTCATGCAATCAGTTTTTCTTAAGACATCAGACATTCTTTTGCAAACAAAAATGTACAAGACGAAACATGACTGAAAAATCTGATTTTATTAATTCATGTGCCCTGAATTGGCAAGATACAGTCAAAGGAACATATCTCCTGAAATGAGGAGATTGTTACAAATTTGAGAAACAAAATGCTGGCAATGTTGACGACGCTTTGAAGGAGCTTCCCCTTGCTATGACTCGTATGACTATTGACGCTCTTCTCGTCTTGCTTTCTGAGGAAGGTTGATTCTGACAGAAGCTTGATCTTTTTGGCGCTTACCGAGTTGTAAGTGATACAGACGAATTCAGAGTGCAGTTGTTCGCTTATTCCCTTATTTTTCATGGATCGCCCTTTCGGGTTTTCAATCCATCGGGATACCCATTTTTGCCTGAGTTGTCCAATGCGGCTTTTCAACTCAGCGGGTGTACGTTTTCTTTTGTTTATTTTCCCTTATTTTTGCCCAAGTCTCTTATTCTGTTTTTGACTTGCCGGGATGCCCTGTTTTTGCCTGGACTTACATTCTGTTTTTGTGTCCAGCGGGTCATTTTTATGCGAAGTATTTTTTAACTGCATCTGAATTCACAGGGGACGGGAAATCTTCACCATCCATGGTGCTGAGCATCAGCGCTCCACCAGAGAAAACTTTCTTTACCACGAATGGTCCTTCATAGTTTGGAGTCCATTTGCCCCTGTGGTCTGTATGAGGAGGGAGGATTCTTTTCAACACAAGATCCCCTACTTGGTACTCTCGGTGCCTGACTTTATGATCGAAGGCTCTCTTCATTCTTTTCTGATACAACTGCCCATGACAGATTGCAGCCAATCTTCTCTCTTCAATCAGACTCAATTGTTCGAATCGGGACCGGACCCATTCTGCTTCGTTCAGCTTAACATCCATTAGTACCCGTAGGGAGGGTAATTCAACTTCAACAGGTAGGACTGCCTCCATACCATATACAAGTTGATATGGTGTTGCCCCAGTGGATGTCCTGATTGACGTGCGGTACCCATGCAAGGCAAATGGTAGCATTTCATGCCAGTCTTTGTACGTAACTACCATCTTCTGCACAATCTTCTTGATATTCTTATTAGCTGCCTCAACAGCGCCGTTCATCTTTGGCCTGTAAGGAGAAGAATTGTGGTGTTGGATCTTGAAGTCCCGGCATAGCTCGGCCATCATTTTGTTGTTTAGATTGGAACCATTATCAGTAATGATTCGCTCGGGAACTCCATATCGACAGATGATATCTCTCTTCAGAAATCTGGCTACCACTTGCCTTGTAACATTTGTATATGAGGCTGCTTCGACCCACTTGGTGAAATAGTCAATGGCGACCAGGATGAATCTGTGGCCGTTTGAAGCAGTTGGCTCAATCTTGCCAATCATATCAATGCCCCACATGGCAAAGGGCCATGGTGAAGACATCATGTTCAAAGGATTGGGAGGCACATGTACTTTATCCGCATAAATCTGGCATTTATGGCATTTCCTGGCGTAGGCACAACAGTCTGCATCCATTGTGATCCAGTAATAGCCCGATCTTAGCAATTTCTTAGCCATGGCATGCCCTCCCGCATGGGTACCAAAGGATCCTTCGTGCACCTCGTGCATCAACAAGTCTGCTTCTGCTCTATCAACGCATCTGAGGAGTACCATATCAAAGTTTCTTTTGTACAGGGAACCATCAGTGTTCAGAAAGAAACTACCAGCAAGCCTTCTCAAAGTCTTCTTATCATTGGAAGATGCCCCAGATGGGTATGCTTGATCCTCCAAGAAGCACTTAATGTCATGGAACCAAGGCTTATCATCTTTGACAACACCTGCTGCGAACACATATGCTGGTCTATCGAGTCTGGACACTGATATCTGCGGTACAAAGTTGGCAGCTTGAACTTTGATCATAGATGAAATGGTAGCCAGAGCATCTGCAAACTGATTCTCGTCCCGAGGGATATACTCAAGCTTGACTGTTGTGAAGAAAGTCAATAACCTCCTTGTATGATCCCTGTAAGGTATCAGATGGTCCTGGTGTGTGTACCATTTGCCGTTGGTTTGATTAACTACCAGAGTTGAATCTCCGAATACAGTCAACGTCTTGATCCTGAGGTTAATGGCTTCCTCAAGACCCATAATGCAAGCTTCGTATTCAGCTTCGTTGTTGGTGCAGTTGAAGGTGAGTTTTGCCGAGAAAGGCATGTGAACTCCCTTAGGTGTAATGAGTACTGCACCAACACCACGACCATTCATATTAACAGCCCCATCAAACATCATAGTCCATTCTTCTTCCGGGTCAGGCCCTTCAGTGTGAATAGGCTCTTCATGATCTTTTGCTTTTATGAACATGATGTCTTCATCAGGGAAGTCAAATCTCATAGGCTGGTAGTCATCAATAGGTTGCTCAGCAAGATATTCAGATAGTACACTGCCCTTGATGGCTTTCTGAGATGTGTACTGGATGTCGTATTCTGTGAGGATCATCTGCCATCTTGCAACCCGTCCGGTAAGAGCTGGCTTCTCGAAAATGTACTTAACTGGGTCCATTTTTGATATCAACAAAGTGGTGTGGGTCAACATATACTGCCTTAGTCGGCGAGCAGCCCACGCTAAAGCACAGCAAGTTTTCTCGAGCAGTGAATAACGTTGTTCACAGTCGGTAAACTTTTTGCTCAGGTAGTATATCGCATACTCTTTTCGACCAGACTCGTCATGCTGGCCCAGCACACACCCCATCGACTCTTCTAATACCGTCAAGTACATTATCAGAGGTCTTCCTTCCACTGGAGGCATAAGGATCGGAGGTTCTTGCAAGTATTCTTTGATCTTGTCAAAAGCCTTCTGGCAGTCTTCGTTCCACCTGACCGTCTGTTCCTTTCTTAACAGCTTGAATAAAGGTTCACAGGTTGCAGTAAGGTGAGATATGAACCTTGAAATGTAGTTCAATCTACCCAGAAACCCCCGAACTTCTTTCTCAGACTTCGGCGCAGGCATTTCTTGAATGGCTTTGACTTTATCAGGGTCAACCTCAATCCCTTTCTCGCTTACAATAAAGCCCAGCAGCTTACCAGATCGCACCCCGAATGTGCACTTGTTGGGGTTCAACTTCAGTTGATACTTCCTTAGACGCTTGAATAGCTTCAGTAGATTTACCAGGTGGTCTTCTTCCGTGAGGGACTTGGCAATCATGTCATCCACATAGCACTCAATTTCCTTATGGATCATATCGTGGAATAATGTTACCATAGCCCGTTGATATGTTGCACCAGCATTTTTCAATCCGAACGGCATCACCTTGTAACAGAACGTGCCCCAGGGGGTGATGAAGGTTGTCTTCTCCATGTCTTCAGGTGACATCTTAATCTGATTGTACCCCGAAAATCCGTCCATGAAGGAGAATACCGAGAACTGAGCCGTATTATCAACCAAAACATCAATGTGAGGTAATGGGAAGTCATCTTTTGGGCTGGCTCTGTTTAGATCCCGGTAGTCAACACACATCCTTACCTTACCGTCTTTCTTAGGCACAGGTACTATATTAGCAACCCACGGTGGATAGCTAGTTACAGCAAGGAAACCGGCGTCCCACTGCTTTTGTACCTCTTCTTTGATCTTCATTGCCATGTCCGGGCGAGTACGGCGCAGTTTCTGTTTGACCGGTGGGCATTCTTCTCTCAAAGGCAGCTTGTGCATGACGATATGGTATCCAACCCTGGCATATCCTGGTAAGACCACGCAAACACATCCACATATTCTTGAAGCAGGTCAATCAATTGTCTCTTCACTGAGTCTTGTAAGCCGGCCCCGATTTTAACCTCTTTCACATCTTTATCTGTACCAAGATTAATTGTTTCCACCTCCTCCTGATGAGGAGTGATAAACTTCTCCTCTTGTCTCAACAATCTGGCTAGCTCTTCAGGAAGCTCGTAATCTTCTTCAACCCCTTCATCAGCTTGATTGATTGGATTGTCAAAGTCATACGAAGTCATAGCCGTGCTGTTGTCGGTGCTGTCTGTAAGGCACTCTCTGCAAGGGTTCAGTTTGTTCATTTTAGTGATTGATTTTAATCTTGTTTAGAAAAGTGAAATACAGTCGTCATTTTGAAAACATTGCCATTTATTTTTTGTACAAAAAGAAAAATGGAAAAACAGTGAGCGGAAAAGAAAAAGACTCGTTTGCAAAAAGATGTCTGATATTTCATTGATTAATCTTGTTGCACAAAAATTACAGATGGCCCGATTACAAAATGAGTCTTGTCATCTTGGGCAAGATGCAAGACTTTGATGCATGCTATAAAAATACAGGAAATAATAATTACTCTGCATGAGTAACTCTTATAATTTCCTGGGAAGACCAATTTGAGATACTGCTCCCCGGGATCTTCGGACGAATCCAGCTTTCCAGGTTGCGTTCTTCTTCCAGCTCGTCTTCCATGTTGTTGACAGCATCAGGGGTGAGCATCCCCCCACTAACAAAGTTGGGCTTCTTGGCAGCCTCTGTTTGATCTTTTTGAGTTGGTTTGTAACCCAACCCGAATCTATCTTCTTTCTTCTCCACAGGCAACAGTTTGCCCCAGCCTTGAGCGTTTCCTTCTTCCACCACCTTCCGGGCTTGTTGGTAGGATGTCATAGAGGTCCCAAGTACAGCAGAGGTTTCATTAACATTCAGGGCCTCAAACCCTTGACTCATTGTCTCGTGGATCTCCCCATCCATCTCAATATACTTATAAGTAGTCAGATGGCTAACAAATATATCCTCCTCCCCACAGATAGTAACGACTTGACCTTCCCACTCAAATTTTAACTTCTGGTGAAGGGTAGACGTTACTGCGCCAGCGGCATGAATCTATGGTCTACCCAACAAACAGCTGTAGGCAGGCTGAATGTCCATCACGTAGAAGGTCGTTTTGAAAGTCTGTGGGCCAATCGTTACAGGCAACTCTATTTCTCCCAGAACCGATCTCTTAGAACCATCAAAGGCTCTTACTACCAGGTTACTAGGGCGCAATGCCAATCCTTCATACTCTAGCTTCACCAGGGCCTTTTTAGGTAAGACATTGAGGGATGATCCTGTGTCTACCAGCACATGGGAAAGGACTGCACCTTTACATTCCATAGTGATGTGCAAGGCCTTGTTATGGTTGCGGCCTTCCGAAGTCAAATCAGTATTGGTGAATCCTAGTCCATTGCTAGCATTAACATTTCCCACCACAGCTTCCAATTGATTGACCGTGATCTCTTCTGGCACATAAGCCGCGTGCAAGACTTTGAGTAGTGCGTTCCGATGGGCTTCGGAGCACATAAGCAATGATAGAATGGAGATCTTGGAAGGCGTCTGGTGAAGCTGGTCCACTATTTTGTAATCACTTTTCTTGATGATTCTCATGAACTCATCAACTTCTTGATCAAAAGGTGTTTTTAAAGCTTCTCTAACAACCTGCTCTTCTTGCACCATGCTCTTCCCTTTTGCCTTGGCAGTAGCTTCTGCTTCAGCAGTGGGTCTTTGAATTTGCGGGGCGAAGAGACGTCTGCTTCGAGTGAAGCCTCCGCCTCCACCCACATTGTCTATTTGTGGTGAAGAAGTTAATGATTCGAAAGTGATTTTCTGTCCTTCGCAGTATAAATCGGAGCCGTAATGCCAAGGGATGGCATTACTGCTTTCATAAGGTACTGGCCCAGGCACTGTGACAGTGACTGGACTGATGGTAGCTGCAGAAGGAACTGTGATAGTCTGTGGATCATAATATATTGTGACTGGTGCTCTGATAGGAGTAGCACTTTGTGAGTTGTAGGCAGAGTCATTTTCAGGATCATAATAAATCGTAACTGTTGAGACATCTTCATGGTTTGTTGCTGATGTTGTAGGAGACGTTGTTGGAAGGATGGGTGTTGTTGTTGTAGGAGATTCAAAATGAAGTGGTGCTGAAGTTGTAGAAGGAATGTTGGTTGATATCTGGTCAGTTGAAATGACAGATGAAAAATTTGTTGATGAAGTTGAAGAGTTGTCTGGAACAATGGTTGTTGCAGTTGTAGGAGGCTCTGGAGCTGTTGTTAATGAGATTGCTGGATTGGTAGGAATTGATGTGGTAATCTGAAGCAGACCACTCTGGATGAGGCCATCTATGCCATCTCTCAGGTTATCACAACCATTCACTGAAATGTTGCAATAAGCACACCCTAATTCACATCCCGGGAATATTTGACATTCGAGGAGCTGAGCTTTGATTTCTACCAACGGTGTCCGAATCTGACCCACACTGGTTATCAAGTAAGACGGCTTGTCTTCTTCAATAGCATTGATTCGGGGACCACCATGGTGTGGCATAGGGTTCTTGTTGACATTTGGTGGTGGTGCAAAGTTTAAAGCCTTGGAATCCACTAGATCCTGCACTTTCATGTGCAAAGCCCTGCACTTTTCCGTACTATGACCAGGTGCATTTGAGTGAAAGGCACATCTGGCGCTGGCATCGTAATTTCTGGGCAGACTGTTAGGATCCGGAGGTGCCAACGTCCTTAGCTCAACTAGGTTGAGTTTCAAGAGCTGTGGCAGTAATGTGGCATAGGGCATAGGGATCGGATCGATCACCCTATTAGCCTGAGAGGGCCTCTGTTGGAATGGTCTCTGCTGATTGTTGTTGTTGGTGTTGCTGTTGTTGTAATTTCTCGGAGGATACTGAGTTTGTTGCTGGTACTGAGGTTGTTGCTGATAATTTGGTTGCGGTGGTTGATAAGCTGGTTGTGGATGAGCTGGAGCGGGAATGGTGACTGCTGCCACGGACCTATGAACATATTGGGGCCTGCCCCTGTTGGTGTGGATAGCATTGGTCTCACCAGTTCTTCTTGGGCCTGCAAAAGGATTTCTTGCGTTACTGGATGAGCTTGCACCGTTGTCTGAGATCTTACCCATCTTTAGTAGGCTTTCAATTCTCTCCCCGGCTATGACTACATCTGTAAAGCTGGTGGAGGAGAAGGCAGCCAGCCTATCAATGTAAGTCCCCTGGAGGGTGTTCATGAACATATCAGCCATCTCCCTCTCTGACATGGGTGGTTGGACGGCAGCAGCAAGCTGTCTCCATCTTTGAGCGTATTCTCGGAAGCTCTCCCTGGATGACTGTGACATTCCCATTAGGAGGGTCCTGTTGGGTGCCATATCCAGGTTGTACTGATACTGTCTGATAAAGGCCTCTGCCAGGTCCTTCCAGCATCTAATAGTTGCTCTTGTCAGATGGGAGTACCATTCCCTCGATGCTCCAGTTAAGCTATCCTCGAAATAAAACATCCATAACTTTTCGTCTATGGTATAGGCCTTCAGCCTCCCGAGAAAAGATTGTAGATGGGTCCGGGGACAGGAAGTCCCATTATACTTCTCAAAGCATGGTGGTTTAAATTTGTGGGGAATCCTGACCCCGTCTACCAAGCCCATATCCATAACATCAAAACCCAAAGAGTTTTGAGACTCTAAGGATCTTAATTTCTCAGTTATCTCATCCAGCCTTCTATCATAGGCCTCCTCCCCAGCTCCCATTACTGTGAACTGATCTTCCTGGGGGTCTTCTTGCAGTACCCTCCCTGCTGTGGCAGTCCCTTGTATATTGACAGGGACGTTGATCTCTGGATGCTGGTGGGGTCCAAAGACTGGGGGATTGACATGAGGTTGGACTCTTTCATTGTTGCTTGTCCCAGCAGTCCCTGGCTGATGGTCTTCTTGGTTTCTCCCTTCTACCAGTGCTCTTAACCTCTCCTGACTTTGAGCCATATTGTTCATCACCTCCATAAACTGTGTCATTTGATTCCTCATTTCCAACCTCTCGTTGGTCATTTGATTTCTGACCTCTGTAAGGTCCTGCTGCATCTGATCCATCTGTATGCCCGGAAGGTTGCTGCGGGTGGGGTATCTGTGTGTACGGTTGAGTGGAAACCCTCGACGTCGAGCAATAATTCCTGAGATCACAACAGAGTTAGTAACAATAAAACAAAAACCTACAAAACAGAACAAGAGGTTAGTATGCAATGCAGTGTGTCTATTTGTTTCCAAGGTATCCGGCTTGGTTCTTGGTTTTGACCTTTCCAGACCCCTTGAAGAAGATGCTTGTGATGTTGCTTGAGGAATTCAAATGAAACAAACCAGCACATTATTACAAAAGGGTAAATGATACATAGTTTGTTTACAATACAAGCCCTCTGAGGGGTCAAAAATACAACATGAAGAAAAGTACATAAAATGAAAATAACAACAAGCAAAAGGTCAAACACCAAGGCCAAATTCATCCTCCTGAACTTCCTTGAGAAGTGCTTCAGTCACAGGATCAGCCGGACGCTCTATAAGATTCCTGATGAGGAGATTCCTTGTAGCAATAGCTGCAGTTAGCTTCTTGTGCTGACTCTGGTCCTTTGACCTCTTCACTCCAGCTCTGATCTTCAATTCTGAGATCTCCCTCTGGGCTGCTGCCAGGGCTTCCTGTTGCTCTTTTGCACTAGCTTCCATCTGCTCCATTTTATCCTGAGTCCTTTTGTCCTTCTGAGTACGGACTTCGGTGATCCTGACCCACCTAGCCTGACTCTCTTTTAGATACAAATCAGTCCTGGCCTTCTGGAACTGAGCTTCCTTGCAGGCATTCTTCAAGATCTGCTCTCCAGCCCTAGACTTCTTAATGTAATCCTCAGACTTCTCAATTCTAGCCAAATGCTCCACCTTTAGCTTTTCTAGCCTCTCAATATCCAACCTACCATCACTCCTCTCCCAGAGGGTCTTCTGTAGAGCTTGAGTCAGCTTCTCATTTCTCTCTTTCAATTTCTCAAACTCCTCTAAGCTGACAGTTGCTGGAGGTGGTGCTGATGAGGGTCCAGGCATATCTTCAATAGTGAAAGGCATTCCAGATAGCTGAGCCCTGGCATGAGACCACTCATAGTACTGGGCTGAGGCTACATTATTGCATCTTCCAAGAATGGTTACCCCCTTAGTCTGCACATTGTCCCAGGCCCAGGCTGCCTGCCTGACAACAGCCAGATTAGGCTTGATTTCAACATAAAGGGTCTCAGTCAGATCCTGTGCTCTAGGAGGATGGACTAATGCATAGCCCAGTTGTCTTTTGAAAAGCAGAGGGTTGTAATTGATGCAACCCTTCACTCCAATCAGAGGCACATTGGGAAATTGTCCACAACTTGTAATGATGTCTCTGCCCTTAGTACTCTGAGTACACCATCTGATATCATCTGAGGTTAGAGCAACAAGCCTTCTAGCCCAGTTCTTCTGCTGGTGAGGGTTCAAGAATGCATCAGTCTTTGGCAAATGCTTGAGCAGCCAAGTATGGAACAAAGGAGCACGGCATCTTACTAATCTCCCTCTTTGCTTTTCATTCCTTTGATGAACTGAGTAGTAAAGATCTCCCAGTAAGGTAGGCACTGGGTTTCTCAGGATGAAAAGATGGACTGC
This sequence comes from Lathyrus aphaca, assembly GCA_963966055.1. Taxonomy (NCBI): domain Eukaryota; kingdom Viridiplantae; phylum Streptophyta; class Magnoliopsida; order Fabales; family Fabaceae; genus Lathyrus; species Lathyrus aphaca. The sequence continues at coordinate 48,612,392 of OZ014521.1, read as the reverse complement.
ATTCTTGCTAACAAACCTAGGCTCATCTGCAAAAAGTATGATCCCATATATGCTAAGGGCCAACAGAGCACAGACTGCCTTCCACTCCCCTAAGGAGGCCTTCAAACTAGCCTGAGAAGTCAAGAAATCCAGATGAAAACCAGGGATTCCAGCTTTAGATGTCAAATTCTGCCCAATCAGAACTGGTTCCAGATGTAATGCTTTGGCTATCTCTTCATTACTTGGGAAAGCCAACTCAGGGTTGAAAGGGATTGCACCCCTGATGGGTACACCAACCAATGATGAATACTCCTCTAGCAAAGGTCCCAACTGGAAATTCTGAAATGTGAAGCACCTCAGAGGGGGATCATAGAACTGCAGGCAAGTATGTATCAGGCTTCTCTGTGAAGGGTCCAAATCTAATACCACATCAAGGATTCCTCCATAATGTTCTCTGAAAAGTGGTATGTGGTCTGGAGTAATCAGGGTCTGAATCCTCTTGATGCTGGCTAGCTCAGGCTCAAAGAAGTGGTAGGAGATGTTACTTTTCTTAGGTGCCATGTTGCTGAAGACTGAATGCTGATGATGATGACTGAGGACAACACTGAAGATGGGCCACTGATAGGCTGAGACTGAGGATGCAAGTGACTGAAGCAAGTGACTGATTGCTGAAGCGAGTGCTGATGAAGATGGGTCTAAGCTGAAGAAGGGGTCAAAACCAAGCCAAAATGATAGGATCGATACCCTGAAAAACAAATAAATACATGTTAGAATGATGCAATGAGGATGTATGCAAATGATATGCAAGGGTTTGTGACTGAGCTGGATCTGATTAACTGCTCTGATATAAGTCCATGTATGTTCAAGAAATCCAGATGGAGGTCTATAAGTCCAGTAACCAAGGTGGGGGACTCAAATGAAGAGTCACATGTCCAGGGTTTAGAATCACAAGAACTGTTCCAAAATGGAGTACTCTTAATCATATCAAAGTAACAGGGTATGTTGAGGTCGAGGGTACCTGCAAAACCTGTAAACAGCCCAACCCCCCTCACAGGTGATGTTCTAAAACAAGGATCCTCAGACTTGGATCAGTTATGAGAAGTGTAAACACTTCTAACCCGGAGGTACAGTGTTTACAATAACCATAAAAGATCCTCCTCTAATTCACCTCAGTTTCTGAAGGTCAATACTAAAGGTCATCCAGACTTAGCAGGCTTCCCAGATAGCCCTAGCACTGCAGGAAATCTGCAACACAGAGTTCTCAAGAAGAAACCCATATCTGAACTGTGTTTCATATTCCCGCACCAGACCGAGATGGAATGGGAAAGAATATGAACCACTCTAGCCTAGGTGTCACTCAGGTCCCAGGTATAGGACCTTAACTCTCAGTAAAACACCCACCCACCAAAGCAAAACCAGATCCAGCCAGACAGCATGACAGTATGATATATGTAAAGCTATAAATGAAGCAATAAAACAACTGTACATGAAAAATAAATATTCAAGCACAAATAGCACATAACACCCCAGTAAACACAAATCAAACAAGCGCTAGGAGGAACCCACAAAAAGAACCAGAAGCCCTGGTTACAGTATAAGGGTCCCCAGCAGAGTCGCCAAGCTGTCGCTCCCGATAAATGGGGAATGGCCCAGATAAAGGTACAGACGCGAACGGTCGGCGAAAGGGACAATGAGAACACACAGCAGTGAACTCACTGGAGATGAATAGAGTCGCCAGCTAGGCATTTTTATCCCGGAGGAAAGGCAATGCTGCATAGACCTAGAAAAAGATATGGATAAGACGGTTGCGAACCAGAGAGACTGAGAAAGGGGGTTGGTTACAACCTGGGAAGGTATTAGCACCCAGATTGTCCGCCGTACTTGACGGGATCCACGCTTAAAAAATTTGTGTTTTAAAGGGGTAGTGTCAGTGTAATTTGTGTATAAAAGAGCTGGAAAAGGATGTACAGGTGTCAGTGTAAAAGAAGTGTGAAGTGAAATAAAGAAGTGTCAGTGTAAGAACAAGAATAGGATGCTCAAGATCATGAGGCTTAAAGAATGAAGCTAGAAAGAGGGGGAATATACAGAGACTTTTGTTCGATAACTGTTAAGTTATGCCTACGTATCCTCTCGTGCAATGAGGAAGTCAGAACACCGTAGTTCGACCCAAAGAGACTGAAAGATAAATTGACTTATGAATTGCTTACTTGTCTATGCTCAAGTGTATGACCTGTCTGGCTCAGGTGCAAACTGTCTTGCATTAGACGGAAGAAGCAAGTTCTCGATTGTGAGTGAATGAGGTGAGAAAAGAATCCCGGAGGAGACGATTATTGTTTGTTTTTGAGTTTTCAGTCTTTTATTGCTTTTGGAAGTTTGTCATAAATTAATGAGCTTAAGTCTAAACCAATGGATTAGTAAACTCATCACATCTTCCCTCTGATTAGGGGTAATGAGAATACCTTAAGTGTGAAGTCAGGTTCTCACACTTAATCACCTTTGGTGTAGAATTAAGGTCATTAACCTACTTGTGATTATTTAGATGTTTTTGTTGTTTTTGTTTAGTGTTGAGCAATGAGATTAAGCCATAATCAGGGATTAAATAGACTCATTACACCATCCTAATAGAAGGATAATAGATGAGAATGTTTAAGCTGAGGAATGCTCCTCCACTTAATCCATGATTAGGGATTAAACTCATGACAAAACAAGCCTTTGATTAAGTGGATTTTAATTAATGGTGAGATGATGAAGTGAATTTTAGAGTTTGTAAGACAACTTGAGGGGGACTTGTCCATTAACACTAGGGTTAGTCCTTCTTAACCAATTAAGGAAGAATTAGAACCCTAATGCAAGGCCCAAGTTACAAGTGTGATGTCTTGATGATTATTAGATGGATTGATTAAAGGAGTTAAACACATCAAGGGTTTAACACTTAGGATTAAAGTTATACACTACATCCTAATAGAAGGATGCAGGCATAAGCTTAATCACAAAGCCTTAAAACCTTTAAGGTTTAGTCCTGGATTATGAGGTGAGAAGAGAGACACAAAGGGTGACACAAAGGCAAAACTAATGGGGGACTAATCAAAACCCTAATCATTGTCATGCTTGGTTGTTCCTAAGGTTTGTGAGGTTTTACAAGAAAGATCTTCAATGGAACCACCAGGAAGCAGATGAAAGGAGCAAAGAGAAAGCAAAGCAACTTGCTTCATTCAAGAAGTCAAGTCACTTGAGGAAAGAAAGTAAGAAGAAAAAGAATGAGCAAGCTCAATCTCAAACATAAAACAAAATGCAGCAAGGATGCATAAGAGAGATGAAAAGAAGTTATGAGAAGTGAAGGCAAATTCACTTCTCAAAGTTGCTTACCACCTGAAAAGTTAGTGAAAGAATTGCAATGCAATGCAAAATGAAATGAAATGGCATGATGCAAACCAAAACCAGAAGCATAAGTATGATGATAATGATGCTATGAGATGATGCACACATGAGGCAAGGCATGGGAATGATCATATGAACATATGGATGCTAATGGAGCAAGTTAAAACAAATGAACATACATGAAGAGTTATGAGATGCATATGGCATACAACAAGGCAAATGCAAAATGTAATGATCAAACATGATTTCAATATGTCTTAATATGTTCAATGAATCAAATGGAGGCATGGAATGACATGGCAAGTCATGTTATGCAAGTGAATGCAAGGTGGATGCATATGGAAGCCCAAATTAGGGTTTATGATCAAAGCATCAAACACAAACCAAAATCAGAAGCAAACAAAACTATAAAAAATTGAAAATGCACTCAAAGTACCCCTAATCCTATACTAACCCATTGCCCAAAGGAGAGGTTTCAACTCTTAATCAAATTCAAGTTATGATTTTCCTAAGTTTTCTAGGGTTTTAGGGTTCCTAAACAAGAAAATTACCAAACAAATTGAAAATGAAAGATCAAAACATGGCCATTTAACCTCACAAACTTCATGCTAAACACAATGCAATGCAAAAAGAATCAAGGTCCAACTCTTTAGGGTTAGGCAGAAATGATTTTTTGAAGTTTGGATCAAAATAATGCATCAAAATGGTTTTAATTCAATGAAAAATTCTCAAAATGCATCAAGATCAAAAAAGAAATTTGGTTTTAGGGTTGGACAATGTTTTTAAAGGTTTCATGAATTTTTTGGTGATTTTTAAATACCTAAAAGTATTTTTGATTAATTAATTTTCATTAATTAATTAAAAGGAAACTTTTAAATATTTAAAAATATTTTTTAAATGCAAAAAATGAAAATAAAAATATTTTTGTGTTTTAAAAATTAATGAAACTCTTAGTGAAAAATTTCATAATTTTTAAATGATTTTTGCTATTTTAAATAAATTGTACAAATCAAATGAGAAAAAATGAAATTAAAATCAAAACAAATGGAAGTATGCTGAATGAGAGGCTGAGATTGAATCTGGGTTTGGAAGCATTGACTGCGCGCCAGATCTAATGGATCACATTCAAACCTGACTAATTAAATTATTAAACCTAATTAATATTAATTAATCCTGATTAATTGAAAATGACATGATCTCAGCCACACACTCACACGCGGGAAACAAGATCCAGTGGCTCACATTCAAACCTGGTGCCCTAACCCTAATTAACAACTAACCACTTTCAGGTGGCCGGAGAAGACTTCCGGTCATCTTCTCCGGCCAGCATCCTCCCTGAAAAATGCTATCTTCCACCCTAGCTCACTAAAACCTAATCTCTCTGCCCAGAATCCATCCCCAAACATCATAGAGCAAGAATCAACAGCCAAAACACATTTATTTTACACAACAAGGCTGAATCGAAGCAAAAGGGGTTTAGGTCAAAAAATTTCAGGAACAACATACATGCTCAAAACTCAATTATTTTCGAAACAAAACATATCAGCATGATCAGTGGAACGTAGAGAATCATTTAAGAACTTAAAAACAAGCTTCTGGAAAAAATGTTCATGAAGCTCACCTGAACTGGAGCTTTGATCTCTGACACTTTCTGGCTAGTTTCTTGCTTGCAATCAACTCCACTTGACCTCCTGAGAAGCTTTCAATTCTTGGAAAGAGTTTGTGGTAGCTGGTTGGAAGGTTTGAGCAGGTTCTGTTCAAGGGGAGGGAGAAATCGTATTTGGGATTCTGGAGGTTTTAGGCTGTGGTGATGGATGCTTTTTGATCAGAGGAACATGTTGAGTTGATCTATGAAGTGGGTTTTTGTGTTTGTGAGTTGTGTGATGAGATTCGAAGGTTTTTGCTCAAGGGAGTGAAAATGAGGATGCTGAGTTGTGGTGAGTTTCAGGCTTGCCTCTTGTTATGTTTTGCTAGCATTTGATCCACATAAACAAGTCTCATTGGTCAGATGATGTGACCTGCCCTTTATTGATTGGTATGGTGCTTTTTGCAAATTGTCAACTTTGTGTAAGGAGGGCATGGGCTACATTGCTAGCTTGGTACAAAAGGGGTTGTCTTGCGCAGCATGGTGAGGGGAGAGAGCTAGGGTGGTTCAGCATCCAAGGCAGCAAGTGGATGGAGGTGATCATGAGCTTTTGCAACTTGGTTCCTTTTAGTTCACATGGAAATATCTTGCTCCCAAGGCCATGAAACATGTGATCTTTTGGTTCAAATCTGATTTTTAGAACTTGTGTGATGCTTGTGTATTGGTTTGATACCAACTAGAAGTCACAAATGCCTTTGGTACAAGATTTTGCAAATTTTCCATTTGGTGCATAACTTGAAAATTAGTGATTTTAGCCAACTTTGATGCACCATAACTTTTGATCCAAAATGAATTAGGTCATGTTCTTGTACTTTTTGAAAAGGGAAAGATCTAATCTACAACTTTCATGACCAAAGTTTTTCCATTTGAAGCATTCTTGGATCAAAAAGTAAGGTTTGAAAAGTGGCATAAAATGACATATTCTTCAAAAGTCAAACTTGCCCTAAAAAGTCAACTTTGCAAAAAACCTCAAATTCTTGAACTTTGTGAACTTCAACCTTCTTCCATGATCAAATAAAGATCATATACACTCAAAATGATGGAGATCACCCCTTGGTTGGGTCATTGGGGGCCTCAGATGCCCTGATTTTGCACTAACTTGTCTGAAAAGTCAACCCTTGATCAGATGACTTCCCCATGGAATTTCTTCATGAAAATTGATATGCATACTCCCTATACCATATAGAGACCAATAGAAACAAGAATGACCAAAAAATTTGAAGTTATGGCCTCTGAAACCAAAACCCTAATTTTAGGTCATCTGTGCAGTCAAGCCTGGCTCTGCTTCCATACCAATCCCAGTTCTTGTGATTCTTTGGCATTTTTGACTTTGAGAGGATATAATATGATATAAGAACACACATGGACCCCTTTGAAGTGATTGGTGGCCTTTGGAGTGGCTCAAGAAGCTCTTGGATTGCTCAGATCACAAACCCTAGGTGCAGATGACTTAGAATCTATGCAGTGAATCAAAAATGTGATATGAGATGGTATGATTGTGTTTATGCATATGAAATGATCACAAGCCATGTTGTGAATGGGTGAGGGCAAATTTGGGGTGTTTACAATAAGTGATGATCCTTCATACAAGCAAGTGCATGACAACATGGTAGCCCAGTCACCATCCATCTTCTACAAGAACACTTTTTCTTTGATAGGTTTACATAATGTTTTTCTTCAATGGGGAATGCATGCCTAACCTCATAGTCTACCTCAGCTGCACGCATGTATCATGTATATACATGCACATTTAGAAAACATTTTGAACAAGTATTTAAATTCATATTTAACAAACATTACCTAACAATCCAATGGTTTATTCTTTGAGATTCTTTTTTCAACTTCTCTCTTATATTTGGTAAAACAATGTCTGCATATTTAGCAATCTTCTGTCTGTTAGACTTCCACCTTTGCATGAGGTAGATTCTAATCTCTTCAAGCATGGTGACAATGGGCTTGTCCCTTTCAGCTACAAACACAGAGTTAAAGGCTTCTGACATATTGTTAACCAACGTTTCACACCTTTGACCATTATTAAACCTTGATTTGCTCCAAAACCTAGGTGGGATCTTCCAAAGGTGCTTGAATGCTTCTTCATTAACCTATTTCATTTCACGCATAATTTTCTCCCAAGCATTTGGATAACTTGCATTAGCAGCCTTCCACACCAACTCTTTCAGTTTGACACCGGGAAACCTCTTCCTGAAATTGTTATACAAGTGCCTAAAACACAACACCAAGTAAACACCAACTACAACAAGTGCATAATACAAAATTCAAAACACCAAGTAAACACCAGCTACAACAAGTGCAGAATACAAAATTCAAAACACCAAGTAAATTGCTACAAGCACATGATACAGAATGCAGATTGGATTACCTTACACAAAACCTTTGATCAACTTCTGGTAACAACTCATCAAGTGCAAGTAATAGACCCTATTACAACAGAAAACAAAGGTATCAGCAAATCACATAAACATTACATATCAGATATAATGGTATCACTAACTAAACTTAAAGATAACACACCTTTTGTTGGTCACTTATAAATGTATATGTCTTGAAAATTCTGACCCCTCCCAGATCAGTTGTCAAAAGATGAAAAAACCAACTCCATGAATCCTTGGTTTCTCCCTCAACAACAACATATGTTATTGGTAGCATTTGGTCATTAGGATCCCAACTAATTGCTGCAATAATTTGTCCACCATAATAGCCTTTCAAAAAATACCCATCCAAACCAATTATGAGTCTGCATTTAAAAAAACTATCTTTGCAGGCCTTGAGGCAAACATAAATCCTCTGGAAATATGGATTTTGATTCTCAGTATTTTCTTTTCCACCTTCACTAGGTTGACTTTGCTGACTTGTAATTTTCACAGTAGAACTAGGGGTTGCTCTTAACATCTCATGTCCATAATCATGGATCCTTGTGTATTGCTCTTTAAATGATCCATCAACAATGTCAACAACAAGTGATTTAACTCTGTATGCAAGTGTCTTATTGATTCCAACATTCCACTTTTGTTTGGATTTCTCCATTATGTCACCCAACTTAAAATTGGGATTCTCTCTCATATTAGTTTGAATTTTATAACTCAACCATTTGGAAATAAGAAACCTTACTTTGTAGTCCTTGTTGCATGTATGCTTGTCCACAATCTTTCTCAACTGCCATGTTTTCTTATCTTGTAGTACTGCACAGTAGGTTTCCCATGGACAACCTTTCTTACAAATTACTTTCATTCTCTTGTTGTCATTTTTCTTAAATTGGAGGTTTCTACCAGCATGAATTGCATAAGTTATAATTTCCTCTTTAAACTCTTCCTTAGAACCAAAATAAGTTCCTAATTCCCACTTATAGTCATCCATTCTTTTTGGCAGCTTGAAATTTGGAAAATCATCTTTTATAATCTCATCATCTTCATTATCATAATCAGGAGGAATTTCATCAGTATCATACTCCTAAACATCACTCAAACCTCTTAAGTTTTCCTTGGTAGCCTCATTTTCAGTATCATCTTCAAATACATCACTGCATTCACCTGTTTCTTTCACCACCTTCTTCTTCCTTGGTCTCCCAGCCCTGGCTTTCAACTTGCCCTTCCCATTAACTTTTTTTTTACCCTTGCCCTTGCCCTTCCCCTTAACTTTTTCTTTACCATTTCCCTTGCCCTTCCCCTTTTCTTTTCCTGCATCTTTGTCAACAGCACCCTCATCTATGTTAACAACCCATGCATCTTTGTCAACAACCACCTCATTTATGTCAACATCACCTACATCTATGTCAACATCACCTTGATCTAGGTCAACAGAAATTCCATCATCGCCTGAATCCTCAAATAATTGTATGAAAATACTATCATCTTCATTATTCTCAGAACCTTTTTATTACATCCCTTTTCTCCCTTGTTACAGTCAGGTCTTTCAGTACCTTCTTGGTTACAAATAAGTCCCTCAGCAATATTATCAGTTTGAATACTTACCAAGTAAGGTGTGCCATCAATTATGTCATCTTGTTCACTTACTATAATATCAGTGGTCCTACCTAAAGTTATATCCACTTGTGGTTCCTCAGTCACACTGTCCCCCTCAAAGTTAACATTCTTAGTGGTCTCATCCTCATTAATCTCCTCAAAAGAACCTTCATGGTCAACTCCAGCTGAATCTTCTACACCAGTGGGTCCTCCTTCATCAAATTTCGTACCTAGATTATTCAATTCTTCTATGGTCCCCAAATCATCAAAAGTTCCTATTATATGTCCTTCTTCCAAGTTGACTTCTTCTACCACAGTCGGACCTACATTATTTTCAATAGGCAATATTTATTTTTCCCCAAACACTGGATGTATTACAAACAGATGCACATTCACATTGATAAGTTCAATGTTTCTCATTCTATAAGTTCCTATGTCGTCTTGCAACATTACTAATTCATTATCATCCATTGCATCATAATACCACAAGCTTTCTACTTTTGGGTAACCTAGATCTTTTAACCCACCCAAAATCTCAAAATAACTCCAAAAGTCATGGTCCACTTGCCAAGTCTCCACTAACCCATCGTAATCTAACCTGTTAAACTCACGAAATACACTTGTGTGATGGACAACACACTCAAACCTATCACTCATGACCTAAACACAACCAGTAAAAAAGAAATGAGACAATGCATGTTGAGAGCAGATGAAGATGGACGAAAATAATAACCTCATACATACACGTACCTTGAGACCGTTCTTCTTCTATCGTCTTCGTATCTTTCTTCTTCGCAGCTTCGCTCACCACAAGATCGTTCTTCTTCGCAACTAGGGTTTTGGATTTTGTTCTTCGTAGTTTATGAAGCATTTGAACAACTGGGAAAATGGAAGACAAAGAGTGCTTCACTTACTAAAACAAAACAACAAACTATAACAATGCCACACCAACCCATCGTATATTGGAAAATATATCAAATAATAAGAACAAATGCCACATCATATTAAAACCATGCCACATCACCCATTAACGTTTTTCGCCTAAAGTTAACATAAATTATCAAATAATCAAACGGAAGTGAAATAAAAAGACTACAATGTAACGTTTTTAAATTGTGAGACTAAATAGAAACAACAAATTAAATTAATGGATAAAAAGATGAATTAAATCTATATATATTTGCGGGGTGAAAAGAAAAGAAACTACGAGACAAAACAGCGTCCCGTTTAAGTTAGGTTTTTAAATAAACGAGAACCCATAGAGAAACCTAACTTTCTCCAAGCAGCCATTATCTATTCAATCCTGTTTTCTTGTTCTCAATGTTGCATAGAAACGTTCGTTTGCGGAGAGAGTATTTGTATAGAAAAAGCTTAGAAGGAAATGAGCGTGCCCTTTATGAGAAGAAGCGCAAAATCAGACAAGCTCTTCAAGGTTTTCAGTCATCACTTTTCTTTACTTTTTTTTTCAAAAAAAATTTGTTGAATATTCAGTGTCAGTGTGACAAGTGGTTTGTGTGCAAGTGTGAATGAAGTGGTGCCAACAGAAGTTATGGACAAGCCTTGTCCATTTCCAAGCACAACTTGATCAGATCCTATAGTAGATATACCGTCAAGGAAATGATCAGCTGAATGAGTGACATGATGAGTGGCTCCTGAGTCAGCATACCAATGATTGTTTCTAGTCATGTTTGTGCCAACATCAGAACCTGCAAAATATGCTTGAGGTTGCTTGGCAGCATAGGAGGAAGGTGCAGGAGCAAGAAGAACTCCTTGAGATGTACCGCACCATAGTGAGGGAGGAACCCATTGATGAGGAGCCTAAGGAGGAGGGACTTGTGGAAACCACTGAGTTGGATAGGGAAATGAAGATTGAGATGGTACAGGTGGAACACGCCACTGACTGGGACCAGTATGGCACTGAAATTCTGTAGTAGCAGACTTTAGCATCATGACCAGTTTTGGTATAGATCTGACATTGGATCTTAGATCTTCCACCATTGTGACCACCGCCGCGGTGGAACTGGCCACTGTGACCACTACGATTGCCATCAAACTGAGTTTGTGACTCTACGGCAACGTGTTTTGAAGAAATGTCAGAAATAGTTGACGTCGGAGAGGGAGAAACGTTACCTTGAGTTAGATTGACGGAGAGAACCTCTTATGTAGCCACACATGTAGATATTTCCAGTCTAGCTTCATGAGAAAGAAGCATAGTCTCAACAACGACTATTTCACATGGATAATTGCGATACTGTATAATGGAGGCTAGGGTTTGATACTCCGATGGTAATCCATCCACAGTTGTTTTGATATGATCACGACGAGTCACTGGATCTCCAATTGATTCAAGAATATTAACGATTTGTTGAATTCGGCCTAGATAGTGAGCGATCGTGCGATCTCCTTTCTCCATGCTTCGCAATTTGTACCTTAACTAATGAGATTTGGCATAAACTTGAGTTCTTTGAAATTGATCAATCATCGTCCAAACTTCGTGAGTGTGTATGCATTTAATAACACATGGAAGCACTATTTCAGAGTGTCTGGTGAGAAGCCATGTGAAGAGCAATGAATCTTCTTGATGACACTGCACATTTGCTGGATTTTCAAGATCAGACGAACGATTAGAGGTATAGAGATAGCGTGGAGGGATCACCGGATTCACCAAGTACCGATGAAGCTTGTGAATGTGAATGATACCTTCCACTTGTTGTTTCCATGAAAGGAAGTTGTGATTATCAAGCTTGATGCTGGTTTGTTGAGCAAAAGTTTTGAATGCGTTCTTCAATGGGGAAGCAGACGCGTTTTGAGCAAAAGAAGTTGTGCCACTCACCGGAGTTCCATTCTCCAACAAGGTCGTAGGTGTAGATTCAGGTGAAGGCATGGTTGTGATAGATCCCAAGCTAATGATACCATAAAAGAGTTTGTTAAATGCAACATATTAGAGAAAAGATAATTTGTATTAACTCATTGTTATTTTGAATAATACAAGATTTAGCTATTTATACAAGTTAGACCCAGCTGACAACTCAACATAACAAACTGAGTTGATTAATTATGTCAGTTGTACTTACAGTTCAGCATTATACTAATCTAACTTATACTTTAATAATCACGACGATATTTTAGGGCATAAATAATAATTTTTTTCGAGTAAAACAAATAGATAATATATAAATTGATTACTAAAATATGTATAACTAATCATTTATTCACATGTGTGGTTATAATAGTCGCTATTTAACTCTAACATCTCCTATCACTGTTAAATTTCCTTTTACTTTGATTGTCATTTTAGTTTACGAAACAACCCTCAAAACAACCTTAAAAATCATATTTACTTAAGAGAGTAACTCGTATTTTCGCATTAGAGACAATATAAAAATGAAGAGCATAATATATTTTCTCTATTTGTTTTCAATATTTTCTTGTGTATTTTTCTTTTTCTTTTTTAATTTTGATTCAATATTACGACCTTTTCTTTGTTATAAATTATTATTATTATTGATAGAGGATTAGTTAAAATAACCAAGGGTGTGTTTGTTTCAAGGTCCAAAAAAATATTTTTGGAAATAGTATATTTCCATGTTTGATTCAAGTTTTATAAAATAATTCCAAGATATTTTTTATTCTAAGGAATCTTATTTACACATGATTTTTTTATTTTTATTCCAAGACTTAAAGGGTGAGAATATAACATTCTCATGAGAATAAATTTAATTAATTATAACTTCCCACTATCATTCACATTTACTATTATTTTTATTTTTATAATATTAAATTAAATAATTTCATAATTATTCCTAAGAATCTAAATTTTTAACAAGTTGAAATAATATTCCCAAGAATAATAATCCTTGGAATCAGAAATATGATTTCAAGGAATATAATTTTAATCTTTCAGACTGTGACATTAAATTCCTTCAATGGAAAAAGAAATAAATAAAATACAAATTAATCTTATTATAAAATGATAAATAACACCCTCATAAATATTGTGTACTTCATTTAATTCAATGAAACCCACACTGTGACATCAAATTCCTTCAATGGAAAAAGAAATAAATAATATACAAATTTATCTTATTATAAAATGATAAATAACACCCTCATTTAAGATGATTTTAAAAATGGGTCATCTTAGAGACGAATGAGTGAACCAAGAGCTTTGGGATGGATCATTTATACAGAAATATGACTAGTCATTATAGAGATATCGTGTTTATAACTTGCAATTAAGTACTCCTCCAAGTCCTTTTTTAGAAGAGACATTTAAATTAACAAAAGTTTATGTATTAAAATCCATAAATTGAACCAAATACACAATTTTATACACAACAAATATCATGAAAAGGAGATGAGGGAGTAGGAGATAATGTATAATATAAAATGTGAGGTTAGTATCCTTGGGACATATTGGAATCAAGAAAATCACATATTCTTAAAAACAGAAAACAATGCGAAAACATTGTGGCAGTTTTCTAATTATTAATAAGAATACTAAAAAAATGGAAGAGGATTGTTCTTAACAAAACAGAAATGGAAGAGGAAAAAACCAACAATTAAGGTTTGCATACTCATAATATGATCATTGAACCTGAATGAATTTTACTTGAGCAAAACAAAAATGTTTCACTAACTCAACTATGCGATTCCACAAAATTGCTGCTAGTTCCATAACTAACTAACATTTATGTACGGAAAGCTATTAAGGACCAGATAAACCAACATGAATTATAAAATTCTCATATCTCAACCAGAAAATTTGCACAAAAGTATTAGATAGTACAACATAATTAAATCTTATACTGAATTAACTGTAGGTTACACCATTTCCACTTATAACTTCACCGATGCGGTACGCTTTACCAGTTTCAACTCTGTTTTCAAGAATACCATTTGCTGCCTCTGGACTAACTACAAGGACCATCCCGATGCCCATATTAAAAGTTCGCATCATCTCAGAACCTTCAATCTTCCCAGCCTAATGTGAAAGGTTATTAGTAATGTCCATTTGTCTCCAAAATATTTGAAGATCAATTTAAAATATGTTACTGTTGCTAAAAATTAAAAACAAAGTCTTTGCTGCTAACATGTTAATTTTGGGCAAAGTCAGAAATATGAATTACCTCCTGAAGCCATTTGAACACTGCCGGCATATCCCATGAGTTTTCATATATAAGAGCCCCGAGGCCTTCAGGAAAAACTCGAGGTATATTATCGGTAAAACCACCACCGGTGATGTGGGCAATTCCCTTTACCCCTCCCTTGCTGATTATGTCAAGCACCTGTTTCAAGAAGAAGAAAAATGTTGTCTAACAGATCAAAAGGGAAGGGGGTTAAAAAAAAAGTGAAGACTTTCAAAAGAATGATAAATGACCTGTTTGACATAGATAGTAGTTGGAGACATCAAAGCTTCAGCAATTGTAATGTCACTGCCGGGAAGTTTATCTTTCAATTGAAGCCCACTTTGAGCAAGCACTCTGTAAAGATATTAATATTAGTACATTTCAAAAACTAATAATTTTATAAAATTTGATAGATTCCATTCTAGAAAACCAACCTTCTTACAAGTGAGAAGCCATTGGAATGAACTCCACTGGATGGCAATCCAATAATAACGTCACCAATGGCAATGTTCTTCCCATTGATTACATCCTCCTTTTTTACAATGCCAACAGCACAACCACTGAGATCGTACTCGCCTTCTTTATATAGACCAGGCATCTCTGCAGTCTGGGAAGTGTACAAAATAAATTAAAGTCGAGAGGCGATACGTAAAAAGTACATTCTATCTTCATCCATATTTATATGGACAGGCAGCTGAGGATGTGAGATAAGAGATTATGTATCTAATATGTTTGTGAGCTTATATATTTTACAATGTAAGATTGCAATAATCAAATGTGGATTGAATAAAATGTCAAATAGAATAAATCTAGATTCCAGAAGCAGCTAATGAAGCAACAAGAAGAAGCAATTGAACAGGTCTTATAAGTAATGTGCAACAAAACAATAGGCACCTAACTAATTTGCTTACAAAAAAAATAACTTTGAATGATCAGAGAGACTGTGGCTTGGCAAAACTACACTACAGGGCATCCAATTATATACTAATAATAATAAAAAAAACACAAATTTTGCAATACCTCTCCACCTAGAAGAGCACAATCAGATTGTTTACAACCATTGACAATTCCTTTTATAACCTGAAAAGGTGGAAATTAAATAAAGAATAAGCATTTTTATGGGACAATGAAACTTCAAATTGAACCAAAACAAACCAGCTAGAAGCACATCCATTACCTGCTCAGCAACATCCACATCAAGGTGACCGG
The DNA here is from genome assembly GCA_963966055.1 of Lathyrus aphaca. NCBI lineage: Eukaryota > Viridiplantae > Streptophyta > Magnoliopsida > Fabales > Fabaceae > Lathyrus > Lathyrus aphaca. The sequence continues at coordinate 48,597,072 of OZ014521.1, read as the reverse complement.
TAGCAAAGTAATCAAGGAAAAACAAAGGCTTTGCCCCTGAAGTAACAATGTCATTGACGCTCATTGCAACCTAAACATAAAAACAACAGTTAAACTTGTGCTCTGTGCAATAGAATTGTCCTAAACATAAAAACAACAGTTAAACTTGTGCTCTGTGCAACAGAATTACAATTCTAGCTCTAGTTTATAAATAAATCCGTATTCCAAAAAGTTTACCAGATCAATCCCAATAGTGTCATGAATGCCGGTTTCAAAAGCAAGCATCAACTTTGTCCCCACACCATCAGTACCAGCAACGAGAAATGAATCACCTGCTCAAAACAAGCCAAATCAATATCCAATAAAAAGAAACTAAACAAATAAAAGTGATTGAGTATGGTTACTTCTGTTGTGGCAAAATCAACTTTAAATAAATTATTTTAGTAAGAGGTGAATTAAAATTATCTATGATTAAAGCCCAGTTTGAATTAACAACTTAATAAGTGCTTATCTTAATAGTGCTTATATATAAGCAATTTCTATAATAATAAAAAGGCAAAATATATTTGCACGAGTTATAAGTTGTTTTTATATACTACACCGGGTTCACGGAAATAAACTGAAAACTGCTTATGAGAGTGTCATGAATTTTTCTAAAAATCCCCAAAAAGTTTTGCAAGGGTCAATGTCGCTGAATAAACTCGAATAGTCAATACAAACAAATCTTAAACCCTAAACCCTAAATACGTATGAACATGTCGTATAATATGAAAAAGGCTTACCAAAGGGGAATAATCCACCGAAGCCTCCAATCCCAGGCGCCATCTTAGCTATCCTCCTAACAAGTTCAGAACCGGCATCAATATCAACACCGGAATCTTTATACGTAAGTCCTTTACCATTACCGTCAGCCATAACAGAAACAACTCTCTTATCGTTCCTCTTCAACTTCAACTTCGATAATACGCCGTTGTAACCGTCAATTCCATTGTGCAAACCGTAGCTGATTCCGGCGGCGCATTGACAGCGGCAAGAATTAGGTTTAACCGATGCTACTGCAAGATAGTGGGAAATTTCAGTGGAAGCTCCAAAACTCATTGCTGAAGAGTGGTGGAATGGAACGGAGAGAGAACCCTAGGTTGGTTAGAACGGAAGGGAGAGGTGGCGGCTGTTGAAAAGATGGACGCGGCGGAGAGTTGGGAATTTTGAGAAGGTGATGTGTATAAGGGAAGGATATATTGAAGAAATTGTTTTGTTTTATTAACTAGTATTTCCTTCTTATAAAGAGTGAATGTGACAGTTTTAGAGATTTTCTAAAACTTCTCCATAAGGCCACTAACATCATTTACAGGCCATGATTTTAGGCATTAATAAAGCAACAATATTGACTGAATTTATTTAAATAAACAATAATAAATAATAAAGGTAAATATGACTAATTTAATTCTCTAACAATGTGTATGGTAGCGTTTATCAAAGGGAGAACATTGGAGTGAGAGATCCTAAACCCCTGTGAATTAATCTCTGGATATATTAACAAAGTAATGTTATTGAAAGACATAATTTTCTTATTAACCTAACATTACCAACTCAAATTTAGTTTTTTAGTTATTTATTATTTATTTTAGGCAAATATGTGTATTCACTAACCAGTGTTTGTTATATATGTTGGGTTGTTATAAATAACTCATAATTTAACTTTGATTCTTATAACAATTTTTTTAAAACTGTTTTTTTCTTTTAGTTTTTTAAGAATATTTTTGTTAACATTTTTTTTAGTTCTCTCACTAAGTTTAACCGAAGTACCTTTTTTGAGAAAATCATTTTTCAGAGTGAGGGATTTGTAATTCTGGAAATGTAATTTTCTAACTTCATCAAAGAGAGTTTGTTTATACCCGGTTGAATATTATATCTCCTTAAGGATTGTTTGTTTGGGTTTGAAGTTAAACCCGTAAAATATTTAGGTTTGAGATTTGTGTCATAAACTCTTTGTTTAGGTTCGAGATCAATCCGTGGTAAAATCTCATAAGTTCTTATTTAGCCCGTGATAAAATCAAGTTTAGGTTAAAATTCAGTCAGGTGTTAAAAGTTTGTTTTAGTTTGAGAGCAATGTGGTGGTAAAATCTCACAAGTTATTGGTTAGTTCGTATAAAATCAAAGTCTTGACTCACGAGTTCATTCCGGTGTTAAAAGCTTTCGAAGTTTGTTTAAAGCTTAAAGACTAACTGTTCCAAGATTATTGTAGAAAGAAGACTAACCACTTCGATTCAACATTTGAAAGGAAGATTCACCGCTTATCTCTCATGTTTGTTGTTTGATTGGAAGTTAGCCACATACTTTATTTTTCCTTGTATAAGGGGGTTCGAAAATTCAACCTACTAAAAACTCTTAAGTTTATTGGATACTCTTAAGATCAATTCTTGGGAACAAGACTAACTCATTTTTTACTAAACCTATAAAAATTTTGGCGTTCCTCTCTTCCATTAACTCTTTACATTTCCACATTTTATCTTCTACAATTTATTTTCCACTGCATAACCCAAGAACTTTTCTAATAATGTTTTCAAACTCTAATTTAAATCCTAAAAGTATTTCAAATCCAAGTTTCTATAAAACACTCAATTCAACCCCCCCCCCCCCCCCCCCCCGGTGTAAAGTCGCATGTCTAACAAGTGGCATAAGAGCTTTACTCTTGTTTAAGAACTAATCATCTCAGGAGGAAAATGACTTCCAACAAGAATTCCTTTCTAAACGCACCACCACTTGTTAACAATATTATATTTTATATTTGTCAAGCTAAGTTTAGAAGTTTTATTTAAAGCATCAATCATGAATTATGATAAACTATAATCAATGGTCCATTTATCCTTACTTACCAAGTAAATGAAAAAGTAGTAGATAAAATCGATTCCCTTAAGACCGAAGAGGAAAAGAGAAATTTTGAGATAGATTTTAAAACCAAAAGCTTTATATTGAGTTTCTCCAAGTATTTAATCAGAGGAGATGAACACACGGGGTGTAAGAGATGAAGATACCACCTTTAGATGTTTTCAAAGTTTATAAATGATAGAAATTATATCGGAACATTTGTCACTAACCAATGTCTAAGATTTAAGAATTTGAAGTTTAATTCAATCCTTAAATCTAAAGATGGTAGCCTTCATGGATGTTAGGAAAAATATAAAAAATGGAGATCGTAGAGAAATTGAATGAACTTGTTCAGTTACTCAGAGATGATGAAGTAAAAAATTGAAGAATCATCAACTTCATCATACTCCGATCATACAGTCCTGGTAGAATCCTTCGAAAGAACATACTCAATAGTTGAACAATCTTCAGAAAATTCAACATCTAATGAAGGAACCTCATGTTCAAGAAACTAAGAAGGAGAAAAAGTATCTTCAATATTTGAACGAAGAGAATGAGAGACATCAACGTTTGGGTGGAATATAAAAGAATCTTCTGTTTTCTTAAGGGTATCCTACAAGGAAGGTATTGTTAACGTAACAAAACAACCCTATGAAAAATTGTTTAGAATGACTACTCAGTTAAACAAAGTAAATAATAAAGTTAGAGATCACAACTTAGGTCTTAAAGAGCCTGTTAAATATCTTGAAGTAATCATTAAAACATTCAAGATAGATATAACTAAGATTAGAAATTCAAATAAACATGTGAGAGATTTATCTCCCTGAAAAAGGAAGTAACTGACTTACGTGAGACCTTAGGCAAGTTTACCCAAGGTAAAGATAAGCTTGAATTGATCGTATCAAGTCAAAAATATTCCTTAAATAAGAATGGACTTGGATTTATAAATGATAGACGATCTAGTAAAGGAATAAATCACATGAATCTTCCAATTTACAAATGAACACACTACAAAAGAGTTGGCCATTTAGTGCTCTTTTGTTTTGACAAATTGAAAATATCTAAAGGTAAAAATCTTAGACCTTATAGAACTAATGTACCAGGGTCTAAGAAGATGTAGGCACCAAAGGCGAAACCTTAGTGTTTTGCAGGCATGCTTTGCAGCTCGAAGTTCTAACGATTATCAATGGAGTTATGCAAATCAATGATATACTTCTAAGTATATAGTTTTTATGAAGTATATGATTCAAGAATGTACGATGATGGCAAATATCAATTATTGTGATCAAATCAAGTTTTCTTGAGAATACCTCAAGGTATATGATCCTTAGTGATCAATTAACTAAATATGTCTATAATGGATTAACTTATGTCATGGTTTTTATCAACTCTCACATCTAACAATTTGTAGAGAAAGACACGTCATAATATGCTCGGTGTTTCCCTTAAGTGAAGTGTTTATAAAAGTCTTTTGATATGAAAGGTAGTACCTTATTTTAAGGTTGAAATGATCGAAAAACTCCAATTAATCATTTAAAATAATGGTTTTAATTTTGCTCATCTCGATAAAATATTTTCATTAATCACAAAGATGAGTTTCTAAGTGCTTTTAGAAAGGAGTTGTAAATAGAGCCACATAGTGGTACACCACACGAGCCTAAAACAAAATATGTTGAAAAATGGGCCAGCCTATCAATTGGCACTATGGTTTAATCGATTGGAGCATAATAAAAATAGAAATTCAAATGTTGAAACTGTCCACGATGGATAGTTGGATGAATAATAAATACAATGGTCATTTGCAACAAATAACTCACAAAATTTGAAGATACCAGTTGATCGGTACAATCTATTGGACGTAGACTATAAATAAATGTAATCTTCTCATCTTTTTCATCTCATTATACTCTCATTTTCTCATTGCACTAGAATTACTTTAGTTCACTCAATTATCCATCATCACCTCAAATGGCCAAAAAAGGTACATGTTCCTCCCAACTATTAACATCTTACTTCTCTGAAAATTCCATTGAAGTTATTATATGATCGATGTATCTGGAAAAGGAACTTGAAAGTCTCATAGTTGTGAAATAAATAAAGTGTGAAAGTTTGTCTTGTCATGTATGTCTGAGTGACTAGAGTCATGTGAAAACATACAAGTAACTCATAAGATACTAAGTTAACTCTCTCTCTCTCTCTCTCTCACACACACACACACACAAAAGATCCTCTAAAACCACTTTTAACCTATCAAAACACCTAAAAAATCTTTTAAGCCCTAGCCAGTTGATTAGGATATTGCCAACATCATTATAAGAAAATTTTCAACTACATAATTGATTAAATCTTAAAGCTATCAATTAGAAGAAGTAAAATCAATTATATAACCGAGTATGACACTTTCATAATGATTGGTAACGACTCTCTATCCAAAATTTCCAAAATGAGCTCAAATAATCGATTATTTGTGGTATTTAGGCTTATGAGCTAATCGAGTAAATGAGTTAATTGGCTCATGGATCATTTCATTTTTTAGCTAATTCTTCTCCTATATAAAGGAGGTGTATATCCTCTTCATTTCATTCCATAATACGATTTTCCCTAATTCTTATCATTCTCTCTCTCTCTCTCTCTCTCTCTCTCTCTCTCACACACACACACACACACACACACACACACACACACACACGCGCGCACACACACACACGCACACACACACACTAAATATTTTATTTTCAACAAAGTTTTCTTAGTGTCGTGTGAATGAAAATTGCTTGCGAGGAAGAATTGTATTGGTGTTGTGTCATTGTTGATAATTTTAAGAGTGCGATATTCTTGAAGAATAGAGTTTTGTTCTTTAAATTTACTAGTTTTAAAATATATGTCTGGTTCAAGAACTTAGAATGTAAAATTTTTGTTTGGTTATTGAGACCAGTCTGTAAGACCTCTAATCGATTCGTTAGTTCAGCTCATTGAAAAGCTTTCTTTTGGTTGGGGATAAGCCAATGTAAAATCTATAGATTTCTTTGTATCAAATGTTCATGGACATAACATGTAAAAACTCATGTTTATAGTCAAATCTTAAGAAGATCTTGTGGAGACAAGAGTGGACCAACGTTAGATCAAGTATTGGTGTCATCTCTGTTACTCTTATCTTTTATTTTTATCATTTATTTTAATGCCTTTAGTTTTCGCAGTTTTTCAAATTGTATGCAAGTAGAGAGAATTCTTAAGTGAGTGTAAACTCCTAGAGATTTAGAAAGAAGAGAGGTATTGAGGGAGAATAAAACCTTATTTATCATTCAACATAACCACAAATGATTCTCAAGTACATCATATAAAATGCATATCATAACAAACTTGCCTAAAAAGCGGAAATGGAATAACATAATGAGAACTAAAATTTCATAATCATCTAGTGATTATTCTTAGAATTCATCTAGTAATCATCCAAAGAGGCTTCTTGGGCTCTCTCTTCCCAAGTATTGAGCTTTCTTCCTCTAATAGGCTTTCCACAACTGTAACATTTTCTTCGATTGACCTATTTTGCACTAGTGTTGAATTGTTATCAATTTGTGTCATATCAATCAATTTAATTGTATATTTCATTTATCAATTGAGAGCGTAGTTGTAAATGTTAGTAATTAATATTCATTTATGTTCTTTTCTTTCAAGTAACTAAAATCAACTTCAATAATTCAACTTATCTTTGAGGTGTTTTGTGAATTCTACCAAACAATTAATCTAATTTTTATTTCAGTGATATAATTCTTAAAAATTTATATTGAATCTCACAACTTTATCTCACATAAAATTCTATTTTAATTTAGAATATTAATTTAAGTCATTTGAATTAAAATTAATATAAAATAAAATAAATCTTAAATTTTTATAATAATAATTAAAAAAATATATTAAAATTGAAGTAACAATAACACATTAATTTATTTGGCAGATGAATTGTTAAAGAAAAGTAACGGCAAATTATTTAATTTATTATTTGCGACCGAATAATACAGTTGTTTCACAAAGCAACGTTTTTTTTTAAGGTGGAAAACTCTAGTTGGTATCATAAGTCATATAACATAATATGTGACACTTAAAAAATTGTTGCTTTGTGAAGTCTATATATGGACTTTTGTGGAACTGAGACTAAATAAAATGGACATGCCTCTATATAGATGTATGATCATAAAATAAATAACTTTAGAGTACTTTTAAAAGATGGTGTTTTACTGAGACTCTAATTTATTAGAGTAACTCCCCTGGTTGGTCTCATAAGACATAATAGGTCAAACTTGAACTACGAAATTTTGAAGGTCGAGGTTAAATGAAATGAATATGTCTGTTTGATACGACATATAATATAGGTCACACTAACTTTATTTTTTAGAATAGGAGCAAGCTATGATTGATCAATTAATCGATAACTAATTGATTGTTTTTTCTCTGGATCCCTCTCTTAATCTTACTCACTCTCTTAAACAAAAATGATTTATAATGAAAAGAAAAAGAGAGATGATCCAAGTTTGATTGTTTTCATGATCTCGTCTCCATTATGCTTTTTCCTAAATTCATGTCATGTTAAATGCTATGTGGCATTTGAAGTTCGTGAACTTATTCAAAATCAACGAACTACATCCCACTCATAGTTAGAATGGACATTTGTTAAACAAATGCAGTGTATGAACTCCTAGGGAGACAACTCTGATACTCAAATTAGATCACTAGTAAACATAAAATTTGTGTAGACTATTTCTTATTGAAACCAATTATCACACATATACACTGATACAACTTATTACAAAAACAAAACTATTTCAAATTGATCAACATAATATAGGCCATGCCATCTCGGGCAAACACAGAAGGTATTTAGCTCATGCCTCCAAATTATGTCCTATGACTCTTTACTAGTCTCTTGGTTCAAAACATTATCAAACTTGACCTCTATGTTCAGTCTGAAAATGAAACAATATTATCTCCCTATAATCATATTCACTACTCAGTGAGAGTAAATTGTGTGAAGTACATTTGCCTCAAGAATACTTGGTCAGGTATTCCTAGACCACAAAGAATAGACAGATTCCGATTCCCCAAAAAACACTATCAGTAAAAGGAAGGGGTTGACTAAACTGTGATACACACTATAGCTGAGTAACTAGGATTTCATTCCATGTATCTGGAATTCCAGGCAAGCACCAATGCAAACAGTCACTAGCATTAACAATTCCTCTAAGAGTGTAGCGGGACATGTGAGCCTCGTCCCTCAATTGCGAAAGAGGGGTTATATCCAATATCTTAATCTTTGTACCCTTTAGTGCACCCTCAATAACTGGATCACTGGATCCTACCTGAGAGACCTCCCTGCCATTTGATAATGGGATAGTGTTATCACAGCTCCCACCGGTATTCCAATCTCCGTTGAAGAAATGCCTAGGTGATAAAGTCCGGAAGAAAACTTTGAGCCGGGGATGCGAAACAAGTTGCAAATCAAGCCATCTGACTACACTCTTGATTGCTAAGCTTTTGGCATTTGCAATTTCTTCAGTCTTTTTGTCTTCATTTGGCTTTCCATTAACATGCATTACCCACCTGTTTCCGTTGATCTTCCCACGGTTCCAATGGTGTCCTGTATTGAGAACCAAAACATTAAAGCGATGGAGGTACTGTCTCATAAATGCGGGTGGACGGTCTAAATGCATGGCAATGTTTGTATTTTTGTCGTGGATGTTTAGGGGCACAAGATCACATAAGCTAGCTGACCAATAATATAGGATGGTGGTATTTGTCTTTGGAAATCTGTAAGCCCATCCATCAGGACGTATAGCTCCACGGTGTTTTACAAGACCATATTCCCACCCCACATTTACAACTTCTGGACTCTCTTCTCCACCAGTGGCCATACACATCAGAGATTGAAATTGTTGACGACCCAATGAATCACCTATGAATGCAATTGTTTTGTCCTTCATCCTACAATTCCACATTAGGCATTAAATACTGCTCACAAACTAACACTTAAACAAATACATTGTAATTCTAATCTTTTTTAATTAAAAGTAAAGCAGAATATGAAGATAAAATACAAATGTACCGATCATAAAATTCCATGTTTAGTAATTAGAATTAGACATGTAAAAAAATAGATTTAAAAATTAAAGCGATGTAGCATAATTTATTTATGTCAACAGTCATGAATTGTAGAAAACAAAATTTTGGATGAATTGTTCGAGTCAGGTAAGGACTTGCATGCTTTTCAAAAATAAAAAAAGGAAAGGACTAGCATGATTGGATAAGATTATATACACTTTGAGAAATAAGTACATTCTTCTTATTTACAAGAAATAAAGGTTCCAAAGCAGATTGGAACTGTGGTTTTATTTCCAATAACCAACAGTATCAAACTAGAAGACTTCATGGTACCAGACAAAAATCGAATAAATATACTGCCAGAAAATAATCCTGTTGAGATATGTTAATAAAAATCAGATCAAAGAAAAAGAAAGAATTATACCTACTTTCTCAAGAACTCAGACCGGTCAAACTCTTGCATATCACAATTTTTTGGCTGCCAGCGGTATCCCTCAAATGAGAAATCTGGCCGTTGTGTCATTCTACAAGACCACATTGATGATAACCATTGCTTACAGTTGAAACCGGAATAGAGTGGTCTCCTGCTATCTGCAACCCACTTACCATTGGCGTAATTACAAGCTGCAAAGCATAAATCCAATTGGTGTTAAACCTGCCCAGCAAACTTAATTGAAGAATGAAGAAACGAGCCTTAAGTAAATGCAAGCAGGGAAAAAACATATAACGTGCACAGCATTTGCTAATTTTCTGGTATAGTAGTAGTTAGAGCCCTGTGGCCATTTTCCAAGCACAGGGTCACTTGTTAGATAGTCTAGATTCTAGATTGCACTGATGGACGTGCTGATTAACGTCTCCAAATACTGAATTTACATAAATTTCTATCAATAAGTTGAACATTTGAGAGCAAACTTTTACTTCTAGGCTAAGGTTGCATGAACTCGTGAAGGTCAACTGTGTAGTTGTAAGGAGTGCACATGATAGTGGAAATAGTACCTCTTAATTCTTACATAGTTTGGGCAAGGGAAAGAAGAGAAACAAATTGCTCTAGTAAGCTGACTTTTGATTCACGAGGAAACAATTAATTCAAAAGAGTAAACACAGAGAATACATCATCAAGACGTCAGAATGATGGAAGAGAAATTATCTTACGTTTTTAGTTGTTAGGCACAAGCCAGAGCCAGAACCCAGATTGAGGGATTATACCAGGAGAAACAAGTAGTAGAGAGCTAAAGGTTGGTTATCAGTGTTTTAAAGGGCTGATGGGAGGTTAAAGGGCATGGATGGTTATATCTGCGTGAGTGACTCAGAAAATTGGTTGTATGGGAAACCCATTGAAAGTTGTTTTACAACCTTGTTCCATTCAATCAGATAATGATTAAGATTCTTTGGTTAATTCATATCTGCAAATTGAATGGTATGTAAGCAAGTAATAATAGCCCTGAAGCATGGCCCCATGGGTACTCCAAAATCAATGTCGTACCCGTTACTTGCACATAAGTATCGAGCACATTCCAAACCTATATTTATAATTTTAAAAAGGGGGTAATCCATTGGGCTACATTTGTGTGCTTTTTGAGTACGAGACCAAGGCACAATAACTAAATACATGTCTTTTACTGCAAAAGTTATAAATTAGATTTTCTCATTCTTCTTTTATGTAGTTGATACTTTAACTATTATATTGCATATTCTTTCCCTGTTTTTTTATGATATAAATAACATTTCTCTAACTTCTGTTATGTAAATATCCTCTTGCTATCCTAGTTTTCTAGATTCTGTATATTAACTTCCCAATTCTATTTTGATTTGTGATGTAATCAATTATAAAAGATACTTGTATATTTTTTGTTAAATGTTGTGCAATGAAATGTTTTATGGCATATTTTTATCGTACCCTTACTTTAGTTTTTCTAAAAATCCCGAATCACATACTTGTACCCAATGCTGGTATCGTACCCGTATCTATGTAACAGAGAATAATAATGAAATTGCTAAGGAAAACACTATTTAACCAGAAATAGCTATACAAAATGTTAACTGAAATCAATCAGCATGCTTATTAACTCTAAGATGAATGTGTATGCCAAAAAGGCATAAAAGTTAATTTGATAGAGGTGCATATATAGATTAACAAAAAATAGTTAGTTGTGATGAAATTAAGGAGAAAAAAAATTCTACCTTCCTTTCTGGAAGAAGACTTCAAATCTTTTTTGTGTACAAAATCCGAAGATTGGGGACGTATAGAATCTACAGCTGCTGCACCCTTGATACCAAGTTGCAATTTTGTTTTATTTTCTCGGGAGGGTGTTAAGGATTTTTCCACAACTTTTTTCGGCTTTGTAGTTCTCACTGAATCAATTGGGAGCTCCAAATGAAAGTCTAAGCAGATGCATTTACAGAAAAATTAATAATCCATGGCATAGTTTCAGTGAGAATAAATGTCAGTTAGTGAAAAGGTAGTCAAATAAATACAAGCATAAAATGATTTCAAAACCAACCAGAAGTAAGAATCAATCAAAATTAAGCCAATTGAACTGCAAAAATCAAATCCTACACCAAAGGTCGCATAGGGACATTTATTGAGATAAAAAATGTAGTCGGTGTTTATTTTAAACAACATAAATTCTATAAGCATTGTTGAGTGATACAAGGCTAAAAGCAATTATTGTTTTGAAAATTCAAGTTTTATTATGTGGATATTTAGATGCCTATCGCAGTAGTCCAAATTCAAAAAGCACATATGACAAGATGGCCATATCAAATTCCATAACAGTTTAAGGTATTAATATCAATATCTCCAATATATCCCAAAGTCTGCATACCAAATTATCAAAATCCACATTGACTAATAAGGAATTCGAAAAACTGATATCAAAAGAGATATTTGAGTGCTGAAGCAAGATATTTCTTTTATTAAAGATTACTCATCCATGTACTATGTTCCCCATTTACAAGTAAGATCTTCCTTTTCTATAAAAAAAATTTATCTACTACGGAAGCAGCTTTAATTTAAGGTTTTGGAGAAATAGTTAAAATAGAGCATACATTGTTTCTAAACCTACAAGCCATTTGCACTGAGGTGTAGAGAAGGGGTGGTAGTAAGTGATTAATTCATTAAAATATTTCTGACTGGAGTACAAACCTGAAGGTAAGTGGTACCATTCTTGAGCTGATCTAAAAGTGGTGCCTATTGGATTTGTTTCCCAAGTCCACAACAATGTGCTAAAAAGAACAAGAACAACTAGGGCTAATGCTACAGAAACAGGTCTGCCTTTGAAGCTATAAATATTTCCTCCTTTCATCTGTGCTTACACATTACAGCAAATACAGATCCTTGACTTGTCTATATATTCAGGACAAATCCATCAAAAAACATCATCGGCAATTCTTCTTATTGTTGAGGCTTTATCTGTGCAGGTGTAAGAATGAAGCGATCAGACACAGACAAATAAATGCAAAATAAAAATAAGACACTGAAACTTAACGAGCCGGACTCTAGTCTCCTGGAAAAGAAATCTACGCGCCTGGGCATTCATGCCAATATTAATATGCACAGCCATGTTACATTGATGTGCTAACTCGAGGCAAATGTGTGCCAAAACCCCTTATATATAATAATCTATTTTAAAGCTTAAAATCACATAATCTTCCACTAAGACATTCACCTTAAAAATAACAATCACAGACACACACCTCTATCGTGCAAATTAATCTTAAGCAGCAAATAAACATTATTGAGCTGGGTCTAAAGTTCCCATTAAAACAAAATTCTATTGTCATGCGGAATGCATTTGTTGGAATATTATAAAATATTTTATAATATCTTTTATATTAATTCAGAATATCTTAGAGTATCTCTCAGTATCAGATTCAATACTAGTAATTAGTATTATCATTATTTGTTCTTAATTTAAGATTGAGTCTATCTCCGGAGTCTTTTGTATCAATTCAATAGTGATTATCAATAATATTTTTTCCTCATCTTTCACACACAAGCTTACATTTCACTCGCATTTATTCCTCGACAAAATCAAACAGTCAACACATTTAACAAACAATGAGGAGTCTGGGTCTCCGAGAGAGCCCGGAAGCAACAACATCTAATAGTTGAAAACCACCAAAAGATTTTAACACCAAAACTCAACCCAAATAAAAAGGCATTGAGTATAAGATTCACATCTCTTTTACATTGTTCATTCAACTGATACACTAATAACTCACACTTGAATTACAACAACAAAATAGACATTATATAGAATCATAAATCATCAAGCAATATCCTCGTTAACAAGATCTCCAATTATCCCAAATAAACATCCAATAATCCCAATTCATACATGCATATTCAAATTCCATACCAATTATGTAGCCAAATCAGCTATTTCTGCATGTTAAAGAACATAAATACAAATCGCAATTCCGAATTTGTAATGATCGATTCAAAATGTGCGACGAATGAAAGTAAAAACAAAGCAGTGATAGTAATAAAATAATGGCAGAACTAAGACCTTGATTTGAATCCCCTTGTTGCAATTCGTTGCTTTGAGAAGCTGAATCAGGTTGCGTCGGTTATTCGCAATTGCAGATCCAGTGCGTCGAGGGAGGGAAAGGACGGAGTTAACCTTGAGCTTTGAAGAAGGAGAAGGAGTGCGAGAGGAGATGAAGATGATGCTCTATTTTTGGGTGGTTTGTCCCTTTTCCCTGCACCGACAGGGATCCAATTAGAGGATGGCACGTTTCACTATAAGGGTTATGCTGGTCAATGATTAAGGATATTACTTTCACGATACAAGTAATTTATAAAGCTAATTTGTAAAGTGTTTTCACAAATATTTATATGACCTAATTTTTAGGAATGGTATAAAATTTGTTTAAATTAACTAAATATTTATTGTTAAATGTTTTTTAAAGTTATTAGAAGTTAACTTGTTTCAGAAACTAACCAATTGTTTGTTAAAAAAATATATATTAGTTATTAACAGCTAACCATTGGTTAGTTCGATGATAACTAATTTGTTAGATTTTGTTGTTGCGTTGATTGTATATAAATACAAAATATTGTAGTTTTTTTTTTTTAATAAAGAGGGTGAGAGGAAAATAAATAAATAAAGTGAAACTATACAATAATAACTATCCCCGTGAAAGGGACATCCATCCAAATCTGTCAGAAGACCTTCAACAAAATTTAGAGCACTCGAAAACTTTGTCACCCCATTATGAATATTACACCCAGTTTAACTAATGCGTACACTGGTTGGTTTTACGAAACACGCGTGAAACATTATAGGACTCAAATCTGTTTAAGCGGTTACTTATCCTCCTAAAAAACTTGATTCCCTCACTTCTCCTCGTTTTCCCTTGAGTGATATTTCTCACGATCTCCATATAATCCTCATTCACTTCCACCTTACTGACTCCCAAATCAAGGGCTAAAATCAAGCCTTCAAAAACTTTTTCTAACTTTGTCATATAGTTACCTTTCACACTCAGCTTCTTAGTAAAACTACCCAGCCAACAACCCAATACATCTCTAGCTAAACCTTCACACCTATAGGTCACACCTTTAGTAAAAGCTCCATCGACATTGATTTTCACCACACCAGGACTCGGGGCAACCCAAAGAATAGTAAAAACCTCCTTCCTCTGGCCAATCACTTTCTTATTCATTAACATCGCATGGTTATACTCCTTCATCTTCTCGCTAATGATCTTACCCACATTTCCCGCCCGCACGAATTTTGCATTATGTTCACATTGATTCCTCGAATACTAAAGCGCATGACATGTTGTTGCCCAATAAGAGCTCAAACCTCTCATCTCCGCAAAATCATAATTTATATTGACACTAACCCACTCTTCCAAGTCCAGGTTTTCATATTCATTACTGGGACTCAAGGGGACTTTGTTTTCCCACACTTCCCACGCATAATGACAATCTTTGAAAACATGAAGGGTAGTCTCCACCGCACGCCCACATACACTATGCCAAAAACAACTTTTCGCAACGCAACAAAGACAACGCTTTTAGGAAAAGGCGCTCTGATATGTTTTTAAAAAAATCTCTAAAAAAACGCTTTTAAAGGGACACCTTAGAAAGTGAAATTTTGGAAACAGATATGAGATGTCAAATGAGATGTTACGACACTAATATCTGACATATTAAAATGAACAAGTTAAATAAACAAAAACAACTGTAAGAGACACAAGTAATCGTTAACCCAGTTCGGTGCAAACACACTTACTCTGGGGGCTACAAAGCCAGGAAGGAAATCCACTATCAGTAGTATCAATTCAGAGTTAAACCACTCAGTTTACCCTTTTCACTTAATCACTACCAAATTGAATTTCTACCTAAGAGTTCCTCACTCCTAGTGTATGAGCATACCCACTCACTCCCTCTCAATCACAACAGTGATAATAAACTAACAACTAAGAAAAAGAAGACACACTTCAAAGACAATCCTTGACCTTGCTTCAAAGCTTCAGTTAAGTACAAAACACTCTTGATTAAAAGCTTAGAGTGGACAACATATAACTCAATAAACTTAGTCCAATACAATCATCAACATGATAATTGTTTGGCTCATAAGCAAACTAAAACACGTAAAACCCTAATACTCGTAACACACTTCAATCTTTATTCTTTATATCTTCAAATAGGATTTTGCATCCTTTAAGTAGAAGACGAATCATGGGCATGGGCATGCTGCTATTGCACATCAATTTTAATCTAATATAATTAATTCCTAAATAAATGAACAATTATAGCAATCATATAAAATATTCTGAGAGTAACACTTCATGCTGAATCACAACCTTTTAAATAAAGCGCCTCATAATTCTCAATAAACACACGCAAACAAATAGCAGAATACGAGCGCATAATTAAAGGATTCAATTATGTCTTCAACACTCAACAAAGATATCATGATATTAATCTTGGCATCCTGATAGAGCAACAAAACACTTAAACTTTCACACCTGCAGATTGCTTAAATACCATGTCATAACATCAAGCATGACATTAGACTAAAGAATTTGTTTTACCATAAAATGCTGCCAATCTACAACATCTACAAACTCCCCCTTTGGCAAAATTTTGGCTAAAACAATTCAAGCAACATCAGAGAATAACCAGCAGAAGAAACACAAATTATATCAGAGTACAACCAGCAGAAATCATTAATGAGATATTAACTTCCCCTCAACACAACCTGTATCACCTGTAAAGCAATTATGCACAAATGAGAGATCACATTTCCCCCTCAACACAACCTGCAAACCAGAGATTAGATTATCTATGTATCTAAAATTATCTCCCCCTTTTAGCCAGAAATTGAGCCAAAACAATTAACTAACATAGAGTCAATGTAGTGCCAGAACATAAGCTCATAAAGAGCATAAATCCAAAATTAATCAGAACACCAGAAATCCAAAACATATTGTCGCTTCCTGGATTTCCATCCTGGTACAAACGCGAAAGTGGCGCGAAAAAGGGTAGAGTCGCCAGCCAGGTATTTTCATCCCGAAGAGACGAGAATGGTAATGTTGCACAAACCAAGGAAAAGAAAGGAAAAGACAAGGTCTTGCGAACCAAAGAAATTGGGTTCGGGGGTCGGTTACGACCTGGGAAGGTATTAGCACCCCAGATCATCTACCGTACCCGACGGGATCCACGCTTGCAAAGAAACTGTTTCAAAGGGTGAAGAAATGGAAGTTATTGAAAAAAGAAAGACTGAAACTAGAGAAAAGAAAAGAAAGGGGGGAAATGTAAGGAAAATAAAAGAGTGCTCGAACGGGCCCTACCCCGCTGCCTACGTACCTCATTTGGACATGAGGATCAGAGACGCCGTAGTTCCCCTAACTAGGGGTGGAAAATATTACTTGTGTGTTAAGTCTTGAACTGCTTATGTCAATTCTCAGGTGTTGTAGGCTCAGACGACGAGTGTGTAACCGTCTTGCAAAGTGACAAGTAGGAGCAAGTTCATACGTAGAGAGTGAAGGTGATGAGAAAATAAGTCCCGAAGGAGAGACGCTTATTCTTTGTTAAATGTGTTTTATGAGTGTGGCACAAGGAAGTGAAAGAAAATCCT
The DNA here is from genome assembly GCA_963966055.1 of Lathyrus aphaca. Classification (NCBI taxonomy): domain Eukaryota; kingdom Viridiplantae; phylum Streptophyta; class Magnoliopsida; order Fabales; family Fabaceae; genus Lathyrus; species Lathyrus aphaca. Next base: position 48,580,036 of record OZ014521.1, on the reverse strand, counting down.
TTTCTAAGGAATTTGTTCCTATTATCACATTCCTAGATAGAATGAGTAATAAGTTCACCAAGAATGAAGAAGACCCTCAAACTTGTTTCCAAAGATTAGGGTTTGAATTCACTAACTTATTTGGAATTATTAAGTGTTCTGTGAAATAAATGAAGAAGTGCTTTTTTATGGGTTTCTTTGTGAAGATAGTCTTATGATTGAACTTGTGCATCATGCTAGATAAGCTTGTACCACCACAAGATGGGGTGAGTACAAGTGCCCCATGGAATAAGGTCATGCATCAAAGACTACTTCAACCTTTATTAAAGTATTTTTTAGTTTTGTATGAAGATGAGAAAGAAAAGAACCAAAAGGATCTCAAAAGGTAAAACCACTAAGGGGAAAGACTAATCTTAATGTTATCATGCAAAGATGGACCTAGGTTAGTGAGGTATCATTCTATCCTAATGAAGAAGAAGGAAAGAAGAAAATAAGGGAGGAAAAATAAAAGAGGTAGAGAATAAACTTACTTCTCTTAAAGAAGTTAAGTTGTTCTCTAAAGGGAATGGAAAGAAAGTTAAACAAATGATGGCCTAGGCACATCTCAAAGACAAGTATGAAAGCATAAAAAGATAAGAGAAAGAGATTAGAAATGTGGATGCCATCCACAATTCTCACTTACCGTTTCCCCTACAAAGATTAGATAAAATTCATAACATATATTCCAGCAAATTGGTCAAGTATTAGCATGCCAACAAATTCATGCAATCAACATGTTTAAAGCTTCAAAGAAATAAAGTCACCAAACATGTCAAACATCGGAAATTCGTGAATTCACGCGTCGAGGAAATGCAAACATACATCAAGCAACATGCAAAACACTCTAAACAAGCATATAAAACAATATCACAATGATCCATGATGATCAAGAGAGACATGGCGAGCAAACAACCTCACAACAACTCAGAAAAGTCAACCCGCAACAGCGTTAACCGGTTAACCCCAGGGGTTAACCGGTTAACCGACCAAAACCTGCAGCAAGTAAGTCAACAATACAACGTGTTAACCAGTTAACTCATAGTGTTAACAGGTTAACACTATGCGTACAACACCAAATTTTGCAGAAAAAATTCAGTTCCAAACACAGCTTATTTTAATAATTTCCAGAAGCTCCAACAATCAATTATACATGAAAATCACACCAAATTCAACATTAATCAGGCACAAATAGATCCACCAACATCATTACATAAATTAATTCACAAATCAATCAATTAACACAAGCACGTTATGGATCTACATCATAGACATGCAAATAAGCTAAAAGCAAAAGTAGGTTTGAAATTAACCAACCTACAAAGTTGAGATTTGCTTTGGTGAGTGTTGTTCAAGCTGAAAATGATGAATCTAACAGAGAACTTCCAAAATCCAATGCTCTTTTTCACACACAATGCAAAAATAAATTGCAAGTTGATGAACTTAATGCAAAAGCTTGATCTAAAAGCACTTCCAAGCACTTAAACAGATCTGAACTAGTAGCAAAAACCATAAATGAAATTATAGAAAGCAATGGATGGAGGTTTAGTTCCAAGATCAACAAATTTCAATGCAAAATTTGATGATCTTCAAAGAAAAGGAACTTTGAGTGTTTGAAGGTTGGAAAAGAAATGAGAGAGAATTGGGAGAGATCTCAGAAAATTCAGAAAATGAAAATGAGAATTATGAGAGTGTGTTGGTTTGGAGGGAAATGAAATAAATAACATATAGGTTTGGGGCCCAAAAATGTGGTTTGGAGTTAGCTTAGAAAGGTGATTAGGAGTTATCTTTGGGATTAGGTTTGGTAATCATTCTAGATCTTTCTTCGCAATTCCTAATTAATTCAAATGAAATAAAATCTGAAATGTGAGAAAAGGGAGCCAAAACAAGCATGTTGAATTGCTGAAAAAATTAAAATTTTGCAGCCGTTAACCAGTTAACCCATAGCTTTAACCGGTTAACGCAGGAAAAATTTGAATTTCCCCCCTTTTGGTGGGAAACTTCAGGAATGCGTCTGCACCGTCCATTCTGAGTTGATCTTGATTTTCATCCCTTCTAGGGCTTTGAGGATGACCTTGAGCTTGTATAAGATGTGAAGATCCCTTATGAACTTCCTGCAAGACCACTTGGCTCACATCTTGTCTTTGAAGAATCAAATTTTTCCAGATGATTGATCACATGCCTTATGCTTGCAACTATGAATGCTTATACCTCATCTTTCTATGCCAAATTCTAGGGTATACAAGCTACATGTTATGCTTATGATATGCATAATGAGATGAAACAAAAAGGGAAAATTTGGGGTGTTACAGCTGCCCCTATTCAAACAACTGTTAATCTGAAAAGGACAAGAGCATCGATTGTCGGTCGTTCAAGATGAATTGTGGTTGAATACTAAAAGAACCGGAAATTTGCACTCTGCTGGAAAAAGAACAATGGGAAATAAACCCAACCAAAGAGAACAACTGTATGAGAACCCTGATGTGGTGAAAAAGTACCCAGTAACCAAGAAGAAATGTCTTTTTAAACGACGTCAGGAGACTACTGGCTTGCCACAACGACGGTGGACTTTGGAAACAACTGATTCCTTACGAATCTCACGTCTGTAAACGTTTCTCAAAGATGCACTTGAGTCTGTGGGATAGACATGCACTGATCAGGATCCTGCATATAGAATTGCGTTGTAACGCCTCTGATTATAATTTGTATCTTCATATACGCTTACGATTCTCTTCGCCTATCCTCGAATCAGATATATGGTAAAAACATGCATCTAGGAGAATTCGCATCTGGAAATGTGCTGTTACACTTCTCTGCACTGCTTCGACAATATAACCCACTATCAGGATCTCGACTGCATCGCGCTAAACGACCCTCTTCACATATAATATGTGTCAGATACATGGTACAAAAGTACACTTAGAATCCACATCTTAACATGCGTTGTTACGATTCTGAGTACTATTTCGACAATGAAAACACCGTCGGGATCTCGCATGAGCTGCGTTGAAATGACCCCATTTAGAATCTGCATCCTAACATGCAATTTACGACTCTAAAGCAAATTTTCGACGAATTCTACCATCAGGATCTCGCTTGTACTACACTGTAATGATCCTCTTCTTGAAGTGTACACTCTACCAAATAGATGTGCATCCCAAGGTTGATCCACTTAAATTGGATATTGCGTCTGAAATACGTTGAATAAGAAATTCACTAGTAATGAATCTGAAACTAATCCACTGGTTTGATTAATTTTGCAGGGGAAAATTATTTTTGTAGAACTCCGATGGGGATGAGAACGTCCCGACTGACATTCTGACGAGGAACAAATGATCCCTGAATCGATCTTGAAAATCCCTGAAAGGATAATATTCTGTTGAAAAGAGGTAAGAATAAATTTGTCTTCATTGACTTGTCATACTTGCCAAAAGTAAATTGGCGACTTCTTGGGGAATATTTCAATGATGGACCAATTCCAAACATGAAACTTTGCGGGGGAATGACCATCTTCAGACTGGGCTGGGAAAATGCTTCACCAACATACTTGTTGAGGAGAGAATTCTGGCAATTCTAAGCTCTGTGGGGAAATAAGGCCTTCAACTGCCTGTTGGGAATAACTCTCAGTGATGATGACTCCGCCTGGGGATGAACAGTTTAACTACCATGAAGTTCTGCTGGGGACTTCCCATTTTACTCTGACTCAGCTGGGGAGAGAATTTTGACAATTCTATTGGGGATGTTGTGAATCACCCATTTGCTGGACATGGGAGCTATGGAGGTGTCTCTTGCTGGGGAGATAAATTCTGCTTGGGGAGTACTGTCTGATAACATCCTCTTCCTAACTGCAAAACCTGCAACAACAAAGTATGCACATATGCCCCAGGGAATCACATGGTATGAATCTATCATCCCATGTCACCCACCATCCAAAGTGATTTTAAGTGTTTTCCCTTTTTCGCATGTCATTCATAAAGCCAACCCGTTTAAATGCAATGTTCTTTTATAAAAAATTCAGGACATTTTTGCGAACAAAACAAGTAAAATAAAAACAAGGATAAAGCTTTTTGACTGAATATTCTTTTATTGATGAGCTTGTGAATATGCTAAAATTTACATCCAAAAGCAACCACCTGGAAAGAGGTGATCACTGCAAATTGAGAAAAAGAAACTATCCTAATGGAAATGTGCACGACATTCCAATGAGTTTCCATTCTGTTATGACCAGTGTGTCTTCAAGATTTCTCTGTTTCTGCTATTTCTTTCTAAAGAAGAAGATTTGACTGATTCTTGCCCTTCTGAGATTGCCAGGTTAAATGAGACGAAGACGTGGTACAGATTACCCAGATCGCAATTGTCGCTCCCGAGATTTTCATCCTAGTACAAATGCGAAAGTGGCGCGGAAAAGGTAGAGTCGCCATCCAGACATTTTTATCTCGAAGGAATGGGAAAGGTAATGTTGCACAAACCCAAGGAAGAAGGAAAAGGACGAGGCCTTGCGAACCAAAGATCTGAGTTCGGGAGTCGATTACGACCTGGGAAGGTATTAGCCCCCCAGATCGTCCGCCGTACCCGACGGGATCCATGCTTGTTTGCTTGTTTCAAAGGGTGAGAAATAATTGCTGCTGAACAAAACAACTGCTGCGGAACTGGAACTGAAATGAGAAATGGAAAAAGAGAACAGAAATAAGGAGGAAAATGTAGGGAAAATAAAGAATATGCTCGAACGAGACCTACCTCGCTGCCTACGTATCTCATCGGGATAATGAGGATCAGAGTCGACGTAGTTCGCCTAACTAAGGCGGGAACTATTTATTTGTATTTTTTATGGCTGGAACTGCGTATGTCTATGCTCAGGTGTTGCAGGCTCGTCTGATACGAGTGCGTTTACCATCTTGCATGTGAGACAAGTCGTCGCGAGTTCGCGTTTAGAATGAATGAGATGAGAGAAGAAGTTCCCGCAGGATAGTCGTTTATTGTTTGTTTTTGTCTTTTAAGATAAATGTTTTGAATTTGTTTGTGAATATTCTCGTACTAAGACCTATCCATCGCGGTGAGTATTTATACCTCTCCCTGAAACAGGACACGTATAAACACTCCGTAACAAAGTCTCGCGTCGTACAAGAAGGTTCGATTTTCATTAAGTGTTTTATTGCTTTTCTTTATGAGATGAGAAAGAATGACTCAAGTTGCAAATGGCAAAATCTAAGGGACTAAGACTCAATCCTAATTTTGTTAATTTATTTAATAGTGGTCCTAATGGTTTGTGTGATTTTCTTAACTTAAGGAAGAAAAGAACTAGAAACTACTAGAATTCAACTTACTTCCTAAGGAAGTTAAGTTGATTCTAAAACCAAGGGGAGGCCTATACAAGTGAAAAAAACTTCAAATAATATGGCAAGGCATTAAAATGGACATAAGAAATAAATTCTAAAAATGAATGCTAAGGCATAAAACCAAAAAGTAAGCCTAAACTTATTCTAAGTTCATTTATTATGAATTCTAAGCCTAAGTCCTAAAACTAAGGGAGCTATCTAATATTGTCATTCTAAAAATCAGAAATTAAACTAGGCTAAGTCATTGTTAAATCCTAAGATTAAACCTAAGCAAACTAGCCATTAATGGATCTTAATATTCTAACCTAAACTAATTGAATTTTATATGTAAAAAGGCCTAAAAATTAATACACTAAAAAAATAGTAAAGGTCCTGGAAAAATTATGGAATTAATTCTATAGGGTCCTAAAACTGATTATTACATTGTGCTAAAAAATATCCTAAAAATTCAGAAGTTAATTATGTCTAAAAATCACTTAATTCTACTTATGGATTAACTATGATTTTCTATGGATTAAACTACCAAAACAGGGGATAAAATGGCCTAAAAATTCTGCCAAAATTATTCTAGGTCCTCTTATGAGTCCTCTAAACATAGAAAAAAGAATGGGTCAAAAATCCTAATGGAAGGGGACAAAATAAAATGAACAAAATCATGTACAGTTAAAAGAAATTCAATAAAAGCTAATTAAAAGAAAAATCAGAATTAAATCGAAAATAAGAAAAATTCAGAAAATAAAAATGTCAAATTTCAAATTGGAATTAACAAACTACTGGAATTTTTATAGAATTTTATTATGGATTTTCCTATTTTTTCATGATTTAATCCTAAACTATGCTTAATTAAAACTAATTCTAAAAAAGAATAGAAAAAGGGGGTTCATTAGCATTTTTTATAGTTATTTTTTTCTTAATGGGCTTAAAAAGAGGGTGCATATAGCAAAGAGACCTTGGGCCCATGTGCAGGAAACCTAGGGTGTATTGTATGGGATTCGGTCAATAATGTTGACTTAATCAAAGCCGTCTGATTTAGGGTTTCTATTGGTATTCAAATCATGTGGATCTACAGAGCAGGAACATGGGAACCTAAGGTGGACGGCACCCACACAAACCACCGCCAGAAGGGCCAATTGGACGGTGACACGTGTCACCGCCGGTGTGGCTGAAGTTCAAAACACAAACCAACCTTTCCTCTTCTAACGGTGCAGTCCTGAGAATTTATGAAAAAAATTAATTAAAATTAATGGCCATGGATCTCTTAATTACTCTTAATTCTCTTTTTTAATTTCCCAGGATATTCACATAATCATAAGTTAATTTCCTTGATTGTTTTTTAATTATAAAACAAAAACAACTCCAAGGGCTGAAGAACTAAACACAAAAACTAAACCTAATTTCCCTTTTCCTCTTCCCTCCTCACTGTCGCGACACCCCATCCTCTTCTTCTTCCCCAACCTCTTCTATCTTCGTCTTTATCGCCTCCACCTCCGTTTTCTCTCTTCCTCTTCATCGCCTCAAATTCTCTCCCTCAACTTCATCTTCTCCTCCCTCCATCATCCCCTTCTATCAAGCTTCTTCTTCTAAAACCCTAGCGCCGCCGCCGTACTCCCTCATCTTCCTATCTAACACCGCCACGAACAAACGGAGAAGACGAAAAAAAGCTCGGCGAAACAACCTCCTCTCTTTACAACTACAACCTAATCTTCACCTCTATCACAAATCAAGATCGCAACACAACCTCAAACAAAAAACGCAATAATTAAACTACCATGCAAGAACAACGGGAAGCGAAACTCACACAAGAAACAACGCAAGAGAAATTTGTACCTTACAATTTAGCCGCTGACAAAGGACGCGATTCAGGTATGTATTCGGTTTGATCCACGTTGCACTCTTCCTTTCACTTTTCAGAATCTTGTGTTGCGATTGCTTGTTATTGATCAGAGAAGATGTTAAATGATTATTATTGGACTTCTTCTTGAATTTGCAGGTAAAGGTGTGTGTTGAAATTTGTTGATGATTGTAGGTTATTTGCGAAGGTGATGATGAAACTCTTGAACTCGATGCTGAGTTAGTTAGGTCCTGATGGGAGGTTTTGTGTTCTTAATGAAGGTTGATATTGACATTGATTTAAGGTGGAAGATTAAGATGCTGCAATTTGATGCGAGTGTTGCAAAACTAGAGTGTTAAGATTGATGAAGATTAAACGTGATTCTGTATGAAAGATGGAAGAAAATTCAAAGAAACTTTAGGGAGAGTTGAAGAATGGTGAAGAAGAAGACTCTGAAGGAGGAGGAAGTTGCAGAAGGTTCAGGAAGAAATGATGAAGGAAGTGAAGAAAATGGTGAAAAAAGTGAATTTGTGGAAGAAAGCCGATTGAAGAACAAGGGTCCTGGTTTATAGAAGATAAATTTAGCTTCTGTGCATAATCTCAGGTGAGCATTCTAGAAGAAAAATCTGTTATGAAATTGGTTATTGATTTTTTTTTGAATCAGTTAAAAGTATTCTTCTGAACTTATCCCCCTGAGTTTTCTTTATTAACTTTGGTTTTGGTTAATACAGGTTGTTGACTAAAGATGATGGTGAAGGATACAGCTGAGGGCATTGTTGGCCGAAACTCGTAACTGTTGATGGACGTTCCGGATTTGCTTTACAGTGATGTATATGTTTCAATTCGTTGTTGTGAAGCATTGTAGTTGTTGATGTTGATTCATCTGGTGTTGAATTTTGCAGGGAAAGATTGAAGAAGTTGTGAAGTGGATTAGAGTTTTCTTTGGTCCTGAGTTCAACCTTGTTTCTCTTTTTTTTTAAATTGTCTTCAGCTAGTTCTGTTTTATATCAGTTAGGACTTCTAACTGTATTTTCTGCTGTGAAAGTTTTAACTGAATCTGTTATTATTATAACCGAACTCTGTTGAGTTCTTTTTTTCTGAATTTTTGGCTCTGGTTCTTGTTATTTGAATTTGATCTGAGATTTTTCTTCTGAATTTTTTCAATGAAAATATGTTGTTCAGATTTATTTATTTTTTGCTGCATACTTTTCATGTACATATCAATGATATCCTGCTGCACCGTCGTCGGCTCTGACTCGATGTTGACAGTCACAATAGGCTTCGGGAATAATTCATTCGGAACAACACTTGATGAATCACTCTCACCGTCTTTGACATCCACTTTTTGTACCTCTTTGGTGCCTGAAAATTGTTCATCACCCGGGGACTTAGAAGCTGCAGTAGCAGCATCAGATGATTCGGAGCTTTCGGGTGCAGAATGAGAAGAAACTCCATTTATCGACACACTGCTCGGTGGAGAATCAACCTTAGGAGGTTGCACTTGCACAAACTTGCCGCTACATGCTGAGAAGCTTTCCACGAGACGAACACCGACTTCAGAACTATGATTGTCAGCATCAGAATTGGCTAAGCTATCAGAGCATTGACTCTCCTCGCACGAAATGCCAAAATATTCTAAAACCATTAAGTGATCTTCATTCACTATCTTAGGATCTGGAAACTCAATTTTACCCAAATCTCTGGCCAATGACTCAGATGTTTCCAAGTCCTGCGCAGCGGCACGTGTGGCCTCCTGATAACGAGAAAAAGTATCGTTTTATTACTATGTTTCAATGCCGTTTTATCGCACATTTATCGTATTAACACCCGATTCTTCGAGTTTTCTTTGTTATTTTGCAGGTATAACAATTATAGAGCTAAATCATAAGCCAAAAGTGAAATGAACAAAAACAGGCATTGTTGCACCCCAAAATTTGCCCTCACAATACAAGACTTTATGTACTAAGAAGGTTCACAAGGTTCACAAGATTCACAATATTTACAAGACCTTTAATGAGGTTCATGAAGTCTACAAGACACTTTATGAAGTTCACAAGGTTCACAAGACCTTTAATGAGGTTCATGAAGTCTACAAGACACTTTATGAGGTTCACAAGGTTCACAAGACCTTCCATGAGGTTCACATGGTTCACAAAACATCTTATGATGGTTCACAAGGTTCACAAATAGTCAGAAGATTTGACAACTCCCTCAGACAATGCACCTCCTAAGCAGTGCATCCAAAACTAGGATTTTGACTTTAATCAGGCTAAATGGACTTACAAGACTTCAAGTGAGCTTCATAACATCTTATATGTGTATAAGAACCCCCATGGCAAGTTTCAAGACTTTTCTCAAGGGTTGGCTCAGTCAGATGATCAGATAAGTCAAAATCAGTCAAAGCAGTTAAAAAGTCAAACTAAGGTCAACTGTGGTCAAACCAAAGTCAAACTTCATGATTTTTTGCCAACATCAAGTATATTAAGTAAAATTCATCATTTGATCAAGGGTTGATCATGATTCATCAAGGATATTTCAGATCATCAAGAATCAGGAGTTTCTAAATTAGGGTTTCCTTAGTAAAAGTCAACTGAACTTTGACCAGCCATAACTTTCACATGCTTCATCACCAAGTCTCCATCCAAAGCTCATTTTGAAGGAAATTGAGTTCTATACAACTTTGTGTCTCACAAGCCAATCCCAAAAATGCTTCATTTGGAAGGTATGAGCTAAGACATTATAGGTCCTTTTGAAAGTCAACAAAAAGTCAACAGCTTCAAAAGGGCATAACTTGAGAATGGTAAATGATATGGACATGAAACCAGTGGGGTTGGTTAGAGGACTCTTCAAGCTTTCCAAAATGTCCAAGAACACCCTCATAGCATTAAAATTGAAGGATTTGTGCCCTTGCAAAGTTGGGAAATTTTGGGGAAGTTTATGAAGCAAATGGAGGTTTAAAACCAAATTTTGCAAAATGGGCTTACCATATGATGACCCAATTCATACCATTACCTCATGCACGACCCAAGACCTTAAAAATCATATTTTTTATCATTTTATTTTTATTTATTTTGATTTAATTCATTTAAAATCATTTTAAATTAAAATAAAATATAAAAGTCAAAGATTTAAAAATGATTGAGCTTCTAGAAATTCATAAAGATGATTGGTATCAAAGTGGTAAGAGGATCATGATGATTGACCTAAAATAGAAGGTGTTCATACAAGGATATTTGAATTTTAAAGCCTTATCTTTTTGAATCTTTTTGGATCAAATCTTCCACACAAATATCAATTTTTTCGGACCTAATTCATCACTCTATAAGTATAGAACATAACCCTAATGATTGCACACGAAATCCAGCCTCCAAAGAGTAAGTTTCATATTTCAAAAAAACACACAAAACTTCAAATTCGGTTTCCCTTCTACAGGACATTTGAAGGTATTTTGAGAACATAGCAATGATCCTTGGACATCCTCAAACCTATCCCAATCCTCAAAAGCATCATAACCATGTTCATACGCATGAACCGAATGCATTTTGTTCTTAATATTTTTGTTTTCGATTTCTTATATTTAAGCAATATTAATGAATTTTGATGGTATTTCCTGGTTTATGATGAGCATTAGGCTGTGTCTGGACTAATTGATTGAAGATTGGATGCCTAGGATGAATTTCACCATTATTAGGGTTTCGGCCCCCATTTAGGGTTTTATCATTTGGCAAATATAAATGATTTCTAAAGACATAGGATGGTTGCAAATGTTGTCAGGAATTCAATGATGTTTTCAATTTCATGAAATTTTGCTGTTTCGTTGGTGTTTGAGCTTCGTAGGGATTGCTGCAGTTTGAAATTCGCAGGAAAACTCGTGGGAAAATTCGTAGCAACATTTGCAGGTCTGGAGGTAGAAGAAGGAGTTTCGCGCACAGCCTGGAATTCAAAATTGTTTTTATATTATATAGTTTTATTTGTATTTAAATAACTGAATGATGTTGATGGTGTAGTGGTAAGCTTGTGCGCGTGTGAGGGCAACGGCGTGGGTTCGAAACCAGCCTCAACGCATTTTTTTTTGTACAATTTGTTTTGTTTTACAGGATTAGCATAAAACCAAATGAAGCTGGGATGTTATCAGCTAGCAGCGCGCAGCCCAGTGGCTAGGCTCTTGTGTGTCCAGGTAAAGGACCTGGGTTCAAATCCCAGGTCCTGTTTTTTTTGTTTCTTGTTTTATTTCTTTTGTTATTCCTTCATTTTATTTTCTAAAATTAATTTAAATAATTTCTAAATTATATATGTAAATCATTTTCTTTTAAAAAAAAAAACTTATATTATTTTCTCAAAATCTAAATTGATATATTTATTTCTTTTATATGTTTTTTTATGTGTATGTAGTAATTAATAATTAAATTGATATTATAAATTAAAAAAAAAAACTAATTTATTTTTATAAGCCCTAAAGACATATTTTTCTCAAACCCTAATTCTTCTTCTCCTATTTATTTAATACTATTATTTGTATATATTATATTCATAATTTAGTTAAAATTCATCATTTAATTAATGTATAAATTATTTAAAAAATTAAAATTCTTAATATGATAATATGATATAATTTGTTTAGAATTTAATTTTTGCATGTAAATAATTTTATTATATGTTTAAAAATATGTAAAAAAATTGCTAATTTAATTTTTATAATTATAATTCTATTTTCATAATATGTTTATAATTAATGTTTCTATATAATTTACACATAATTTAAAATTTTTATAATAATTAGTATAATTGTTTATATTATATGATAATTGTTTATAAAAAAAATTGAATTTTTTTAATTTTTATAATATTTTTGTTTATTTTATTATTATTATTAATTATGTTTATTACTAACCCCATTAATTTGGTATTATTTATTATTATTATTTTCACTAACCCAATTTTTATTATTATTTAATATTTTGCTTTATTTATTTAAATTGCTTATTTATTATTGTTGTAATTGCTCCTTGGTGTAATATTTTATTTATAATGTTTAAATTGTTTATTTTATGCTATGGTTAGTAAATAGGGAGTGTAATATGTATGTTTATTTAAAATTAATGTAGATCACTTAATTTAAAAGATAAATATGAAAAATTGTACATTCACACACGTAAGTCGATCTTTGATCGCCATCTCACTTTCTTAGGGATACCTCTCATTGTTGCCTAATCAAAAAGTCAAGTAGGGTGTATAAAGCAAAAGTCCCTCAAAATAAAGTCATCTAGTCCCTTAACAGATAAAAGATCAAGTCCCTTTCGAATGTTGCCTTCGTAATGATCTTGTCCCTTTCGAATAAAGATGACAGTCCCTCCAAACTTGCTTAATACACCCCACAGTTGCCTACATTAACAGATGACCCTTACTTGTCCCTCACATCCAAGGTAATGACTACCTATTCCTTAATAATAGGGATAGTCTTACCATTTAAAGGATTCAAGAATAGAAAAGACTTAAACTTAGGGTAGGTTCCTCTTAGATACTTGCTCACTTTTCAAAAACATTTCAAACACTTTACACATTTTAAACAATTTTCAAAACAAAGGTTTTTTACGCATCCGTACATGGATCATTATGAAACTCTTAAGAAAATTTTTATTCACACACTTCACATTTCAAAAACATTTTAAAGTGAGCTAAGTAACTAAGAGCCCATGGATAACCATGGATGTAAAGGGTGTTAACACCTTCCCTTTACATAACCTACCCCCCGAACCCAAAAATCTTTTAAGGTCTTTCCTGTTCTTTTATGCCCTTTCCTTTGGATAAAATAAAAGTCGGTGGCGACTCTTGCTATCCGCAACATTTAACTAAAGTCAGTTCTCCCACCGTGTTACAGAACTGGCGACTCTGCTGGGGATTTAATATTAAAGAGGGGTACCCTTAGGAATTAGATCACTTTAAAATTGTTTGCCTTGTTTGCTTTATACTTACTTGTTGGGCTCTTATGTGTGAAAGATCCTAACCCGGATCTAGTGTACCTTAGGTAAATGGCAATAGACCAAGGAAACTGTACGGCGTATACCGATATGGTTGATCTGGTGGCCATAGTTAGTGTGACTTCTTGGTTGGTGCTTATGTTCCTTAAGTCAAGTTGAGGATAATATGAGGATGCCATATGTTGTCAATGCACTAACTAACTTTTAGAACCCTAGTTATCCCATCTTGGCCTTTAGAAAGTAGTGAGATAGCCGGCTTTGGTGAAGACTGAAGTTGGTTGATACTCGATACTACGCTCATTGAGATTCTAAACTTGGAGGGTTTTGGTTGGCAAGTAAGTTGCCTACTGAACAACCACCCTTGTGAAGGATCAATGATATTGAGATCCCTTAGAACCTAGTTACTTTGTAGGACAGGATGAACCAACCAACTTCAGGGGAGGGTACTTACCTTTGAACCTCATGCAAGCCTTTAAACCTAGGGCTATGGTGTGACTTGTTTGTGTGTGCCACATGTTTGTGATTGAACATAACATCATGACATCATCATGCATCATAAGCATATCATTTTCACTAACCATTTCAAGGACCAAAGGATTTATCTTTGTTCTTTGTTGCAGGTCATGGCTTCTGCTCGTAGAAACACCATCAGGATCAACTTTGTGGGCATACCTGCTAAGCTTAAAGAGTTGGCTTCTCAAGTGTATGATCATTCCCAGTTTATCAAGAGACATGGTTACCTATTGGATCTAGTCACTTCAGGGTTCAATGAAGACATGATGAGTGTTCTGTTTCAGTTCTTTGATCCTAAGCACCATTGCTTCACATTCCCCGACTACCAGCTGGTTCCAACCATGGAGGAGTTCTCTAAACTTCTGGGTATACCTGTTCTTGATCAAAGACCATTCACAGGCTTGGAAAGAGAGCCTAAACCTGAGGTTATTGCTGCAGCTCTACATCTGAAAAAGTCTGACATTGTTCTAGAAACGAGAAGCGGAGTTAAGGGTATTCTTGCTAAGGTGTTGATAGAGAAGGCTCAAATGTTCTTGAAGGCTATGAGTTATGATGCTTTTGAGGATATCTTAGCCTTGCTGATTTATGGCTTAGTGTTGTTCCCCAATCCAGATCAGTTCATAGACGTTCATGCCATCAACATATTCCTGAGTCACAATCCAGTGCCTACATTGCTTGGAGACATTCTGCACTCGCTTCATACTCGTACTACAAAGGCAAGAGGAGCTTTGATGTGTTGCATACCTTTGCTATCTAGGTGGTTTATTTCTCACCTTCCTCGCTCAGTAATGAAGAATGAGCAAGGGTTCAGATGGTCCAAAAGGATCATGTCACTCTCGCATTCAGATATCCATTGGTGCTCCAGATCTATGGAGAATATCACTATCATTGACCGTTGTGGGGAGTTTCCTAATGTGCCACTTCTGGGCATAAGAGGAGGCATCACCTACAACCCCTCTTTATCTTTACGACAGTTTGGTTACGCTCGGAGTGATGGTCCACATGACATGTTGATTCAGGGCATTGTATTTGACTACGACAACGATCTTCAAGGTTACCGTTAGAGATTCATAAGAGCATGGGGAAAAGTAAACAAGGTTAACAGCAAGACTCTGGAGCCTAAGTACACTATTCCTATGGAGGCTTATCTCAGATGGGTGCGATCTCGTGCTCAGACTCTCATGATGCCATATCCTGCTGTCCTGCCAGTTACCATGGAACCTGTTGCTGAAGGAGACACTGCTTATACCATCCTTCACCCAGACATGCCTACTGACATGGAAGACTTACAGAGATCCTGGATCCAGTTGAAGGAGCAAAGGGATACTTTCGAGGCTCATTACAAAGCAAGCCAAGAAAGAATCCTGGAACTAACAAAGCAACTTCACGAGGAACGGAATCTCAACTCATACCTCAACACAAAGAGGAAACGTCCATGGGAGACTTAAAACCCCATCTCTTGTATTTATTGCATTTCATTTTCTGTAAGCCCACGAGGCAAAACAAATTTATTACTAATAAAAGTTTACCTTCTTGTTTGTTTAAGCAAATTTAAATCCTGCGGTCCTTGAAAACATTGCATACGCATTTACATTCCATATCATTGCATCACAGGTTTATTGTGCACAGGTTTCTTATCTTCTCGCTGTTTATTTCAGCAATGGCTCTTGAACAAACAGTTAAGGATCTCCAGGCACAAAATGCACAGTTCCAAGAGTTGATCCTGAACTTGTCCAAGGGGCAGGATGAATTGAAGACACTGCTGGCCAAGAAGACTAAGAAGACTAGAAGGTCAGGTGGCCTGATCAACATGGGAAGAAGGTTCAGAGGTCCTGTTAAGACCAAAGAACAGGTTGAAGACTATGAATCTGAAGAATCTGAGAAAGAGGGAGGCAGTCTCCACAACACAATGGGGGATTCTGATTCTGAGGCTAACTACTACCATGATCCTAATGAAGACAAATTCAAGATGCTGGTGGATAGAATGGATGCTATGGAGTTGCAGAAGTCTTCTGGGCTGGATTTTGAAGATTTGAGTCTGATATCTGGGGTAGTTATACCCATTGGTTTCAAGGTTCCTACTTTTGTTGTTTATGATGGGGTCTCTTGTCCCAAGCTGCATCTGAGGTCTTATGTCAGGAGAATCCAACCTCATACTGCTGATAAAAAGTTGTGGATCCATTTCTTCCAAGAGAGCTTATCTGGAGCTCAGTTGGAGTGGTATTATTAGTTGGAGAGTGTCAACATCCGGGATTGGAATGACCTTGCTGAAGCCTTCTATAAGCAGTATCAATACAATGCTGATTTAGCCCCCACTCGCATGCAACTGCAGAGCATGTCTATGGGTGCCAAAGAAAGTTTTAAGGAGTATGCTCAGAAGTGGAGAGATTTAGCTGGAAGAGTACAACCCCCTTTAACTGACAGGGAGTTAGTTGATATGTTCATGTGTATGCTGAATGGTCCATTTTACAGTCATCTCATTGGAAGCTCATCATCTGGCTTCACTGAGTTGATAATGACAGGAGAACATGTGGAAAATGGTATAAAGAGTGGCAAGATCCAAGTGGGTGCTTCTCCATCAGGTGCTGCAAAGAAGCCTCCCACTGGGAAGAAAGAGTCTAATGCTGTTTATGGTCAACCTGATCGTAATAGAAGGCATCAGTCTGTGAGTGCAGTCCATATTTCAAATCCAACTCCTACAACACCAGAGCAGCCACGAGGCAACCAACAGAGGGCTAGAAGGCAGTTCACTAAGATCAACATGTCAATGGCTCAGGCATTGCAACACTTGTTGAAGGCTGAACTTATCACTCTGAAAGAGGCTCCTCAGAATCCTAATGTTACCTCACCCAGGTACAATCCCAATGCACGATGTGCATATCATTCAAACTGTCAGGGACATGATACTAATAGTTGTTGGGTCTTGAAGAACAAAATTCAAGATATGATTGAGGTTGGAGAAATTGAGTTTGACCCTCCGGGTACTCCAAATGTGATCACTGCTCCCATGCCAAATCATGAGAAGACTTTCAATGCATTTGATGAAGATTTACATATCTATTCAGTTGCAGAGCTGACCACACCACTGTCTGTTATCAAGAAGAAGTTAGTACAAGCTGGGTTCTTTCCAGGTTGTCGTGAAGATTGTTTGTATTGTACCTATAAGCCGGATAGTTGTTGGAGATCGAGAGATGGAATTCAACGTCTCATGGATAAATATACCATATTGTTTGAGAAGACTCCATCGTCTGTAGAGAGTATGGTGGATCATATTACTGAAGGTAGGAAAACTGAAGAGGTTGATATGGTTGATAAAGTACCGGTAAGGATCACTTCCAAAGGACCTGTTAAGATCACTCATAAGGGTCCAATTAAGATTACTGCTGAAGGCCCTGTGAGGATTGTTGCTGAAGCTAGAGTGGCTCCTCTGGTCATTACCACTCCTGGTCCTATTCCGTACACATCTGATAAAGCTGTGCCTTGGCACTATGGGTCTGATGTTTATATCCATGGTGTTAAGCAGGAACCCTTAGCTGACATGCCTGCTGATGTTGATAATATTGCTGGATCTAGTAAGATCACACGAAGTGGAAGAGTTTTCTCTCCTCCAGTTACTTCCAAGAATGCAGTTACTCCTGCTGCTACCTCCACCACTGATGCTCGGGGCAAAGGTCCTGTCATTGAACCTATACCAAGTGATGTGCCAGCTGCTGATGATCTCTCTAAGCAGATGGAAGAAGTATTGAAAATCATTCGCAAGAGTGATTATGACATTGTTGATCAATTGGGGCATACTCCCTCCAAGATTTCTATGATGTCCTTGTTGTTGTGTTCTGAGGCTCATGCCAAAGCTCTGATCAAGTTTCTGAAGACTGCTCATGTACCCAATGCAATTTCTGTTGACCAGTTTGAGAATTGTGTTCCCCACCTGACCTATGATAATGGGTTAGGTTTCTCTGATGCTGATTTGACTCCGGCCAAGAGAGATCACAACAGGGCTCTGCATATCTCAATTGAATGCAGGGGCACTACCCTGTCACATGTATTGATAGACAATGGTTCCTCTCTGAATGTGTTACCCAAGGAAGTCCTGAATAAGCTAAGTCCTGAAGATGTTGTGCTAAAGCCCAGTAACATAGTGGTGAGGGCTTTTGATGGTTCTAGAAGAGTGGTGCATGGAGAAATTGATCTCCCAATCAAAGTTGGTTCTCAGGTTTTTAATGCTACTTTTTATGTCATGGATATTCGTCCGTCGTATTCTTGTTTGCTAGGACATCCCTGGATCCATGGGGCAGGTGCTGTAACCTCTACATTACACCAAAAGTTGAGATATCCAGTAGAAGGAAAGGTATTACCGTCTATGGAGAGGAAGAATATTTTGTCAGCCATGTGAATACCTTCAAGTATCTGGAGGTGGAAGGTGAATATGTTGAAACTCCGTGTCAGACATTTGAAGTGGTTCCTTGGATTGTTAATGATTATGAAGCTCCTCCTGTTGTCAAGAAAGTTCCTGTGGTCACCAGAGTGCCTCCAACAATGGCCTCCCTTAAAGATGCTAGAGCTGTGGTGAATGAAGGTGGTTGTACTATTTGGGGTCAGCTTCCTGATATCCCATACAAGTCTGACAAATTTGGTTTGGGTTTCACTACAGAGTCCCAGAAGGTTGTTCGTCGTGCTCGTGCTGTTCGTATCACCAATCAAGGGGTTATGAAGAACCAGATCAATGCTGTGGGTGACTATGATGAAGACTACAACTTGGATGCTTGGATTTTTCCTACTGTGGGTGTTGGACTCAATAATTGGAAAGCTGAAGATGTTATCCCTATCTCCTTTAGTCAGGAGTAAATACTATTACTGTGTTGTTGCTTTTTTAAGTTTGTAATTTCTTGACAATTAAAACTCTCAAGCCATGTACCTTACCCGGGGCACAATGGTATGCTTGTTACGGGCTGTCATTTCATTTGCATACTTCATTCAATAAAAATCAGTGGACGTTTCGTTTTCGTAAATATTGTGTTCCTTGTCTTTCTTTATTTTATTTTTTACCTTTATCAGCTATGTGTTCTTACACACACCCACATCACTAAAATGCAGATCCTCATCCACTCTGGATCCTGTTGATAACAGTTCTACTATTGCCAATTATAATTTCGAGAATCCGATCTATCAAACTGAAGACGGAAATGAGGACGATTGTGAAGTACCTGTAGAGCTTGCTAGGTTGTTACAACAAGAAGAGAAAGCTATACAGCCACATGAAGAGCCAGTCGAAGTTGTAAATCTGGGAACTGAAGAAAACAAGAAAGAAGTCAAGATAGGGGCTGATTTAGAGGATAGTGTCAAGAGCAGACTGGTTCAAATGTTACGTGACTATGTGGAGATCTTTGCTTGGTCTTATGAAGATATGCCAGGGTTGGATACAGACATTGTGGTTCACCGTTTACCGGTAAAAGAAGATTATCGTCCAAAGAAGCAGAAGGTTCGCCGCATGCGTCCTGAAATGTCAGAAAAGATCAAAGCAGAGGTAATGAAACAATTTAATGCAGGGTTCTTAGCTGTGACTTCTTATCCTCAGTGGGTTGCAAATGTGGTGCCGGTACCTAAGAAAGATGGTAAGGTACGTATGTGTGTGGACTACAGAGATTTGAACAAGGCCAGCCCCAAAGATGACTTTCCACTTCCTCATATTGATGTTCTGGTAGACAACACTGCTCAGCACAAGGTATTCTCTTTTATGGATGGTTTCTCTGGTTACAATCAAATCAAGATGGCACCTGAAGATATGGAGAAGACAACATTTGTTACACAGTGGGGCACTTTTTGTTATAAGGTGATGCCATTTGGTTTGAAGAATGCAGGGGAAACATATCAGCGTGCTATGGTGGCTTTGTTTCATGATATGATTCATCACGAGATAGAGGTGTATGTGGATGATATGATAGCCAGGTCTCGGAATGAAGAGCAACATCTTGATCATTTGCATAAATTGTTTGAGAGGTTGAAGAAATACAAGTTGAGATTGAACCCAAACAAGTGTACTTTTGGAGTTAGATCTGGAAAGCTCCTAGGTTTCATAGTCAGTGGAAAAGGTATTGAAGTGGATCCTGCAAAAGTGAAAGCTATACGAGAGATGCCAGCTCCCCGTACTGAGAAGGAAGTTAGAGGTTTCTTGGGACGTTTGAATTACATTGCAAGATTTATTTCCCAATTAACTGCCATCTGTGAGCCAATCTTCAAGTTATTGAAGAAAGATCAAGTGATGGAATGAAATGATGAATGTCAGACTGCCTTTGATGAAATCAAGAAATATCTGCTAGAACCTCCAATTTTGATGCCACCAGTTGATGGAAGACCCTTGATTATGTACTTAACAGTGTTAAACAACTCAATGGGGTGTGTGTTGGGGCAACATGACGAGTCTGGTCGAAAAGAGCAGGCAATATACTACCTTAGTAAAAAGTTTACCAAATGTGAAAAAAGATACTCACTGCTGTCGCTCCCGACAAATGGGACAGGCCCAAATGAAGGTACAGACGCGAACGGTCGGCGAAAAGAATAATGAGAACACACAGGAGTGAACTCACTGGAAAAGAAAAGAGTCGCCAGCTAGGCATTTTTATCCCGAGGGAAAGGTAATGCTGCATAAACCTAGAAAGATATGGATAAGACGGTTGCGAACCAGAGAAACTGAGAAAGGGGGTTGGTTACAACCTGGGAAGGTATTAGCACCCAGATTGTCCGTCGTACTTGACGGGATCCACGCTTAAAAGATTTGTGTTTTAAAGGGGTAGTGTCAGTGCAATCTGTGTATAAAAGAGCTGGAAAAGGATGTACAGGTGTCAGTGTAAAAAAAGTGAAGTGTGATAAATATACAGTGTCAGTGTAAGGACAAGAGTGAACTGCTCATGATAATGAGGCTAAGAGAATAAAGCTGGAAAGAGGGGGAATATACAGAGGCTTTTGTTCGATAACTGTTAAGTTATGCCTACGTATCCTCTCGTGCAATGAGGAAGTCAGAACACCGTAGTTCGACCCAAAGAGACTGAAAGATGAATTGACTTGTGAACTGCTTACTTGTCTATGCTCAAGTGTATGACCTGTCTGTCTCAGGTGCAAACTGTCCTGCATCAGACGGAAGAAGCAAGTTCTCGTTTGTGAGTGAAGATGATGAGAAAAGAATCCAGGAGGAGACGATTATTGTTTGTTTTTGAGTTTTCAGTCTTTTATTGCTTTTTGGAGTTTGTCATAAGTTAATGAGCTTATGCCTAAACCAACGGATTTAGTAAACTCATCACATCTTCCCTCTGATTAGGGGTAATGAGAATACCTTAAGTGTGAAGTCAGCTTCTCACACTTAATCACCATGGTGTAGGATTAAGATCATTAACCTACTTGTGATTATTTAGATGTTTTTGTTGTTTTTGTTTAGTGTTAAGTAATGAGGTTAAGCCATAATCAAAGATTAAACAGACTCATTACACCATCCTAATAGAAGGATAATAGATGAGAATGTTTAAGCTGAGGAAAGCTCCTCAACTTAATCCATGATTAGGGATTAAACTCATGACAAAACAAAGCCTTTATTAAGTGGATTTTAGTTAATGGTATGATGATGAAATATTTTTTAGGGTTTGTAAGACAACTTGAGGGGGACTTGTCCATTAACACTAGGGTTAGTCCTTCTTAACCAATTAAGGAAGAATTAGAACCCTAATGCAAGGCCCAAGTTACAAGTTTGGATGTCTTGATGATTATTAGATGAATTGATTAAAGGATTTAAACACATTAAGGGTTTAACACTTAGGATTAAAGTTATGCACTCCATCCTAATAGAAGGATGCAGGCATAAGCTTAATCACAAAGCCTTAAAGCCTTTAGGGTTTAGTCCCTGATTATGAGATGAGAAGAGAGACACAAAGGAGACACAAAAGGTAAAAATAATGGGGGACTAATTCAAACCCTAATTATTGTCATGCTTGGAAGTTCCTAAGGTTTGTGAGGTTTGCAAGAAAGATCTCCAGAAGAACCACCAGGAAGCAGATGAAAGGAGCAAAGAGCAGCAAAGTAACTTGCTTTAGTTAAGAAGACAAGTCACTTGAAGAAAGAAAGTAAGATGAAGAAGGATGAGCAAGCTCAATCTCAAGCACAAGACAAAAATGCAGCAATGATGCATAAGAGGGATGAAAAGAAATTGTGAGAAGTGAAGGCAAATTCACTTCTCAAAGTGACTTACCACCTGAAAAGTTAGTGAAAGGAATGCAATGCAATGCAAGATGAGATGAAATGGCATGAGGCAAACCAAAACCAGAAGCATGTATATGATGCTAATGATGCTATGAGATGATGCAAACATGAAACAAAGCATGGGGATGATCATACAAACTTATGGATGCAAATGAAGCAAGTTTAGAACCATGATCATACATGAAAAGTTATGAAATGCAAATGGCATATAACATGACAAATGAAAGATGCAATGATCAAACATGCTTCTATTATGTCTTAAGATGTCTAATGAATCAAATGGATACACAAAATGTCATGGCAAGTCATGGTATGCAAGCAAATGCAAGATGGATGCATATGGAAGCCCAAATTAGGGTTTATGATCAATGCATCAAACAAAAACCAAAATCAGAAGCAAACATCAAGATAAAAAATTGCAAATGCATTCAAGGGAACCCTAAACCTACACAAACTCACTGCCCAAAGGAGGGGTTCTAACTCTTAACCTAATGAGAATTATGAATTTCCTAAGATTTCTAGGGTTTTAGGGTACCTTAACAAGAAAAATACCAAACAAATTGAAAATGAAAGATCAAATCATGCCAATTTAATCCTATGAACCAAATGATATGCAAGACACAATGCAAAAAGAATCAAAGTCCAACTCTCAATGGTTAGGCAGAAATGAATTTTGGAAGTTTGGAACAAAATATTGCCTTGAAATGATTTTAATTCCATTGAAAATAGTCAAAAGGCATCAAGAACAAAAAATAAATTTGGTTTGAGAGTTGGACAATGTTTCTAAATGATTTTAAAGGTTTCATGAATTTTTTGGTGATTTTTAAATACCTAAAAGTATTTTTAATTAATTAATTCTCATTAATTAGTTAAAAATAATCTTTTAAATGATTTAAAAATATTTTTTATGGAAAAAATAAAAATAAAAATGTTTTTGGTTTCTGAAAATTAATAAAAGATTGTATAAAAATTTTCAGAATTTTTGAATGGTTTTTACTATTTTTTATAAAATGAAGAAAACAAATGCAATTAAATGAAATAAAAATGAAATAAAATGAGAAGTCAACAAGATCAATGGCTGAGGTTTAAACTGAGAAACGCGCGCGTTGACTGGCGCCACATCCAAAGGCTGATATTCAAACTTACCTAATTAAACTAATCTGGATTAATTAAATTAAATAAACTGAGATTAGGGCTAATCAAATGATTTGGGCCCTTGAACACGCGCGGGAGTTGACTAAGTCAGTCAGATCAACGCACCACATTCAAACTACATTAATTACACAGATTAAACCCTAATTACTTTCAGGTGGCCGGAGAAGACTTCCGGTCGTCTTCTCCGGCAAGACCCTCACCTGAAAGTTGCTAAAATCCTCAAAACTCCATGAAAATGAAAACTAATCACCCAGAAATCATCCCCATTCGAAACTAAATCAAAACCCCTAAACAAAAATCATTTTTCATTCATTAATCATGCGAATCGAAGCCAAACATGTTTAGGTCAGAAAAGTTTCAGAACATGATTAAATGCTTATTTCTCAACCATTTCAAAAAGTAAAAGCATCAGAGTGATCAGCAAAGCATGAGGAACAATTTAGAAACTTAAAAACTCATTTCTGGAAAAAAAGTTCTTGATATACCTGAGCTTTGAGCTTTCTCAGTTTGCAACTTTCTGACCCTCTCTCTTTGTGCAGACCACTCCTCTTAGGCCCCTGATGAAGTCTTGATACTTGGAGAAAGTTTATGATGGCTGGTTTTTGAGATGGCAGAAGTTCTGCTCAAGGTGGGGTGGAAATCGTATTCTTGATTCAGGGAGTTTCATGCAGTGGTGATGGGTGGTTTTTGATCAGTGAAGTGTGCTGAGTTGATTTGTGAAGTTGGTTTGTGTGTTTGAGGCTTGTGCAATCAGTTTCGAAAGCTTTTGCAAATGGAGCATAAACTTGGAACTAGGGCTTGTGGGCAAGATCAGAGTGTGTTGTGTTATGTGTTAGGTTGGGTTTTGTCCATGTATCAAAAGGGGATAGGTCAGAAAGTTGTTGGTGGCCTATGGTGATTGGTATGGGTCTTTGGCCAAAATGCCAACTTGATGTGTACTTGAAGCATGGGCTATGGTACAACTTGCTTTTTGGCATGCTTGGGCTCAGCTTGAATCAAGGAATGCTGTGACAAAAGTTTAGAGGCAAGGCAGCAAGTAGTTTGTAGCTTATGATGAGTTTTGCAGGTTGGTTCAAATTTGGTTCCTTTGAGATTTCATGAGTTTCAATGCATCAAAGTGCAAAGTTCTTTGGCCTATTCTGAATTTTAGAGGTCATATGATCATGTTGTGAAGAAATGATACACATTTGAGGCCTTTAGAACACTTGAACAAACCATTTTGCAAAATGTCTCTTTGGTAGAAAACTTCAAATTTTGTGATTTTAGCCAACTTTGACAAGCCATAACTTTTGATCCAAAATGAATTAGGTCATGTTCTTGTACTTTTTGAAAAGGGAATGATCCATTCTACAACTTTCATGACCAAAGTTTTTTTCATTTGAAGCATTTTTGAATCAAAAAGCAAGGGTTGAAAAAGTTTCCTAAAATGGCAATTTCATTAAAAGTCAAACTTTCCCAAAAAGTCAACTTTGCAAAAGACTTGAAATTTTTCAATTTTGTGAACTTCCAACATCTTCCATGATCAAATAAAGATCATACATAATCAAAATGATGAAGAACACCCTTTGGTTGGGTCATTGGGGGCCTCAGATGCCCTGATTTTGCACTGACTTGCTTGAAAAGTCAACTCTTGATCAGATGACTTCCCCAAGGAATTTCTTCATGAAAATTGATATGCATACTCCCTATACCATATAGAGACCAATAGAAACAAGAATGACCAAAAAATTTGGAGTTGTGGCCTCTGAAACCAAAACCCTAATTCTAGGTCATTTGTGCAGTCAAGCCTGGCTCTACTTCCATACCATTCTCAGTTCTTGTGATTTTTTGACATTCTTGACTTTGAGAGTATATAATATGATATTTGAACATACATGGACCCCTTTGAAGTGATTGAAGACCTTTGGAGTGGCTCAGGAAGCTCTTGGGTTGCTTAGATCACAAGCCCTAGGTGCAGATGACTTTGAATCTATGCAGTGAAACAAAAAATGTGATATGGGATGCTATGATTGAGTTTATGCATATGAAGAGATCACAAGCCATGGTGTGAATGGGTGAGGGCAAATTTGGGGTGTTTACAGCTGCCCCTATTCAAACATGAGTTAGCTGTGCAGGCTGTAAGCAACGGCTTATCACGCAAACAAGATAACTTGTGGTTGAATACCAAAGACAGTCCGAAATTTGCACCCACAGAATGAAGAAGAAAAGGGATATAGATTGTAAAGGAAAATAAAGTATATATAAAGTGTGGGCGACGGAGGACGACCATCGAGCAGAGGACGACTGCTGGGTAAAGAGCAATGACGGGGACGGCCGACATGCTGGGAAAAGTGCGGGAAATAAAGCAATGACGGGGACGACCGACATGCTGGGGATAAAAGAATTATGATGGGGACGGCCATCAAGTAAAGCTGTAAGATTCTCTGGGGATTAATGAAAAATGACGGGGACGGCCATCAAGTTCGTAAAGTAAAGTAATCAACGATGGGGACGGCCATCGGGCTAAAAAGAAAAGGGACCACGACGGGGACGGCCATCGGGTTAAAGAATAAATGAAATAAACAGATCATGAGGTACGGTCATCAAAGGTGAAGGACGATCACCTAGCAGGGGACGGCTGCTCTGTTGGGGGATAAGATGAGGGACGGTCATCTAAGGTGGAGGACGACCACCTGGCAGGGTACGGCTGCCGAAAATATCGCGACATAGGACGAATGCCGGATAAAAGGTCAACGATGGGGACGGCCATCGGACGAGCATGATGAAGGACGATCATCAAGAGGTGGAGGACGACCACCTAGCAGGGGACGGCTGCTCTCAAGGCTTATCATGACATAGGACGAATGTCAGATAACCAAAATCATCAATGGGGACGGCCATTGGATAAAACGATGAAGGACGATCATCAAGAGGTGGAGGACGACCACCTAGCAGGGGACGGCTGCTAAATATTACGACATAGGACGAATGCCGGATAAAGGTCAACGATGGGGACGGCCATCGGACGAGCATGATGAAGGACGATCATCAAGAGGTGGAGGACGACCACCTAGCAGGGTACGGCTGCTCTCAGGATTTATCATGACATAGGACGAATGTCAGATAAAAAAGAAATTTGCTTTACTGGGGAATGGTAAACACGGACGAGTGTTTACATCCAAGAAATAAAAGGTATAAGTGTTTGGATGTGTATAGATTAAAGATGCGGGCGAGCATCCTTAAGACTATGATACGGACGAGTATCAGGTAGAAACAAATACCGACACGTGTTCAGAGATGATGATACGGACGAGTATCAACTGGTTAACAAGGAACACGGACGAGTGTTGAATTTGAGGGGACTCTTCTGGGGAATAGTAGACACAGACGAGTGTCTAAATTCTAGAAGACATAAGTGTTTGACACATTGTATGGATTAAAGATGCGGGCGAGCATCCTTAAGACTATGATACGGACGAGTATCAAGTAGAAACAAACGCTAGACGCATGTTCTGAGAGGATGTTACGGACGAGTACCAACTGGTTAACAAAGAACACGGACGAGTGTCGAATCTGTGGGGATATAAATGGTGTATATAAGATACGGACGAGTATCTGTATAGGTGAAATGAGAGTGAAAGGTATGAGTAGTGTAGATGAGTGCTCAACTTGCTGGGGAGAGTGACACGGACGAGTGTCAAAAGGAGAAGAGTAAAGTATAAACAAGTATTTGGTATACAAAGTGTTTCAGGTTACTGTGCTGGGAAAATGACATGGACGGATGTCAAGGAATTGTACATATAAGTATTTGTGAGTGCAAAGGGGACGCTTTGGCTTTCTGCTGGGGATATGACATGGACGGGTGCCACAAGGAGATATGTACTGATGTTTGGGAGTGTGAGGCAACTGCTTTAGCTTTAGCCCTCTGTTGGGGAATCTGGGGAGCATTCCGTATACTGTTGATGGGTTGCTAACATTCACAAGTGCTTAATTCAGACCATGACTTATGATTATGCTACATGTTTGATTTTTGCCGTAATGCTCCGTATTAAACGGAATGCTACGCTTTGCGGGGTGAACATGATGCGAATGCCATGATTATGCAAAGGATGCCGATCCGGGATTTGGATCCCGTCGCGAAGACCTCTGGCCGATCTGTTTGAAGTGAACATCCCAGCTGGGGATGAGATCGTTGGTAGATCTGACAAGATGTATCTGTTTGGGGATATAGGTCACTGATAGACCCATTCTTTGTAATGAGGGACCCAGCTGGGGTTTGTAGAAGCTTTCGCCACTCTGTTGTGATTCCTTCGTGTGTTGCTCTTCTGGATAGAGGCTGAGACTCTGTGAGGAAGCGGTTCCCTGGCCTTTGTGCTTAGCTGAGGAAGAATTATTGGCACCTCGGTTGGGCGGAGCGACAAGTGGTAACTCAGCTGGGGAGAAAACACTTTGAACGAGTGCTGATTTGTTAGCTTGCTGGGGTGAAGCTTTCATGCCCCATGTTGCGCTTTTGAATACCTGCAATGCTGCAAAGACAGAGAAACGCACAAGTAATCCCGAGGCATCCCTTACCGGATTCCGTCGTAGGAGTGAGACACTCCCGAGAGTAAGTATATTTCCTGCAAGCACGTAGTTTTTATTTTTTTGAGGATAAGCATCTGTATTCATGCAATCAACATTTTAAAGATATCAGACATTCTTTGCAAAAATGAAGTGTACGAGGTGAAACTTGACTGAAAATCTGTTTTTATTAATTCATATGCCCGGAATTGGCAAGATACAGTCAAAGAAACATATCTTCTGAAATGAGGAGATTGTTACAAATTGAGAAACAAAATGCTGGCAATGTTGACGACGCTTCAAGGAGCTTCCCTCTTGCTATGACTCGTATGACTTTTGACGTTCTTCTCGTCTTGCTTTCTGAAGAAGGCTGATTCTGACAGAAGCTTGATCCTTTTGAAGCTTAACCGGTTGTAAGTGATACAGACGAATTCAGAATGCAATTGTTCGCTTATTCCCTCATCTTGCATGGATCGCCCTTTCGGGTTTTCAATCCATCGGGATACCCATTTTTGCTTGAGTTGTCCAATGTGGCTTTTCAACTCAGCGGGTGTACACATTCTTTATTTATTTCCCTTATTTTTGCCCAAGTCTTTTATTCTGTTTTTGACTTGCCGGGATGCCCTGTTTTTGCCTGGACTTACATTCTGTTTTTATGTCCAGCGGGTCATTTTTATGCGAAGTATTTTTTAACTGCATCTGAATTTACAGGGGACGGGAAATCTTCACCATCCATGGTGCTGAGCATCAGTGCTCCACCGGAGAAGACTTTCTTTACCACGAGTGGTCCTTCATAGTTTGGGGTCCACTTGCCCCTGTGGTCTGTATGCGGAGGGAGGATTCTTTTCAGCACAAGATCTCCTACTTGATACTCTCGGTGCCTGACTTTCTGATCGAAGGCTTTCTTCATTCTTTTCTAATACAACTGCCCATGACAGATTGCAGCCAATCTTTTCTCTTCAATCAGACTCAGTTGTTCGTATCGGGATCGGACCCATTCTGCTTCGTTCAGCTTAACATCCATCAGTACCTGTAGGGAGGGTAGTTCAACTTCAACAGGTAGAACTGCTTCCATACCATACACAAGCTGATACGGCGTTGCCCCAGTGGATGTTCTGATTGATGTGCGGTATCCATGCAAGGCAAATGGTAGCATCTCATGCCAGTCTTTGTAGGTGACTACCATCTTCTGCACAATCTTCTTGATATTCTTATTAGCCGCCTCAACAGCGCCATTCATCTTTGGCCTGTAAGGAGAAGAATTGTGGTGTTGGATCTTGAAGTCCCGGCATAGCTCAACCATCATTTTGTTGTTTAAGTTGGAACCATTATCAGTAATGATTCGCTCGGGAACTCCGTATCGACAGATGATATCTCTCTTCAGAAATCTGGCTACCACTTGCTTTGTAACATTTGCATAAGAAGCTGCTTCAACCCACTTGGTAAAATAGTCGATGGCTACCAAGATGAATCTGTGACCATTTGAAGCAGTCGGCTCGATCTTGCCAATCATATCAATGCCCCACATAGCAAAGGGCCAGGGTGAAGACATTACGTTCAGAGGATTGGGAGGAACATGCACCTTATCCGCATAGATCTGGCATTTATGGCATTTTCTGGCATAGGCACAACAGTCTGCATCCATTGTGATCCAGTAATAGCCTGATCTTAGCAACTTCTTAGCCATGGCACGCCCTCCAGCATGGGTACCAAAGGATCCTTCGTTCACCTCGTGCATCAACAAGCCTGCTTATGTTCTATCAACGCATCTGAGGAGTACCATATCAAAGTTTCTCTTGTACAGGGAACCATCAGTGTTCAGAAAGAAACTACCAGCAAGCCTTCTCAAAGTCTTCCTATCATTGGAAGATGCCCCAGATGGGTATGCTTGATCCTCCAAGAAGCACTTAATGTCATGGAACCAAGGCTTATCGTCTTTGACAATATCTGCTGCAAATACATATGCTGGTCTGTCAAGTCTGGACACTGAAATCTGCGGTACAAAGTTGGCAGCTTGAACTTTGATCATAGATGAAATGGTAGTCAGAGCATCTGCAAACTGATTCTCGTCCCGAGGGATATACTCAAGCTTGACCGTTGTGAAGAAAGTCAATAACCTCCTTGTATAATCCCTGTAAGGTATCAGATGATCCTGGTGCGTGTACCATTTGCCATTGGTTTGATTAACTACCAGAGCTGAATCTCCGAATACAGTCAATGTCTTGATCCTGAGGTCAATGGCTTCCTCAAGACCCATAATGCAAGCTTCGTATTCAGCTTCGTTGTTGGTGCAGTTAAAGGTGAGTTTTGCCGAGAAAGGCATGTGAACTCCTTTAGGTGTAATGAGTACTGCACCAACACCACGACCATTCATATTAACAGCCCCATCAAACATCATGGTCCATTCTTCTTCCGGGTCAGGCCCTTCAGTGTGAATAGGCTCTTCATGATCTTTTGCTTTTATGAACATGATGTCTTCATCAGGGAAGTCAAATCTCATAGGCTGGTAATCACCAATAGGTTGCTCAGCAAGATAATCAGACAATACACTGCCCTTGATGGCTTTCTGAGATGTGTACTGGATGTCATATTCTGTGAGGATCATTTGCCATCTTGCAACCCGTCCAGTAAGAGTTGGCTTCTCGAAAATGTACTTGACCGGGTCCATCTTTGAGATTAATAAGGTAGTATGGGTCAACATATACTGTCTCAGTCGGCGAGCAGCCCACGCTAAAGCACAGCAAGTTTTCTCGAGCAGTGAATAACGTTGTTCACAGTCGGTAAACTTTTTGCTCAGGTAGTATATTGCATACTCTTTTCGACCAGACTCGTCATGCTGGCCCAGCACACACCCCATCGACTCTTCTAATACTGTCAAGTACATTATCAGAGGTCTTCCTTCAACTGGAGGCATGAGGATTGGAGGTTCTTGCAGATACTCTTTGATCTTGTCAAAAGCCCTCTGGCAGTCTTCGTTCCACCTGACCGTCTGTTCTTTTCTTAACAGCTTGAACAAGGGCTCACAGGTTGCTGTGAGGTGAGATATGAACCTTGAGATGTAGTTCAATCTACCTAGAAACCCTCGAACTTCTTTTTCAGACTTCGGTGCAGGCATTTCTTGAATGGCTTTGACTTTATCAGGGTCAACCTCAATCCCTTTCTCGCTCACGATAAAACCCAGCAGCTTACCAGATCGCACCCCGAATGTGCACTTGTTGGGGTTCAGCTTCAGTTGGTACTTCCGCAGACGCTTGAATAGCTTCAGCAGATTTACCAGGTGGTCTTCTTCCGTGAGGGACTTGGCAATCATGTCATCCACATAACACTCGATTTCTTTATGGATCATATCGTGGAATAATGTTACCATAGCCCGTTGATATGTTGCACCAGCATTCTTCAATCCAAATGGCATCACCTTGTAACAGAATGTGCCCCAGGGTGTGATGAAGGTTGTCTTCTCCATGTCTTCAGGTGACATCTTGATCTGATTATATCCTGAAAATCCGTCCATGAAGGAGAATACCGAGAACTGAGCCGTATTATCCACCAATACATCAATGTGAGGTAATGGGAAATCATCTTTCGGGCTGGCTCTGTTCAGATCCCGGTAGTCAACACACATCCTCACTTTGCCGTCTTTCTTAGGCACAGGTACTATATTAGCAACCCACGGCGGATAGCTAGTTACAGCAAGGAACCCGGCGTCCCACTGCTTTTGTACCTCCTCCTTGATCTTCATTGCCATATCCGGGCGAGTACGGCGCAGTTTCTGTTTAACCGGCGGGCAATCTTCTCTCAATGGCAGCTTGTGCATAACAATATCGGTGTCCAACCCTGGCATATCCTGATAAGACCAAGCAAACACATCCACATATTCTTGAAGCAGGTCAATCAGTTGTTTCTTCACTGAGTCTTGTAAGCAGGCCCCGATTTTAACCTCTTTCACATCTTCATCTGTACCAAGATTAATCGTTTCGACCTCCTCCTGATGAGGAGTGATAACCTTCTCCTCTTGTCTCAACAACCTGGCTAGCTCTTCAGGAAGCTCGTAATCTTCTTCAACCCCTTCATCAACTTGATTGATCGGATTGTCAAAATCATACGAAGTCATAGCCGTGTTGTTGTCGGTGCGGTCTGGAAGGCACTCTCTGCAAGGGTTCAGTTTGTTCATTTCAGTGATTGATTTTAATCTTGTTTAGAAAAGTGAAATAAAGTTGTCATTTTGAAAACATTGCCATTTTTATTTTTTGTACAAAAAGAAAAATGGAAAAACAGTGAGCGGAAAAGAAAAAGACTCATTTGCAAAAGATGTCTGATATTTCATTGATTAATCTTATTGCACAAAAATTACAGATGGCCCGATTACAAAATGAGTCTTGTCATCTTGGGCAAGATGCAAGACTTGATGCATGCTTAAAATATACAGGAAATAATAATTACTCTGCAGGAGTAACCCTTATAATTTCCTGGGAAGACCAGTTTGAGACACGGCTCCCCGGGATCCTTGGACGAATCCAGCTCTCCAGGTTGCGCTCATCTTCCGACTCATCTTCCAAGTTGTTGACAGCATCAAGGGTAAGAATCCCCCCACTAACAAAGTTGGGCTTCTTAGCAGCCTCTGCTTGATCTTGTTGAGTTGGTTTGTAACCCAACCCAAATCTATCCTCTTTCTTTTCCACAGGCAACAGTTTGCCCCAGCCTTGAGCATTCCCCTCCTCAACAACCTTCCTGGCTTGCTGGTAGGATGTCATGGAAGTCCCAAGTACAACAGATGTTTCATTAATATTCAGGGCCTCAAACCCTTGACTCATCGTTTCGTGGATCTCCCCATCCATCTCAATGTATTTGTATGTAGCCAGATGGCTAACAAAAATATCCTCTTCTCCACAAATAGTAACGACTTGGCCCTCCCACTCGAATTTTAACTTCTGGTGAAGGGTTGAGGTCACGGCGCCGGCGGCGTGTATCCATGGTCTACCCAACAAACAGCTGTAGGCTGGCTGAATGTCCATCACGTAGAAGGTCGTTTTGAAAGTCTGTGGGCCAATCGTTATAGGCAACTCAATTTCTCCCAGAACTGATCTCTTAGAACCGTCAAAGGCTCTTACTACCAAGTTGCTGGGGCGCAATGCCAATCCTTCATATTCCAGCTTCACAAGGGCCTTCTTAGGTAAGACGTTGAGGGATGATCCCGTGTCTACCAGCACATGAGAAAGAACTGCACCCTTACACTCCATGGTAATGTGCAAAGCCTTGTTGTGATTGCGGCCTTCCGTAGTCAAATCAGTGTTGGTAAATCCTAGTCCATGACTAGCGTTAACATTTCCAACTACAGCCTCCAACTGATTGACGGTAATCTCTTCTGGCACATAAGTTGCGTGCAAGACTTTTAATAGTGCGTTCCGATGAGCCTCGGAGCACATTAGCAATGATAAAATGGAGATTTTGGAAGGTGTCTGGTGAAGCTGGTCCACTATCTTGTAATCACTCTTCTTGACGATTCTCATGAATTCATCAACCTCTTGATCAAAAGGGGTTTTCAAAGCTTCTTTAACAATTTGCTCTTCTTGCACCATGCTTTTCCCTTTTGCCTTGGCAGCAGCTTCTGCTTCAGCAGTGGGTTTTTGAATTTGCGGGGCAAAGAGACGTCCGCTTCGAGTGAAGCCTCCGCCTCCCCCCACATTGTCTATTTTTTTGGTGAAGAAGTTGATGATTCAAGAGTGATTTTCTGTCCTTCGCAGTATAGATCGGAGCCGTAATGCCAGGGGATGGCATTACTGCTTTCATAAGGTACTGGCCCAGGCACTGTGATAGTGACTGGACTGATAGCAGCTGCAGAAGGGACCATGATAGTATGTGGATCATAGTATATTGTGACTGGTGCTCTGATAGGAGTGGCATTTTGTGAGTTGTAGGCAGAATCATCTGCAGGATCATAATAAATTGTAACCGTTGAGACATTTTCATTGTTTCCTGTTGATGTTGTAGGAGACACTGTTGATTGGATGGGTGTTGCTGTTGGAGGAGGTTCTGAATGAAGGGGTGCTGAAGTTGTAGAAGGGATGTTTGCTGATATTTGGTCCGTTGAAGTAACAGATGAATCATTTGTTGATGAGATTGAAGAGTTGTTTGGAACAATGGTTGTTGCAGTTGTAGAAGACTCGGGAACTGTTGTTAAGGAGATTGCTGGATTGGTAGGTATTGATGTTGTGATTTAAAGCAGGCCACTCTGAATGAGACCGTCTATGCCATCTCTCAAGTCATCACACCCATTCATTGAAATGTTGCAATAAGCACATCCTAGCTCACACCCCGGGAATATTTGACATTCAAAAAGTTGAGCTTTAATCTCTACCAAGGGTGTCCGAATCTGACCCACACTGGTTATTAAGTAAGACGACTTATCTTCTTCAATAGCATTGATTCTGGGTCCTCCGTGGTGTGGCATATGGTTCTTGTTAACATTCGGTGGAGGTGCAAAGTTTAGAGCTTTGGAATCCACTAGATCCTGCACTTTCATGTGCAAAGCTCTGCACTTCTCTGTACTGTGGCCAGGTGCATTTAAGTGAAAAGCACATCTGGCGCTGGCGTCATAATTTCTGGGTAGACTGGCAGGATCTGGAGGTGCCAATGTCCTTAGCTCAACCAGGTTGAGTTTCAGGAGTTGTTGCAAAAGTGTGGCATAGGGCATAGGGATCGGATCAATCACCCTATTGGCCTGAGAAGGTCTCTGTTGAAATGGTCTTTGCTGATTGTTGCTGTTGTTGTTGTTGTTGTAATTTCTCTGAGGAGGATACTGAGTTTGTTGCTGGTAATTTTGTTGCTGTGGTTGATAAGCTGGTTGAGGATGAATTGGAGCGGGAATGGTGACTGCTGCCATAGACCTATGAACATATTGGGGTCTGCCCCTGCTGGTATGGATAGCATTGGTCTCACCAGCTCTTCTTGGACCTACAAAAGGTTTTCTGGGGTTGCTGGACGAGCTCGCACCGTTGTCAAAAATCTTGCCCATCTTTAATAGGCTCTCAATTCTTTCCCCGGCTATGACCACGTCAGCAAAGCTAGTGGAAGAAAAGGCAGCTAGCCTGTCAATGTATGTCCCCTGGAGAGTGTTCATAAACATATCAGCCATCTCCCTCTCTGACATGGGTGGCTGGACAGCAGCAGCAAGCTGTCTCCACCTCTGAGCGTACTCCCGGAAGCTTTCCCTGGATGATTGAGACATCCCCATCAGGAGGGTCCTGTTGGGAGCCATATCCAAGTTGTACTGATATTGTCTGATAAAGGCCTTAGCCAGGTCCTTCCAGCACCTGATGGTTGCTCTAGTCAGGTGAGAGTACCATTCCCTTGAAGCTCCTGTTAAGCTATCTTCAAAATAAAACATCCATAGCTTTTCGTCCATGGTATATGCCTTCAGCCTCCCCAGAAAGGATTGTAAATGGGTTCGGGGACAGGAAGTTCCGTTGTACTTCTCAAAGCACGGAGGTTTAAATTTGTGGGGAATCCTGACCCCGTCCACTAGACCCATGTCCATAACATCAAAGCCCAAAGAATTCTGGGACTCCAGGGATCTCAGTTTCTCAGCAATCTCATCTAGCCGTCTGTCATAGGCTTCCTCCCCAGCTCCCATCACTGTAAATTGGTCTTCCTGGGGGTCTTCTTGTAATACTCTGCCTGCAGTGGCAGTCCCTTGCACATTAACAGGGATGTTGATCTCTGGATGAAGGTGGGGTCCATAGACTGGAGGATTAACATGAGGTTGAACTCTCTCATTATTGCTTGTCCCAGCAGTCCCTAGATGGGGGTCTTCCTGATTCTGCCTCTCTACCAGTGCTCTTAATCTCTCTTGGCTTTGAGCCATATTATTCATCACCTCCATAAACTGAGTCATCTGATTTCTTATTTCTAGTCTCTCATTGGCCATTTGAGTCCTGACCTCTGTAAGGTCCTGCTGTACTTGGTCCATTTGTATGCCCGGAAGGTTGTTGCGGGTTGGATATCTGTGTGGACGGTTGAGTGGAAACACCCGACGTCGAGCAATAGTTCCTGAGATCACAACAGAGTTAGTAATAAAAACAAAACAAACCTACAAAACAAACAAATGTTAGTATGCAATGCAGTATGCTTATTCGTTTCCAAGGTATCCGGCTCGGCACTTGGTTTTGACCTTTCCAGACCCTTGAGGAAGATGCTTTTGATGTTGCTTGGAAGAACTCAGATAAAAAAAAACTAGTAAATATATTACAAAAGGAAAACATACATAGTTTGTTTCTTTTTACAATACATGCCCTCTGAGGGGTCAAAATACAACACAAAAAAGGAAAAGTACAATGAAATGAAAGCAACAACAAGCAAAAGTCAGACACGAAGACCAAACTCATCCTCCTGAACTTCCTTTAGAAGTGCCTCAGTCACAGGATCAGCTGGACGCTCTGTGAGGTTCCTGATAAGGAGATTTCTGGTAGTAACAGCTACAGTTAGCTTCTTGTGTCGACTCTGGTCCTTTGACCTCTTCACACCAGCTCTAATCTTCAATTCTGAGATTTCCCTCTGGGCTGCTAATAGGGCTTCCTGTTGCTCTTTTGCATTAGCCTCCAACTGCTCAATCTTGTCCTGGGTTCTCTTATCCTCCTGAGTGCGAGCTTCAGTGATCCTGACCCACCTAGCTTGGCTCTCCTTCAGGTAAAGATCAGTCCTAGCTCTCTGGAACTGGGCCTCTTTGCAGGCATTCTTCAAAATTTGTTCTCCAGCCCTTGACTTCTTGATGTAGTCTTCTGACTTTTCAATCTTGGCTAGATGCTCCACCCTAAGCTTTTCTAACCTTTCAATGTCCAGACGACCATCACTCCTCTCCCAGAGGGTTCTCTTCAAGGCCTCAGACAAATTCTCATTCCTCTCTTTGAGCTTTTCAAACTCCTCTAGGCTGACAGTTGCTGGAGGTGGTGCTGTGGAAGGCCCAGGTACATCTTCAATGGTGAAGGGCATCCCAGAAATTTGAGCCCTGGCATGAGACCACTCATAGTACTGAGCTGATGCCACATTGTTGCATCTCCCAAGAATGGTTACCCCTTTAGTTTGGACATTGTCCCAAGCCCAGGATGCTTGCCTGACAATAGCCAGATTGGGCTTGATCTCACAATAAAGGGTCTCAGCTAGATCTTATACTCTAGGAGGGTGGACCAATGCATAGCCCAGTTGTCTTTTAAATAGCAGAGGGTTGTAGTTGATGCAACCCTTCACTCCTATCAGAGGTACATTGGGAAATTGCCCACAACTAGTAATGATGTCTCTGCCCTTAGTACTCTGAGTACACCACCCGATATCATCTGAGGTTAAAGCAACAAGCCTCCTAGCCCAATTTTTCTGCTGGTGAGGGTTCAAGAATGCATCAGTCTTTGGCAAATGCTTGAGCAGCCAGGTATGGAACAAAGGAGCACAGCATCTCACTAATCTTCCCCTTTGCTTTTCATTCCTTTGGTGAACATAGTAGTAAAGATCTCCCAGTAAGGTGGGCACTGGGTTCCTCAGGATGAAAAGATGGATAGCATTCTTGCTAATAAACTTAGGCTCATCTGCAAACAATATAACCCCATATATGCTAAGGGCTAATAATGCACAGACTGCCTTCCACTCCCCCAAGGAGGCCTTCAGAATAGCCTGAGAGGTCAGGAAATCCAAGTGGAGACCAGAGATTCCAGCCTTTGCTGTCATGTTCTGCCCAATCAGAACTGGTTCCAGATACAATGCCTTTGCCACCTCTTCATTACTAGGGAATGCCATCTCAGGGTTGAAGGGGACTCCACCCCTGATAGGTACACCAATCAGTGATGAATACTCTTCCAACAAGGGTCCCAACTGAAAATTCTGGAAGGTGAATCACCTCAGAGGGGGATCATAGAACTGCAAGCAAGTATGAATCAAGCTCCTCTGTGAAGGGTCCAAATCCATAACCACATCAAGGATTCCTCCATAATGTTCTCTGAATAGTGGTATATGGTCTGGAGTAATCAGGGTCTGAATCTTCCTGATGCTAGCCAACTCAGGCTCAAAGAAATGATAGGAGATGTTACTCTTCTTGGGTGCCATGTTGCTGAAGAAGAGCTGAGACAAATGCTGAGAATAACACTGAAGATGGGCCACTGACAGGCTGAGACTGGTGATGCAGGTGACCGAAGCAGGTAGCTGATAGCTGAAGTAAGTACTGATGAAGATAGGTCTATGCTGATGAAGGGGTCAAAACCAAGCCAAAATGTATGATGGATACCCTGAAAAACAAATAAACAAATGTTAAAATGATGCAATAATGATGTATGCAAATGATATGCAAGGGTTTGTGATCAAGCTGGATCTGATTAACTGCCTTGATATAGGTCCATGTATGTCCAAGAAATCCAGATGGAGGTTCATAAGTCCAGTAACCAAGGTAGGGGACTCAAATAAAGAGTCACATGTCCAGGGTTAAAAATCACAAGAACTGTTCCAAAATGGAGTACTCTTAATCAAAACAAAGTAACAGGGTATGTTGAAGTCAAGGGTACCTGCAAACCTGTAAACAGCCCAACCCCCTCACAGGTGATGTTCTAAAACAAGGATCCTCAGACTTGGATCAGTTATGAGAAGTGTAAACACTTCTAACCCGGAGGTACAGTGTTTACAATAACCATAAAAGATCCTCCTCTAATTCACCTCAGTTTCTGAAGGTCAATAGTAAAGGTCATCCAGACTTAGCAGGCTTCCCAGATAGCCCTAGCACTACAGGAAATCTGTAGCACAGAGTTCTCAAGAAGAAACCCATATCTGAACCGTGTTTCACATTCCCGCACCAGACCGAAATGGAATGGGAAAGAATATGAACCACTCTAGCCTAGGTGTCACTCAGGTCCCAGGTATAGGACCTTAAACTCTCAATAGGACCCCACCCACCAAAACAGCAAACAGATCCAGCCAGAACAGTATGACAATATGATATATGTAAAGCTGTAAAGAAAGCAGTAAAACAACTGTACATAAAGCAATAAACAAAGTAAATATACAAGCACAAATAGCACGTAACACCCTAGTAAACAAAAATCAATCAAGCGCTAGGAGGAACCCACAAAAAGACCAGAAGCCCTGGTTACAGTATAAGGATCCTCAACAGAGTCGCCAAGCTGTCGCTCCCGACAAATGGGACTGGCCCAAATGAAGGTACAGACGCGAACGGTCGGCGAAAAGAATAATGAGAACACACAGGAGTGAACTCACTGGAAAAGAAAAGAGTCGCCAGCTAGGCATTTTTATCCCGAGGGAAAGGTAATGCTGCATAAACCTAGAAAG
This sequence comes from Lathyrus aphaca, assembly GCA_963966055.1. Classification (NCBI taxonomy): domain Eukaryota; kingdom Viridiplantae; phylum Streptophyta; class Magnoliopsida; order Fabales; family Fabaceae; genus Lathyrus; species Lathyrus aphaca. The sequence continues at coordinate 48,541,109 of OZ014521.1, read as the reverse complement.
ATATGGATAAGACGGTTGCGAACCAGAGAAACTGAGAAAGGGGGTTGGTTACAACCTGGGAAGGTATTAGCACCCAGATTGTCCGTCGTACTCGACGGGATCCACGCTTAAAAGATTTGTGTTTTAAAGGGGTAGTGTCAGTGCAATCTGTGTATAAAAGAGCTGGAAAAGGATGTACAGGTGTCAGTGTAAAAAAAGTGAAGTGTGATAAATATACAGTGTCAGTGTAAGGACAAGAGTGAACTGCTCATGATAATGAGGCTAAGAGAATAAAGCTGGAAAGAGGGGGAATATACAGAGACTTTTGTTCGATAACTGTTAAGTTATGCCTACGTATCCTCTCGTGCAATGAGGAAGTCAGAACACCGTAGTTCGACCCAAAGAGACTGAAAGATGAATTGACTTGTGAACTGCTTACTTGTCTATGCTCAAGTGTATGACCTGTCTGGCTCAGGTGCAAACTGTCCTGCATCAGACGGAAGAAGCAAGTTCTCGTTTGTGAGTGAAGATGATGAGAAAAGAATCCCGGAGGAGACGATTATTGTTTGTTTTTGAGTTTTCATTCTTTTATTGCTTTTTGGAGTTTGTCATAAGTTAATGAGCTTATGCCTAAACCAACGGATTTAGTAAACTCATCACATCTTCCCTCTGATTAGGGGTAATAAGAATACCTTAAGTGTGAAGTCAGCTTCTCACACTTAATCACCATGGTGTAAGATTAAGATCATTAACCTACTTGTGATTATTTAGATGTTTTTGTTGTTTTTGTTTAGTGTTAAGTAATGAGGTTAAGCCATAATCAAAGATTAAACAGACTCATTACACCATCCTAATAGAAGGATAATAGATGAGAATGTTTAAGCTGAGGAAAGCTCCTCAACTTAATCCATGATTAGGGATTAAACTCATGACAAAACAAAGCCTTTATTAAGTGGATTTTAGTTAATGGTATGATGATGAAATATTTTTTAGGGTTTGTAAGACAACTTGAGGGGGACTTGTCCATTAACACTAGGGTTAGTCCTTCTTAACCAATTAAGGAAGAATTAGAACCCTAATGCAAGGCCCAAGTTACAAGTTTGGATGTCTTGATGATTATTAGATGAATTGATTAAAGGATTTTAACACATTAAGGGTTTAACACTTAGGATTAAAGTTATGCACTCCATCCTAATAGAAGGATGCAGGCATAAGCTTAATCACAAAGCCTTAAAGCCTTTAGGGTTTAGTCCCTGATTATGAGATGAGAAGAGAGACACAAAGGAGACACAAAAGGTAAAAATAATGGGGGACTAATTCAAACCCTAATTATTGTCATGCTTGGAAGTTCCTAAGGTTTGTGAGGTTTGCAAGAAAGATCTCCAGAAGAACCACCAGGAAGCAGATGAAAGGAGCAAAGAGCAGCAAAGTAACTTGCTTTAGTTAAGAAGACAAGTCACTTGAAGAAAGAAAGTAAGATGAAGAAGGATGAGCAATCTCAATCTCAAGCACAAGACAAAAATGCAGCAATGATGCATAAGAGGGATGAAAAGAAATTGTGAGAAGTGAAGGCAAATTCACTTCTCAAAGTGACTTACCACCTGAAAAGTTAGTGAAAGGAATGCAATGCAATGCAAGATGAGATGAAATGGCATGAGGCAAACCAAAACCAGAAGCATGTATATGATGCTAATGATGCTATGAGATGATGCAAACATGAAACAAAGCATGGGGATGATCATACAAACTTATGGATGCAAATGAAGCAAGTTTAGAACCATGATCATACATGAAAAGTTATGAAATGCAAATGGCATATAACATGACAAATTAAAGATGCAATGATCAAACATGCTTCTATTATGTCTTAAGATGTCTAATGAATCAAATGGATACACAAAATGTCATGGCAAGTCATGGTATGCAAGCAAATGCAAGATGGATGCATATGGAAGCCCAAATTAGGGTTTATGATCAATGCATCAAACAAAAACCAAAATCAGAAGCAAACATCAAGATAAAAAATTGCAAATGCATTCAAGGGAACCCTAAACCTACACAAACTCACTGCCCAAAGGAGGGGTTCTAACTCTTAACCTAATGAGAATTATGAATTTCCTAAGATTTCTAGGGTTTTAGGGTACCTTAACAAGAAAAATACCAAACAAATTGAAAATGAAAGATCAAATCATGCCAATTTAATCCTATGAACCACATGATATGCAAGACACAATGCAAAAAGAATCAAAGTCCAACTCTCAATGGTTAGGCAGAAATGAATTTTGGAAGTTTGGAACAAAATATTGCCTTGAAATGATTTTAATTCCATTGAAAATAGTCAAAAGGCATCAAGAACAAAAAATAAATTTGGTTTGAGAGTTGGACAATGTTTCTAAATGATTTTAAAGGTTTCATGAATTTTTTGGTGATTTTTAAATACCTAAAAGTATTTTTAATTAATTAATTCTCATTAATTAGTTAAAAATAATCTTTTAAATGATTTAAAAATATTTTTTATGGAAAAAATAAAAATAAAAATGTTTTTGGTTTCTGAAAATTAATAAAAGATTGTATAAAAATTTTCAGAATTTTTGAATGGTTTTTACTATTTTTTATAAAATGAAGAAAACAAATGCAATTAAATGAAATAAAAATGAAATAAAATGAGAAGTCAACAAGATCAATGGCTGAGGTTTAAACTGAGAAACGCGCGCGTTGACTGGCGCCACATCCAAAGGCTGATATTCAAACTTACCTAATTAAACTAATCTGGATTAATTAAATTAAATAAACTGAGATTAGGGCTAATCAAATGATCTGGGCCCTTGAACACGCGCGGGAGTTGACTAAGTCAGCCAGATCAACGCACCACATTCAAACTACATTAATTACACAGATTAAACCCTAATTACTTTCAGGTGGCCGGAGAAGACTTCCGGTCGTCTTCTCCGGCAAGACCCTCACCTGAAAGTTGCTAAAATCCTCAAAACTCCATGAAAATGAAAACTAATCACCCAGAAATCATCCCCATTCGAAACTAAATCAAAACCCCTAAACAAAAATCATTTTTCATTCATTAATCATGCGAATCGAAGCCAAACATGTTTAGGTCAGAAAAGTTTCAGAACATGATTAAATGCTTATTTCTCAACCATTTCAAAAAGTAAAAGCATCAGAGTGATCAGCAAAGCATGAGGAACAATTTAGAAACTTAAAAACTCATTTCTGGAAAAAAAAGTTCTTGATATACCTGAGCTTTGAGCTTTCTCAGTTTGCAACTTTCTGACCCTCTCTCTTTGTGCAGACCACTCCTCTTAGGCCCCTGATGAAGTCTTGATACTTGGAGAAAGTTTATGATGGCTGGTTTTTGAGATGGCAGAAGTTCTGCTCAAGGTGGGGTGGAAATCGTATTCTTGATTCAGGGAGTTTCATGCAGTGGTGATGGGTGGTTTTTGATCAGTGAAGTGTGCTGAGTTGATTTGTGAAGTTGGTTTGTGTGTTTGAGGCTTGTGCAATCAGTTTCGAAAGCTTTTGCAAATGGAGCATAAACTTGGAACTAGGGCTTGTGGGCAAGATCAGAGTGTGTTGTGTTATGTGTTAGGCTGGGTTTTGTCCATGTATCAAAAGGGGATAGGTCAGAAAGTTGTTGGTGGCCTATGGTGATTGGTATGGGTCTTTGGCCAAAATGTCAACTTGATGTGTACTTGAAGCATGGGCTATGGTACAACTTGCTTTTTGGCATGCTTGGGCTCAGATTGAATCAAGGAATGCTGTGACAAAAGTTTAGAGGCAAGGCAGCAAGTAGTTTGTAGCTTATGATGAGTTTTGCAAGTTGGTTCAAATTTGGTTCCTTTGAGATTTCATGAGTTTCAATGCATCAAAGTGCAAAGTTCTTTGGCCTATTCTGAATTTTAGAGGTCATATGATCATGTTGTGAAGAAATGATACACATTTGAGGCCTTTAGAACACTTGAACAAACCATTTTGCAAAATGTCTCTTTGGTAGAAAACTTCAAATTTTGTGATTTTAGCCAACTTTGACAAGCCATAACTTTTGATCCAAAATGAATTAGGTCATGTTCTTGTACTTTTTGAAAAGGGAATGATCCATTCTACAACTTTCATGACCAAAGTTTTTTTCATTTGAAGCATTTTTGAATCAAAAAGCAAGGGTTGAAAAAGTTTCCTAAAATGGCAATTTCATTAAAAGTCAAACTTTCCCAAAAAGTCAACTTTGCAAAAGACTTGAAATTTTTCAATTTTGTGAACTTCCAACATATTCCATGATCAAATAAAGATCATACATAATCAAAATGATGAAGAACACCCTTTGGTTGGGTCATTGGGGGCCTCAGATGCCCTGATTTTGCACTGACTTGCTTGAAAAGTCAACTCTTGATCAGATGACTTCCCCAAGGAATTTCTTCATGAAAATTGATATGCATACTCCCTATACCATATAGAGACCAATAGAAACAAGAATGACCAAAAAATTTGGAGTTGTGGCCTCTGAAACCAAAACCCTAATTCTAGGTCATTTATGCAGTCAAGCCTGGCTCTGCTTCCATACCATTCTCAGTTCTTGTGATTTTTTGACATTCTTGACTTTGAGAGGATATAATATGATATTTGAACATACATGGACCCCTTTGAAGTGATTGAAGACCTTTGGAGTGGCTCAAGAAGCTTTTGGGTTGCTTAGATCACAAGCCCTAGGTGCAGATGACTTTGAATCTATGCAGTGAAACAAAAAATGTGATATGGGATGCTATGATTGAGTTTATGCATATGAAGAGATCACAAGCCATGGTGTGAATGGGTGAGGGCAAATTTGGGGTGTTTACAACTGCTCGAGAAAACTTGCTGCGCTTTGGCATGGGCTGCTCGCCGACTAAGACAGTATATGTTGACCCATACTACCTTGTTGATTTCGAAGATGGATCCAATCAAGTACATATTTGAGAAACCTGCTCTCTCCGGAAGAATTGTAAGATGGCAAATGATCTTGACAGAATATGATATACAGTATACTACTGTTGCACCCCAAAATTTTCCCTCACAATACAAGACTTTGTGTGCTAAGAAGGTTCACAAGGTTCACAAGATTCACAATGCTTTCAAGACCTTTCATGAGGCTCATGAAGTCTACAAGTCACTTCATGAAGGTTCACAAGGTTCACAAGTTTCCCAATGCTTTCAAGACCTTTCATGAGGCTCATGAAGTCTACAAGTCACTTCATGAAGGTTCACAAGGTTCACAAGTTTCCCAATGCTTTCAAGACCTTTTATGAGGCTCATGAAGTCTACAAGTCACTTCATGAAGGTTCACAAGGTTCACAAGTTTCCCAATGCTTTCAATACCTTCCATGAGGCTCATGAAGTCTACAAGTCACTTCATGAAGGTTCACAAGATTCACAAGATTCACAATGCTTACCAGACTTTTTATGAGGTTCAAAAGTCTACAAGTCACTTTATGAAGTTCACAAGGTTCACAATATTCTCAAGACATCCTATGATGGTTCACAAGGTTCACAAAGTTCACAATTAGTCAGAAGAGTTGACAATTCCCTCGGACAATGCACCTCCTAAGTAGTGCATCCAAAACTAGGGTTTTGACTTTAATCAGGCTAAATGGACTTCCAAGACTTCAAGTGAGCTTCATAGCATCTTATATGTGTGTAAGAACCCCCATGACAAGTTTCAAGACTTTTCTCAAAAGTTTGCTCAGTCAGATGATCAGATAAGTCAAAATCAGTCAAAGCAGTTAAAAAGTCAAACTGAGGTCAACTGTAATCAAACCAAAGTCAAACTTCACGATTTTTTGCCAACATCAAGTATATGAAGTAAAATTCATCATTTGATCAAGGGTTGATCATGATTCATCAAGGAGATTCCAGATCATCAAGAATCAGGAGTTTCTAAATTAGGGTTTCCTCAGTAAAAGTCAACTGAACTTTGACCAGCCATAACTTTCACATTCTTCATCACCAAGTCTCCATCCAAAGCTCATTTTGAAGAAAATTGAATTCTCTACAACTTTGTGTCTCACAAGCCAAGCCCAAAAATGCTTCATTTGGAAGGTATGAGCTAAGACATTATAGGTCCTTTTGAAAGTCAACAAAAAGTCAACAACTTCAAAAGGGCATAACTTGAGAATGGTAAGTGATATGGACATGAAACCAGTGGGGTTGGTTAGAGGACTCTTCAATATTTCCAAAATGTCCAAGAACACCCTCATAGCATTAAAATTGAAGGATATGTGCCCTTGCAAAGTTGGGAAATTTTGGGTTGGTTTATGATGAAAATGGAGGTCTAAAACCAATTTCTTCCAAATGGGCTTGCCAAATGATGACCCAATCCATACAATAACTTCATGCACGACCCAAACCATTAAAAATCAGATTTTTTATTATTTTATTTTTATTTATTTTGATTTAATTCATTAAAAAATCATTTTAAATAAAAATAAAATATGAAAATATAAGATTTGATTTGGATCAAGCTTCTAGAAAATCATAAATTTGATTTGAATTGAAGAGGAAAGAAATCATGAGGATTAACCAAAAATAGCAAGGGTTTATGCATGAATATTTGATTTTTAAGGCATGATCATTTTGAATCTTTTCATATCAAATTCTCCACACAATGACTTGATTTTTCTGACCTAATTCATTCTCCTATAAGTACTAAACATAATCCTAACAAGAGCCACGGATTCCACAGCCCCAAGAGTAAGTTCACATTGTTCAAAAACCTTCACAAACTCTCATTCGGATTCATTGATACAAGGTGTTTGAAGGTAAAATAAGAACATAGCAATGTTCCTTGGACCTCACTGATCATAAATCATCACTCATATGCATCAAAACTATGCCATATTGTTCAAACCGAATCCACATTGTTCTTGAAAATATTTTTTTCGATTCCCATAATATTGATATCATTGTCTGAATTTGATTATATATTTGTGTTTGTGATGAAGTTTGGAGTGTTTCTGGAACAATCAATTCGATTTTAAGTGCAGGATGAAGAAATCACCATGATTAGGGTTTCATGGCCGTTTTAGGGTTCTTCAATTCATCCACTATAAATGAATTTTAAAGACATGGTTGAGTTGTATGGACCTTGTAGAATGTAATACACTGATTAATTTCACAAAATTTTGCTGTTTTGTCAATGTTTGAGTTTCGTAGGTATTGCTGCAAGTTGATATTCGCAGGTAAATTCGCAAAGGAAAACGCGGGAAATTTCGCAGGAGCCAAGGTTGAAGATGACCCTGCGCGCGTTCAGAAAAATTCAAATTTTAATTAAAATATTTTATGTTATATTGTTGGTTCATTATCACAAGCCAACGCTTGGCCCAGTGGAAAAGCAAGCATGCGTTTGATGAAAGGGCAGGGGATCGAATCCTGGTTGTGTACATATTTTTTCTTATTTTTCAGGTTAAAAAGGAGGCTTAATATATTATGCTTTCCTGCCAACACAATATCAGATTTGCTCACCTAGCTGGAATGGTCATGCGTGCGTTTGTGTGTTTAAGAGGTCCTGGGTTCGATTCCTCACCCAGGCCTTTTGTTTCTTTTATTTTTCTGGACTTTTTGTGACAAAGGAACAAAACCAATTTCACTCTCTCTTCTATTGCCTGTGCGCATGGTAGCCTGGTGGTTGTTGTTATTGCTGGCAGGCAGGATGTCATGGGTTCAACACCAGCCAGGTAAGTTTTCATTCTTTTTTCTTGTATTTTGTTTGTTTCAAATATTTTATTATTAAATTATATATAGTTTTGTATATATGTTATGTATTTAAATAATTCTAAAATAAAATATATGTATATGCTATGTATTCTTTTCAAAATTCTAAAAAATTTATTTTCTAAATTCAAAAATTAATTTTTTATATGTTTATAAAATGTATATATGTATTATTTAGTTAAATAAATTATAATTATAAAATAAACCCTAATATATTATTTTCTAAACAATTGAAAAGAAACCTAATTTTCTCTTATGATTTAAATTTCTAATTTTTTTTAAAATATAATTATTATGTACATATTTATTTAATATAATTAATTTTTGTAAATATAATTATAATCAAATTTTTTATAATATGTAATTGTTTCTATAGTTTGTTCATAATCTAATTTTATTTTTTAATTAAATTTATGCTAACTTAATATTGTAAATTATAATTGTTTGTATGTTTATAATTAATTTAACTTTTATAAGTTGCATATAATTTTAAATTTTATAATTAAATTGCTCATATTTCCTTAATAATTTCTAATTCTTATTTATTATTTTATTTTGTTTATTATTATTACTAATCATGCTTATTATTAATCCATTTATTTTTTTATTTTATTATGCTTATTATTATTATTTCACTAACCCCACTTATTTTTGATTATTATTACTAACCCCTATTATAATTATTCTTGCTTATTTATTTTATTATTTATATTTTTGCTATTTATTATTAATTGCTTATTATTATTATGTAAATGCTCCTGGATGTAATTTTTGTAAATATTTAAATTATTTAATTTTCATGCTATGGTTAGTAAAATAGGGAGTGTAAACATGTATTATATTTAAAATTGAATTTAGATCACTTAAATTATAAGATAAATATTAAATTAAACACTCACACACGTAAGTCGATTTTTTAATCGCCATCTCACTTTCTAGGGTTGCCTCTCAATGTTGCCTAATCATAGGGTCAAGTGGGGTGTATAAAGAAAAGTCCCTTAAAAGAAAAGTCATTTAGTCCCTTAAATAATCAAAGATCAAGTCCCTTAATGGTTGCCTTTCAATATGATCTTGTCCCTTTCGAATAATGATGACAGTCCCTCTAAAATTGCTTAATACACCTTACAGTTGCCTTCATTAACAGAGGTCCCTCATATGTCCCTTACATCCAAGGTAATGACTACCTATTCCTTAATAATAGGGATAGTCTTACCACTTAAAGGATAAAGAACAGAAAGACTTAAACTTTAGGGTAGGTTCCTCATAGTTACTTGCTCACCAAATTTCAAATCACTTCACAAATTTCAAACAATTTTCAAACACAAGTTTTTTACGCATCCGTACATGGATCATTATCAAACTCTTATGAAAATTTCTATTCACACACTTCACATTTTCAAAAACATTTTAAAGTGAGCTAAGTAACTAAGAGCCCATGGATAACCATGGATGTAAAGGGTGCTAACACCTTCCCTTTACATAACCTACCCCCCGGACCCAAAAATCTTTTAAAAAGGTCTTTCCTGTTCTTTTATGCCTTTCCTTTGGATAAAATAAAAGTCGGTGGCGACTCTTGCTATCCGCAACATAACTAAAGTCAGTTCTCCCACCGTGTTACAACTACTCAGAAGGCTATTAAAGGAAGTGTTGTTGCTGATCATTTGGCTCATCAAGCAGTGGATGATTATCAGTCAATGAGTTTTGAGTTCCCTGATGAAGACATTATGATTATTACCAAAGAACCTGGACAATATGACGGACCTGAACAAGGATCCCGATGGACTATGATTTTTGATGGTGCCTCTAATGCACTTGGTAATGGTGTTGGTGTTGTGATTAGTTCCCCTGAAGGTTGTCATACCCCGATTACTGCCAGACTTTGTTTCTATTGTACCAATAACATGGCAGAGTATGAGGCATGTATCCTGGGTATTAAAGTTGCTATTGACATGAAGATACGGTTCCTTGATGTGTATGGAGATTCAGCCCTGGTAGTTAGTCAGATCAAAGGAGATTGGGATACCAAACATGATAATCTTATTCCTTACAGAGAGCATGTGTTGTCTTTGATCCCACATTTCAAAGAGATTACCTTTGGACATATCCCACGAAGAGAGAATCAGTTAGCAGATGCCTTAGCCACCATGGCATCTATGTTTGAGATCAGCTGGGATGATGAAGCTCCCAAGATTACTATTGATAGATTTGAAAAGCCTGCATACTGCAATGAGATTGACACTGAGGAAGCAGAGGAGAAACCTTGGTTCTATGAAGTAAAAAGATATCTTGAAGCTCAGGAATTCCCAGAAGGGGCATCTGTCAAAGATAGGAAGTTCCTAAGAAGGTTCTCTGCCAAGTTCTTTTTGAGTAATGGAATTTTGTACAAGCGAAATCATGATTCAACTATGCTTCGTTGTGTGGATAAGAAGGAAGCAACAGAAATTATGGAAGATATGCATGATGGGATCTTTGGCACTCATTCTAGTGGTCATACCATGGCAAAGAAGATATTGAAAGCAGGTTACTATTGGTCTACCATGGAAGCTGATTGCTATCAACACTCCAGAACATGTCACAAGTGTCAAATTTATGCTGATAAAGTCCATATACCTCCATCACCATTGAATGTGTTGACTGCTCCTTGGCCCTTTGCCATGTGGGGCATTGATATGATTGGTGAGATCAAGCCTATTGCTTCTAACGGTCATCGTTTCATCCTGGTTGCTATTGATTACTTCACGAAGTGGGTAGAAGCAGCTTCATTTGCATCTGTTACCAAGAATGTTGTGGCTCGATTCATTAAGAATAATCTCATATGTAGGTATGGCATCCCTGAAAGGATTATTACTGACAATGGCTCTAATCTGAACAACACTATGATTACTGATCTCTGCACGCAGTTCAAGATTAAGCATCACAACTCTTCTCCGTATCGTCCAAAGATGAATGGGGTAGTTGAAGCTGCTAATAAAAACATTAAGAAGATTGTACAGAAGATGACTGTTACTTACAAGGATTGGCATGAGATGTTACCATTTGCCCTTCATGGTTATCGTACCACAATACGCACTTCAACAGGGGCAACCCCATTCTCCTTAGTCTATGGTATAGAAGCAGTCCTGCCCATTGAAGTTCAGATTCCCTCCTTAAGAATTATGAAGGATGCAGGCTTGGATGAAAATGAGTGGATTCAGACTCGACTTGACCAGATAAATTTGATTGATGAGAAGAGGTTAGCAACAGTTTGTCATGGCCAGATGTACCAGAAACGGATGATTAAAGCTTTTAACAAGAAGGTTAAGCCAAAGGTATATCAGGCTGGTGATTTGGTAATCAAGCGTATCATATTACCACAGGGTGATCCTAGAGGCAAGTGGACTCCTACATATGAAGGACCATTTGTAGTCAAGACAGTGTTCTCAGGAGGTGCCATGATACTCACTACTTTGGATGGTGAAGACTTCCCGCAACCTATAAACGCAGACATAGTTAAAAAATACTACGCATAGAAAGAGACCCGCTAGGTTGACAGGCCTAGGCAAAAATAAGGGCATCCCGGCAAACCAAAAGGGTTTGGGCAAAAATTAGGGATATATATAAAAAGATGTACACCCGGCAATTCGAAAACCTGAAAAGGCGGCTTGGGCAAAAAAGGGTATCCCGGTGGATTGAAAACCTGAAAGGGCAATCCAGGCAAAAGTTAGGGATTAAAGCGTATGACTATGTCTCGTTTGGATTACCCATGAAACTGCAACCAGTTGTGCTACTTACTCGAGCTCGAACAGATAAAGCTCAATCCAATCGTTTCCGTCTCAACAGTAGAAGATGAGATACTTGAAGATAATGGCAATAGTAGAATTGAAACTCAATAGGATTATTTCCCACATAGCTGATTCTCCTTGTTTTGTAAAAATTTTTTTTGACAAAATCCTCTTACTAGGGTTTATGTCTCCCTTTACAAACTTACCCATGTATGAGTCACTTTTTGATATGAATAAAATTCCATTTTTGAATCCAGATTTACTTTTACCCTATTTACATAAGTGAAACGTCCATTGGTTATATTTGAATGTATGTATGCTTTTGAATATGATTGATGTTTACCAGAAATGCATGAAAATGAATTAATAGTATTTACTAAAGACGAACGAGGGAATGATTCCAACGAAGCTTCACCGGTTCATCCCTACAAGACAGTTACAAATCCCCAGTAGGGCAAATCCATCTTCATGAAATACTTCAAGTCACAGCTCCCCTGGAATTTATATCCATCTCTTTTATCCTCATACGGATATTCGAGAATTTACTTTCCAATAAGAATACGACGAACGAAGACGGGAGGTTATGTATACCTTACTATCCCCAGCAGACGGGAGGTTATATATACCTTGCTATCCCCAGCAGACGGGAGGTTATATATACCTTGCTATTCCCAGCAGACGGGAGGTTATATATACCTTGCTATCCCCAGCAGACAGGAGGTTATGTATACCTTCTTATCACACAAGACGGGAACGAATTCCCCATACTCTTCAGCAACAAACCGAGATTTATTTTCCCTGGCCAGCAGCTATTATACGAAGATATCCAGACGCTTCCGGCAAGCATCATATCATACATACATCATTTACATCATACCATAATATACATATCCATAAATACATAATACATTACTTAAGTGCATCATATTATACATGCATACATAATGCATAAACTAATATTACCATACAGGATGCTACCTTGTTTTCAGGTTAATTCTCCAACAGACAAATTTCATCAACAAATTGTGACTATTGGGCCGTTGTTTATCTTCCCAAAAGTTATTATTACCTCAGGACTGCTTTATCCTCCTGAAAGCATATCATCGCCTCAGGACTGCTTTATCCTCCTGAAAGCTTACTCCCTCAGGACTGCTTTATCCTCCTGAAAGCTTACTCCCTCAGGACTGCTTTATCCTCCTGAAAGCTTCTTATACCTCAGGACGTTGTTATCCTCCTGAAAGCATATTATCCCCTCGGGACGTTGTTATCTTCCTGAAAGTTATCATCACCTCCTCAGGACGTTGTTATCCTCCTGAAAGCATATTATTACTTTGGGCCGTTGTTATCTTCCCAAAGGTTACCACTTCCTCAGGACGTTGTTATCCTCCTGAAAGCATATTATCTCCTCGGGACGTTGTCTATCTTCCTGAAAGCTATCACCCCTATCTCAGGACTGCTGTATCCTCCTGAAAGCATATTATTACCTCAGAATGTTGTTTATCTTTCTGAAAGCATATCACTCCCTCAAGACGTTGTTATCTTCCTGAAAGCATATTATTACCTCAGGACTGCTTTATCCTCCTGAAAGCACATTATTACCTCAGGATTGCTGTATCCTCCTGAAAGCATATTACTATCTCGGGACGTTGTTTATCTTCCTGAAAGTTATCAGTTTACCTTCATATTTTGGACTGCTTTATCCTCCAAGAAATGTACCTGAAGAATTTTTCTCCAAGTGGCATCTTTAAGCCCACTCAAGCATATTCAACTAGTCATCTGTATCATTCTACGCACTGGTGAGTGCAAATTTTTGGGCTTTTGTGTTCAATCCCCTTCAACCTTCCAGGTCACGACTGGCAAATATACCAATCTAACCCCTCAGGTTTCAGAAAATTGAACAGGGGCAGCTGTTGCACCCCAAAATTTGCCCTCACAATACAATACTTTGTGTACTAAGAAGGTTCACAAGGTTCACAAGATTCACAATATTTACAAGACCTTTAATGAGGTTCATGAAGTCTACAAGACACTTTATGAAGTTCACAAGGTTCACAAGACCTTTAATGAGGTTCATGAAGTCTACAAGACACTTTATGAGGTTCACAAGGTTCACAAGACCTTCCATGAGGTTCACATGGTTCACAAAACATCTTATGATGCTTCACAAGGTTCACAAAGTTCACAAATAGTCAGAAGATTTGACAACTCCCTCAGACAATGCACCTCCTAAGCAGTGCATCCAAAACTAGGATTTTGACTTTAATCAGGCTAAATGGACTTCCAAGACTTCAAGTGAGCTTCATAACATCTTATATGTGTATAAGAACCCCCATGACAAGTTTCAAGACTTTTCTCAAGGGTTGGCTCAGTCAGATGATCAGATAAGTCAAAATCAGTCGAAGCAGTTAAAAAGTCAAACTAAGGTCAACTGTGGTCAAACCAAAGTCAAACTTCATGATTTTTTGCCAACATCAAGTATATGAAGTAAAATTCATCATTTTATCAAGGGTTGATCATGATTCATCAAGGAGATTTCAGATCATCAAGAATCAGGAGTTTCTAAATTAGGGTTTTCACAGGAAAAGTCAACTGAACTTTGACCAGCCATAACTTTCACATGCTTCATTAAATTTTTTCCATCCAAATCTCATTTTGAAGGAAATTGAATTCTCTACAACTTTGTGTCTCACAAGCCAAGCCCAAAAATGCTTCATTTGGAAGGTATGAGCTAAGACATTATAGGTCCTTTTGAAAGTCAACAAAAAGTCAACAGCTTCAAAAGGGTATAACTTGAGAATGGTAAATGATATGGACATGAAACCAGTGGGGTTGGTTAGAGGACTCTTCAAGCTTTCCAAAATGTCCAAGAACACCCTCATATCATTAAAATTGAAGGATTTGTGCCCTTGCAAAGTTGGGAAATTTTGTGGAAGTTTATGAAGCAAATGGAGGTTTAAAACCAAATTTTGCAAAATGGGCTTACCATATGATGACCCAATTCATACCATTACCTCATGCACGACCCAAGACCTTAAAAATCAGATTTTTTATCATTTTATTTTTATTTATTTTGATTTAATTCATTTAAAATCATTTTAAATTAAAATAAAATATAAAAGTCAAAGATTTAAAAATGATTGAGCTTCTAGAAATTCATAAAGATGATTGGTATCAAAGTGGTAAGAGGATCATGATGACTGGCCTAAAATAGAAGGTGTTCATACAAGGATATTTGAATTTTAAAGCCTTATCTTTTTGAATCTTTTTGGATCAAATCTTCCACACAAATATCAAGTTTTCTGACCTAATTCATCACTCTATAAGTATAGAACATAACCCTAATGATTGCACACGAAATCCAGCCTCCAAAGAGTAAGTTTCATATTTCAAAAAAACACACAACTTCAAATTCGGTTTCCCTTCTACAGGACATTTGAAGGTATTTTGAGAACATAACAATGATCCTTGGACATCCTCAAACCTATCCCAATCCTCAAAAGCATCATAACCATGTTCATACGCATGAACCGAATGCATTTTGTTCTTAATATTTTTGTTTTCGATTTCTTATATTTAAGCAATATTAATGAATTTTGATGGTATTTCCTGGTTTGTGATGAGCATTAGGTTATGTCTGGACTAATTGATTGAAGATTGGATGCCTAGGATGAATTTCACCATTATTAGGGTTTCGGCCCCCATTTAGGGTTTTATCATTTGGCAAATATAAATGATTTCTAAAGACATAGGATGATTGCAAATGTTGTCAGGAATTCAATGATGTTTTCAATTTCATGAAATTTTGCTGTTTCGTTGGTGTTTGAGCTTCGTAGGGATTGCTGCAGTTTGAAATTCGCAGGAAAACTCGTGGGAAAATTCGTAGCAACATTTGCAGGTCTGGAGGTAGAAGAAGGAGTTTCGCGCGCAGCCTGGAATTCAAAATTGTTTTTATATTATATAGTTTTATTTGTATTTAAATAACTGAATGATGCTGATGGTGTAGTGGTAAGCTTGTGCGCGTGTGAGGGCAACGGCGTGAGTTCGAAACCAGCCTCAACGCATTTTTTTTGTACAATTTGTTTTGTTTTACATGATGAGCATAAAACCAAATGAAGCTGGGATGTTATCAGTTAGCAGCGCGCAGCCCAGTGGCTAGGCTCTTGTGTGTCCAGGTAAAGGACCTGGGTTCAAATCCCAGGTCCTGTTTTTTTGGTTTCTTGTTTTATTTCTTTTGTTATTCCTTCATTTTATTTTCTAAAATTAATTTAAATAATTTCTAAATTATATATGTAAATCATTTTCTTTTAAAAAAAAAAACTTATATTATTTTCTCAAAATCTAAATTGATATATTTATTTCTTTTATATGTTTTTTTATGTGTATGTAGTAATTAATAATTAAATTGATATTATAAATTAAAAAAAAAAAACCTAATTTATTTTTATAAGCCCTAAAGACATATTTTTCTCAAACCCTAATTCTTCTTCTCCTATTTATTTAATACTATTATTTCTATATATTATATTCATAATTTAGTTAAAATTCATCATTTAATTAATGTATAAATTATTTAAAAAATTAAAATTCTTAATATGATAATATGATATAATTTGTTTAGAATTTAATTTTTGCATGTAAATAATTTTATTATATGTTTAAAAATATGTAAAAAAAATTGCTAATTTAATTTTTATAATTATAATTCTATTTTCATAATATGTTTATAATTAATGTTTCTATATAATTTACACATAATTTAAAAATTTTATAATAATTAGTATAATTGTTTATATTATATGATAATTGTTTATAAAAAAATTGATTTTTTTTAATTTTTATAATATTTTTGTTTATTTTATTATTATTATTAATTATGTTTATTACTAACCCCATTAATTTGGTATTATTTATTATTATTATTTTCACTAACCCAATTTTTATTATTATTTAATATTTTGCTTTATTTATTTAAATTGCTTATTTATTATTGTTGTAATTGCTCCTTGGTGTAATATTTTATTTATAATGTTTAAATTGTTTATTTTATGCTATGGTTAGTAAATAGGGAGTGTAATATGTATGTTTATTTAAAATTAATGTAGATCACTTAATTTAAAAGATAAATATGAAAAATTGTACATTCACACACGTAAGTCGATCTTTGATCGCCATCTCACTTTCTTAGGGATACCTCTCATTGTTGCCTAATCAAAAGGTCAAGTAGGGTGTATAAAGCAAAAGTCCCTCAAAATAAAGTCATCTAGTCCCTTAACAGATAAAAGATCAAGTCCCTTTCGAATGTTGCCTTCGTAATGATCTTGTCCCTTTCGAATAAAGATGACAGTCCCTCCAAACTTGCTTAATACACCCCACAGTTGCCTACATTAACAGATGACCCTTACTTGTCCCTCACATCTAAGGTAATGACTACCTATTCCTTAATAATAGGGATAGTCTTACCATTTAAAGGATTCAAGAATAGAAAAGACTTAAACTTAGGGTAGGTTCCTCTTAGATACTTGCTCACTTTTCAAAAACATTTCAAACACTTTACACATTTTAAACAATTTTCAAAACAAAGGTTTTTTACGCATCCGTACATGGATCATTATGAAACTCTTAAGAAAATTTTTATTCACACACTTCACATTTCAAAAACATTTTAAAGTGAGCTAAGTAACTAAGAGCCAATGGATAACCATGGATGTAAAGGGTGCTAACACCTTCCCTTTACATAACCTACCCCCCGAACCCAAAAATCTTTTAAGGTCTTTCCTGTTCTTTTATGCCCTTTCCTTTGGATAAAATAAAAGTCGGTGGCGACTCTTGCTATCCGCAACATTTAACTAAAGTCAGTTCTCCCACCGTGTTACAGGCATGAAAAGAAGAAGAAGAAAGGAATTCTGCATAATTCTGCATAATTTGCAACAGTCACGACCGTGACACGCTAATTGGACCAGTCACGATCGTCACCAAGCCGTCACGACCGTGACGCGCTAAATATGAAGATAACGCCCGTGACACCTTTGTCACGAACGTGACAAAGGAAAAATAGGTTTACTTGAATTGATTTGGTCATGAACGTGCTACGTGAAGTCAAAAACGTTTCCTATTCTTCCGCAGACCCAGTAACACATTTTTCCATGGATTCTCTCAGCAACAACAAAGCCCACGCATGATTTCAACTGCCAAGCCCAAGTTATGTTCTCTATAAATAGCTTTATTTCAAAGTAGAAACTACAGAGTTTTATTTTAATTTTTCTTGCGGAAGCTCTGCCGTATTTTATTTGCACCCTATTTCATTATTTTTTTCCAGCAATTATTCTTGTTCTTGTTTTATTTTCTATATCCCAACCAAATCAAATAACAATTTCCAACATTAGGAAATTGTTATTATTTAATTTCTTTCAAGCCTTCAGCATTTCGTTAAATTTTATTTCTGATTCCGATTCGCACTCTGAGCTTGCCAGATTGTGGAAGAAGGAGTTCTACATTATTTTATTTATTCAGGTTTTTAATTATTTCGCATTTATATTAATTTAATTGTTTATGTTAAGAATTTATTTTTATTACTTTATAATGCATATTTTAATTTGTGCTCCTCTGTTTCTGCATCTGTCTGGTACAACAAGTATGAGTAGCTAAACAATTTAGGGTGGTATGTAATTAAAATAAACTAAATCGGTAAAATCGAATCTAGGCTTAAAACAATTAAGAACTTAAAATTCTGGCTGTGACTTTTTATTATAAACATTAATCTTTTTGTTACGAGAGTAAGGAAAGTGTAATAGGTTAGGTCAAGACCACGAAAGTGTGAGATTTTAGCCAGATAGCTAAAGTTGGGCATTTAATTTAAACACAGCGAGAGCACTTTAAAATGAATTAGACTTATTAAGTTTCCAAAAATTATCTTCTAAACACTTATGGGCTAGCGAGAGCAGGCATAAGGCTTTAGGAGTAAGATCTGAGATAAGACCACGAGAGTGTGAGTTAAAGATATTTTAAACTGATAACCTCTACAGAACATATTAAGTGAACCATCCTTATAAGCCTAGGTTAGATTGACCCGCCTAGGTTAACATAATTGCATACCGACCGCTTTCTTATTATTTTATTAAACTAAAATTTAATTCCCGTCTTTAATTCTTAAAAACAAAACAAAATCGTGACAACCATCCACCTTAGCTAAACTAGTAAATCCTCTAGCACTAAGTGATCATAAAGTCCCTGTGGGATCGACAATCTTTTATATTACTTCGATAGGCTGTGCGCTTGCAGTTAAGATACCGCTAGACACATATTGCGTTTTGCAACCATCAAGTTTTTGGCGTCGTTGCCGAGGACCTTAATTTAGTTACTAGTGCACTTTAGAGTAGCATTGTCTAGACTAAGGTAACAACTATTTATTTTCTTAATCTAATTTCCCGAGTGTATGCCAAGTACTTGCTCTCAAGGCGAAGACTTGCAACCTCTAATCCCAGAATCGGAACGCTTCTTACACGTAAGAAGACGAATATTCGATTACGAACGAAATTACAACATTCCAGATCTTCAAATAGATCCACCTAAACCAGTCGGAACATCAAAGGACACAGAGATGGCTGAAGAACCGAATCATCCACTAAAATACTACGCTAGTCCTTCGCAAGCTGAACCGCATTCCAGCATTGCCACACCGACTATCAATCGAAACGATTTTTAATTGAAACCTTCGCTGATATCAGTCGTGCAACAAAATCAATTCGCCGGAAATCCTACCGAGGATCCGAACCTTCATCTTTCGATATTTATGCAGTACGCAGATACCGTAAAAGCCAATGGAGTTACCCAAAAAGCTATTAGATTACGTCTTTTTCCTTTTTCACTTCGAGACAGAGCGAGAGCCTGGCTTCAATCTCTACCCTCGAATTCAGTAACTACGTGGGAGGAACTAAAGAGAGTCTTCTTGACAAGATATTTCCCACCTAGCAAGACAGCTATGTTAAGAGCTCAAATCAACGGATTTAAGCAAAAGGAAAATGAATCACTTTTCGAAGCTTGGGAACGATATAAAGATATGCTGAGACTTTGTCCACATCACGGATTAGTAGAATGGATGGTCATCCATACCTTCTACAATGGACTCTTGTACAATACAAGAATGACAATTGACGCTGCCGCAGGCGGCACACTAATGGACAAAGAATATAACGATGCTTATGCACTTATCGAGAGTATGGCTCAAAACCATTACCAATGGGGAAGCGAAAGAGTCGCAACTGAGAAACCAACAAAAGGAGGTATGTACGAAGTGAGTAGTATGGACCAAGTCAATGCAAAGTTTGACCAACTAAACCAAAAGATCGACAACTTGGCCATAACACCAACAACCACCGTGGCTGCGGTAACACCTAAATGTGAGTTATGTGGAGTTCCAGGACATGCTGTTCATGATTGTCAACTATTAGCAGGAATTCCCACAGATCAAGTGAATTATGCTCAAGGAAACCCGTACTCAAACACATACAACCCAGGTTGGAAAAATCATCTGAACTTCTCCTATAAGAACAACAATGCTTTATACGCACCAGGTCAAGCACCAGCTACACCACCAGGATATCAAAAGACTACTCCTAATGTCCCTAGAAAATCGAACCTTGAGTTGATGATGGAAAACTTCATAGCTACCCAATCTCAAACAAACAAGGACTTCTTAAACCAAAACATACACACTAGTGAGCAGATTAAGCAATTAGTGAGCAAGGTAGATGCGTTAGCTACACATAACAAAATTCTTGATACTCAGATTTCACAAGTAGCTCAACAACAAGCACCTACCGCTGCACCAGCTGGAGTATTTCCTGGACAACCTCAACCTAATCCGAAAGGACAGGCCAATGCTGTGATATTAAGAAGTGGAAAGGAACTTGACGGACCTACCGATCCAAGACTTGACAATCCAGCCATGTACCAAAAACCGGATAAACCGACTGAAATGGTGAATGAACCAGAAGAAAAGGAAGATAATAATCAAGAGGCAGTGGAGAAAGAAAAGCCTTATGTGCCTCCACCACCTTATAAACCACCAATTCCGTACCCTCAGAGATTAACCAATTCTAAGACGATGGGCCAGTTTAAGAAATTTGTTGAACTTCTGAAACAGTTGAATATTATTATTCCATTTACAGAAGTTATCACTCAAATGCCCTCGTATGCTAAGTTTTTAAAGGAAATCTTATCCAATAAGAAAAAGATAGAGGATAACGGAACCGTTACACTTACTGCTGAGTGTAGCGCAATAATTCAGAATAATATGCCTCCAAAGCTAAAAGATCCAGGAAGTTTCTCTATACCCTGTGTAATAGGAAAATTCGTCATTGACAAAGTTCTATGCGATTTAAGAGCCAGTATCAGTGTTATGCCCTTAACAATTTGCAAAAGGCTAGACATGGGAGACCTAAGACCAACTAAAATGTCTGTTCAACTAGCCGATCACTCTATTAAATATCCTGTAGGCATACTAGAAAATGTCCCAGTACGTATAGGACAATTCTATATTCCTACTGATTTCATAATCATGGACATCTCTGAAGACTCCACTACACCTATCATACTAGGAAGACCATTCTTAGCCACCGTCGGAGCTATTATAGACGTAAAGAAAGGAAAGCTAACCTTTGAAGTAGGTGAAGAGAAAGTTGAATTTATTTTAACATAATTCTTACAATCACCAGCTATAGAGGATACATGCTATCTATTGGACGTAATTGACGAATGTGTAAGAGAAATGGAATTGAAAGAAACTACCTATTTTGAAATTATGAAAATTCAAATCCCTCCGATTTTCGAAGATGATAATTGGCGTGAACCATATCAGGATGATAGTCTAAGCAAAAGTTTAGCACTTACACCGGATCCCATGCCAAGCAAGAATAAACCTACATTAGAGTTAAAAACTTTACCTAAGAACCTAAGATACGAATTCCTAGACGCCGAATGTACAAGACCAGTTATAATCAATTCTAGTTTAGGAACAATTGAAACAAAGAAAATTTTAGATGTCTTAAAGAAATATCCAACTGCATTAGGATATAACATATCTGATCTCAAAGGAATATGCCCTTCAATCTGTATGCATCGTATTCTGCTAGAAGAAGATTGCAAAACCTCCAGAGAATCTCAAAGAAGAATTAACCCAATCCTTAGCATTGTAGTAAAGGAAGAAGTTAAGAAACTACTGGACGCTGGAATAATATATCCAATCTCTGATAGTAAATGGGTTAGCCCAGTACATGTAGTACCAAAGAAAGGAGGTATCACTGTTGTGAAAAACGCTAAAGGCGAATCGATATCACAAAGAGTAGTGACAGGACATAGAGTGTGCATCGATTATCGTAAACTAAACAAAGCCACTCAAAAAGATCATTTCCCACTACCTTTTATAGATCAAATGTTAGAACGATTAGCCAAGCACTCATATTTCTGTTATCTTGATGGTTACTCAGGATTTTTCCAAATTCCTATACACCCAGATGATCAAGAAAAGACTACATTCACATGCCCTTATGGAACATTCGCCTATAGAGGAATGCCCTTTGGATTATGCAATGCTCCTGCAACCTTTCAAAGATGTATGATGTCAATCTTCGCAGATTTCATAGACAACATCATGGAAGTGTTCATGGACGACTTCTCTGTATGTGGGCAAAGTTTTGAAGGATGTCTATCAAATTTAGAAATGGTGTTAGAAAGATGTGTAAAAGTAAACCTCGTGCTTAACTGGGAGAAATGTCATTTTATGGCCAGAGAAGGAATCGTACTAGGACACGTTATATCTGACAAGGGAATTGAAGTTGATAAAGCTAAGATAGAAGTCATAAAATATCTTCAACCCCCTAAGACCGTTCGAGAAATACGAAGTTTTTTAGGACACGCCGGTTTCTACCGACGATTCATCAAAGATTTCTCGAAAATCACTAAACCTCTTACCGGTTTATTAATGAAAGACGCTGAGTTCATATTCAATGAAGATTGTTTTAAAGCATTCGAAACTCTAAAAACAGCCCTCATCACCGCACCAATCATGCAACCCCCTGACTGGAGATTACCTTTCGAAATCATGTGCGATGCGAGTGACTATGCTGTAGGCGCAGTTCCAGGACAGAGGAAGGACAAGAAACTTCACGCAATTTACTATGCCAGTAGAACCTTAGATTCTGCTCAGATGAACTACGCCACTACTGAAAAAGAATTGTTAGCAGTTGTCTTTGCGCTTGACAAATTTCGTTCCTACCTAGTGGGAGCGAAAATAATCGTTTACACGGACCACGCTGCTATCAGATATTTATTAACTAAGAAAGATGCAAAACCAAGACTCTTGAGATGGATTTTACTCTTACAAGAGTTTGATATTGAAATAAAAGATAAGAAAGGTACTGAAAACGTTGTAGCGGACCATTTATCTAGAATAGAAGGTATTAAACCCGAACAAGTGCCGATTAACAATGATTTTCCGTATGAACAGCTGATAGCACAAATAGGAAGCGACCCAGTTCAGTTAGACATAGATGAACCAGAACCCGTGAAAACAATCCAAACAACCGTAGGACTGCCATGGTATGCTGACATTGTCAACTACTTAGCTGCAGGAGCTCTTCCACCTGACTTAACCTATCAGCAGAAAAAGAAATTCTTTCACAATCTCAAACATTACTATTGGGATGAACCATTATTGTTCAAAAGAGGACCCGACGGAATCTTTCATCGATGTATTCCCGAAGAAGAAATAGAAGATGTCATTGCTCATTGCCATTCATCTCCTTATGGTGGACATGCAAGCACTTCCAAGACTTGTGCAAAAGTCTTACAAGCCGGCCTATTCTGGCCTAATTTATGGAAAGATGTCCACATCGCTGTTATAAATTGCGATCGGTGCCAACGCACCGGTAATATTTCAAGAAGAGATGAAATGCCTCAAAAAGGAATATTAGAAGTAGAAGTCTTTGACGTCTAGGGAATAGATTTCATGGGACCATTCCCATCATCTTTTGGTAATAATTACATACTCGTAGCTGTCGATTATGTTTCAAAATGGATTGAGGCTATAGCTTCTCCTACAAATGACACACGAGTAGTAATTAAGCTTTTCAAAAATATAATCTTTCCAAGATTTGGTGTGCCTAGACTCGTCATAAGTGACGGTGGCTCGCACTTCATTTTGAAAATCTTTGACAAATTACTATCTAAGTATGGAGTCAGACATCGTGTAGCAACACCATATCATCCACAAACAAGTGGACATGTCAAAGTCTCAAACAGAGAAATTAAACAATTCTTAGAAAAGACTGTCGCCATATCTAGGAAAGATTGGTCATCTAAACTTAATGAAGCTTTATGGGCTTATAGGACAGCTTACAAGACACCCATATGAACTACACCTTTCAAACTAGTATATGGAAAGTCTTGTCATCTCCCGGTAGAACTAGAACACAAAGCATATTGGGCGATTAAAACTCTCAATATAAATTATAATGCCGCAGGAGAAAAGCGAATCCTCGATATTAACGAATTAGAAGAGTTAAGGTTAGATGCTTATGAGAATGCTAAGATATATAAAGAAAGAACTAAGCGATGGCACGATAAACGCCTATCTAGGAAAGAATTTAGTGTGGGAGACGTTGTACTCCTCTTTAATTCAAGACTTAGGCTCTTTCCTGGAAAACTAAAATCTAGATGGTCAGGACCCTTTGAAATAACTAGAGTGTTCCCGAGCGGAGCAATAGAAATTAAGGGTAGGAATAGTGAACCGTTCACAGTAAACGGACAATGTTTAAAACATTACCATAAAGTTGAAAATAGAGATTATGCAAATAGTCTAAGGCTTTTAGAGTTGTCCACTAATTTTCCTGATTAATCTACCCCTAAGCATTACGTCAGGCTTATGACGATAAAAACAACGCTTAGTGGGAGGCAACCCATTTTATCATTTTATCATTTATCATTTTATCATTTATCGTTTTATTGTTTTATCATTTTATTGTTTGATTGTTTTATTTCATTATTATTATTATTTCTTTTATTTATGCATTTATTTTCTTATTTTCTTTATTTTAATTTTTATTTTCTAAATCACTTTTATAGATTTTCTAAAGTCTTTTCCACTCTCTTTCTCCCCCTGATTTGTTTCCTCCATATTTACACTAACTATGGCTAACCAACCGAGAAACATTATGGAAACCAAATTTAGAGGTAGGAACCAAAGAATGAAATTTGAAGAGTTATCACAGAGACCAATGGATTTGACTCTGTACCCGGATGATCTGACTATGGAAACTTTAGGTATACATGATAGCATCCTATACCTGTTTAACCAACTTGGATGGGAGAATGCACTAATAAAACAAAAGTTTGTGACTTACCGCGAGCTCACCCTTGAGTTCTTAAGCTCCTTAGTTTACTTACCCGAGCGCGGTTTTGGATTCAGGAAAGGATTTATCAGTTTCCGACTATTCGGAATAGAATATGACTTTAACCATAAAGAACTAGCTGACTTATTAGGATTCCCTAGTGGACCCTTTGCTTTTACTACCACACAGGTAGAATTGATGGACATTGAGCTGGACTTCTTTTGGGGAACCTTAACCGGAAATTACCATCCTGAGCCAAATAACATGAACAATGATGAGATACATAACCCTGCTATCCGCTATTTCCATAAGATCCTTGCCCACACCTTCTTTGGAAAAGAAGAAAACCTTACTGGAGTATCTAAAGATGAGATATTCATTATGTCCTGTCTGACTAATGGCCAACCAGTTAATGGTGTGCCTTTCATGATGCAAACCTTCACCCGAATCCAAGAAGAACCTGATCTACCCATATTGGTAGGAGGTCTTGTCACCATGATTGCTGATGCCTTAGGACTAAGATACCAATTACACAAGTGTAACCGTTTAGGTACCATCCGTCCTATGAATCTGAACTTTTGTTTTAACCGCCATATCATAAGAAATTTAGGACAACCACCTTACGAGTACCTAATCAGGAATGAAGTAGTAACCCTGTTCACATCCAAACCATGCTAGAGTCAGTGTTCATAACAAAGATAATTGGCTTTATGAGCTTACCCCTCCTGACTATCCATCCACTAACGAAACACCACAATCTTACAAGATAAGGGATGATATAATGACCGATGTAGAAAGTGACCCTGAGACACCTCCTGGTTACCATGACATTGACCACACTGATGAAGTGATTGAAACCCCTGAAGTAAATCAAGTAGGATATGCTGACAACTTAAAGAAAATTATGAATACTCTTGAAGTTTACCAAGCCGATATTAATGCTGTTAAGGATGAGGTTAAAAGCATGCGATTGGATGTTATAGGTTTAACTGACATAACGTGTGAGCAATTCTACCATTTAAACTCCGCAATTGAAGATTTGAAGAAGCAACTTTGAAAATGCTGTAGTGATTTAATTTATTTTACTTCTTGCTTTTGTTTCTAGTTAGTTTTAACATCTTGCAAACATTTTCGTACCTTATTTTTATTAATGTAATTTTCCTTCCATTATATCAAAAGCACAATACTTCTAGTTTTGCCACTTTCTATTTTAATCAATTTCTATGCTTTCCATTACTTACTGTTATATTTAAATTGATTAATATTTTCATGATTTCTCGTGTGATGAAATTTGCTGCTAATATATGTTGATCTAATATCATATATAGTGTTTGTGTTGGAATTAAATAAGAAGTGATAAAGAAGAAAAAAAATTGCATTGAACGAGTGAGATAATGCATTCTGTGAAGAGAAAAATTATAAGTTTTTAAGCCCTCACGGTCGTCATCCATCTCTCACGATCGTGACAAGCTATTTAGCGCGTCACGACCGTCATTCATCCCTCACGACCGTGACGACCCCTGTTATACGAATTCTGAGAAACAGAACCGTTCACCTTCGCAGAACCCATTCCTCCATTTTCATAAAAATAAGAAACCTCCCATTATCTCCTCATTTTCCCGTAACCTCCCATTACCCTCAATCAATTTCATTAACCTCTCCATTTATTCCAAACCTCTCACATTCACTCATTTCACTATTATCAGAACCAAATTCTTCACATTTTCCATTTTCTCACAAAAACTCAAAAACTCTCATCTCTCATTCCCGTACCTTGCATGCAATGGAAGACATCCAATTTAGAGATGGTGAACAAGGAGACACCCAAAGACAAAAGTTTATCAGGTTTCAGAACCGTGGCGTCCAACCCACTCGGTACGTCGACATTGACTGCTTGAGGGAGTTAGGACTGCTCAACGGCGTGAAGCTCCTGCTTAGGCATGTTGGTTAGTGGCACTTGTGCAGTCAACCACAGCCGACATTCGAACTCCTCACATTGGAATTCCTGAGTTTGTTTCAATATGTTACACCTCCCGGTTCATCAAGTCAGCTCACCAGCATTGCAAAGTTCAGAATGCTCGGCCGAGAGTTCGAAATCACACAAACAAGGATCGCCGAACTGTTAGGTTTCGATCACGGCGACGATGCTTATCTCCGCTTGCCAGACAACTTCAGCGAAACCGCTTTCACCTTGTGGCACGACATCACCAACACCCGTGCTACTGCCTTTCAGAGTCTGAATGCTACCCACATCAATAACCCGGCGATCCGATATTTCCATCGCATCATCTGCAATACTATTTTCGCAAGAGAGAGCAATCACAAGCTTAACTCCAAGGAGCTCTTGTTCTTGCACTGTGCCTTAAATGACGAGCGCATCAATGCTGCCCCATTCCTTTTATCCCATATCCAGTCTGTAGTGCAATGAGGCGCAACCCCCTTCTACATAGGCGGGATTGTCACCACCCTTGCCATTCAGCTGGAGCTTGGTGACCTGATTATTCATTTGCCTCGCAGAGCCGCATAGTTGCTTACAAAGAACTATTGCAGGTTCGCCTACTTGATATCTCAGAGAGAGGATGGCAGGTTCAACCCTGTTATCCAAGGCACCGTTTATCATCACATCACCTTGCCGTGCCGTGACCGCATTGATCCGTCCAACCAAGCCAACTGGCTATTTGCTTTACCGGATGCTGCAGGCCACGTCCCCATTATTGATGAGCAGGACGATCCACCAGTGGACGAGATGCATGATACCATGGATGCTGCTGAGCCAGTATAGGACATTCCTGAGTCCTCCACCCGACAGCCACCTGCGCAAGAATTCACACTTGAAGACGTCCTCCGTGCGATTCATCAGCAAAACCAGATGAATGTCGCACTTGAGCGAAGGCAAAAAGAGCAACATGATGCACTACTTTCAGCTGTTGCCAGCAACCAGAGGACGACAGATGAGAAGCTTGGAGAGATTTTTAGCGAGCTAGAGGCTTTGCGTATTGATATCACTGCTCTCACCGGCACCGGTTCTGATCCCGAAGCGACTCCGACCAGACGCTCCCGCACCAGAAGTCGAGGCCGTGGTCGTCAGCAGGCTTAGTTTATGTTTATGTTTTTGTTTTTTTTTCTCATTTTCATTGTTTGTATTGTATTTTACCCGCTATTATATCACAACATTGAGGACAATGTCTGATATAGTGTGGGAGAGATACCTTTCCTTTTTCCGCATTTCCCTTTCCGCACTTTCCATTCCATTGTATTTCCCTTTCGTATTTCAATTAAACAAAGTAATATTTGTACTATTTCTTTAGTTTCGAATTTTCCCCGTTTATTTAGCCATATCGAAATTTTTTGTTTTATCTTCGCGTTACCCGACTTACCTATGAAATCGTAGTTAGGAAGCTGAGAAAGATCCAACAAGATCAATACAGTCTTGACACCTTAGACTTCCTACTTAAGCATTCCGTTCCGATAATTGTTATGACTACACCTTAAGTTTCAGTTCAAAAGTAACCCCTAGTAGTTTATACTAGCAGTCAGCACCGTCTGAACACAAACCACATGGGGAGCCGATGAACATAAGTGTTTGATGCCTAATCTATAATGATCCTTCATATCTCGATGCCAATAAAAAGAAATTGCACCAAAGTACACGGTCACATATAAGAAACGAGAAATATGAGAAGAAGTCCATTGCGGGTTGGTTCAGAGGTACCTGGTTCTGAACTTGGTAGGGCGTGCTACGGCTCGATCCCCCACAACCTCCAATTCGGATAATATATATAGGGTTGCCACATTCGTGTACCAGACCCTATGCTTATAAAGGATCAAAGTCACTAACTGGCTACTCCACTACGTGCGTGCTAAGACAAAGGGCTTAATGTGATTGCGCTAGAATGAAACCGGGTGAAATAAGATCGAAAGACTCTAGGTGGAATCGTAACGAAATTACCGAGTGTTTCGTTTAACGGGAACTCGACGACTTAGCTTGTTGCTTGTGTCATTAATGTATCGTTAATATTTTATTCTAGTACCGGTTAATCTAGCAAAACGATTCCTCGTATGGTTTGTTATGTGTATGCGTCGATGGAAACTTGTCTGATCATTTTTCAACCGACTATTTGCTTGAGGACAAGCAAAGGTTTAAGTTTGGGGAAGTTTGATAACGAGAAAAAGTATCGTTTTATTACTATGGTTCAATGCCGTTTTATCGCACATTTATCGTATTAACACCCGATTCTTCGAGTTTTCTTTGTCATTTTGCAGGTATAACAATTATAGAGCTAAATCATAAGCCAAAAGTGAAATGAACAAAAACAAGCATGAAAAGAAGAAGAAGAAAGGAATTCTGCATAATTCTGCATAATTTGCAACAGTCACGACCGTCACCACTCTGTCACGACCGTGACACGCTAATTGGACCAGTCACAATCGTCACCAAGCCGTCACGACCGTGACGCGCTAAACATGAAGATAACGCCCGTGACACCTTTGTCACGAACGTGACAAAGGAAAAATAGGTTTACTTGAATTGATTTGGTCATGAACGTGCTACGTGAAGTCAAAAACGTTTCCTATTCTTCCGCAGACCCAGTAACACATTTTTCCCTGGATTCTCTCAGCAACAACGAAGCCCACACATGATTTCAACTGCCAAGCCCAAATTATGTTCTCTATAAATAGCTTTATTTCAAAGTAGAAACTACAGAGTTTTATTTTAATTTTTCTTGCGGAAGCTCTGCCGTATTTTATTTGCACCCTATTTCATTATTTTTTTCCATCAATTATTCTTGTTCTTGTTTTATTTTCTATATCCCAACCAAATCAAATAACAATTTCCAACATTAGGAAATTGTTATTATTTAATTTCTTTCAAGCCTTCAACATTTCGTTAAATTTTATTTCTGATTCCGATTCGCACTCCGAGCTTGCCAGATTTTGGAAGAAGGAGTTCTACATTATTTTATTTATTCAGGTTTTTAATTATTTCGCATTTATATTAATTTAATTTTTTATGTTAAGAATTTATTTTTATTACTTTATAATGCATATTTTAATTTGTGCTCCTCTGTTTCTGCATCTGTCTGGTACAACAAGTATGAGTAGCTAAACAATTTAGGGCGGTATGTAATTAAAATAAACTAAATCGGTAAAATCGAATCTAGGCTTAAAACAATTAAGAACTTAAAATTCTGGCTGTGACTTTTTATTATAAACATTAATCTTTTTGTTACGAGAGTAAGGAAAGTGTAATAGGTTAGGTCAAGACCACAAGAGTGTGAGATTTTAGCCAGATAGCTAAAGTTAGGCATTTAATTTAAACACAGCGAGAGCGCTTTAAAATGAATTAGACTTATTAAGTTTCCAAAAATTATCTTCTAAACACTTATGGGCTAGCGAGAGCAGGCATAAGGCTTTAGGAGTAAGATCTGAGATAAGACCACGAGAGTGTGAGTTAAAGATATTTAAACTGATAACCTCTACAGAACATATTAAGTGAACCATCCTTATAAGCCTAGGTTAGATTGACCCGCCTAGGTTAACATAATTGCATACCGACCGCTTTCTTATTATTTTATTAAACTAAAATTTAATTCCCGTCTTTAATTCTTAAAAACAAAACAAAATCGTGACAACCATCCACCTTAGCTAAACTAGTAAACCCTCTAGCACTAAGTGATCATAAAGTCCCTGTGGGATCGACAATCTTTTATATTACTTCGATAGGCTGTGCGCTTGCAGTTAAGATACCGCTAGACACATATTGCGTTTTGCGACCATCACCTCCTCACCAGGCATTTCCGCTATTGCCATAACATCAGGTGTAGCACCATTATAAGCAATTGACAACTGAACAAACCCTAAAGGAGAATGAAATAGATCAGTGGAAGAAAGAGAGAACTCTTTCTCTAGCTTCCCATTTTGAACAAGCACTTCAGACAACGGCACCAAAGCAAAACCAAGCAACTGATCTTCAAGATAATTCTTCACCTTGCTCAGCATCCATAACTCACATTTAAGAGACGAATCAATGTTACAAACATTGAGACGAAGATTGTCATTAAACACAGGGTTCCTTCCACCTCCATTGATAGTCTTCGTAGAAATTGCATTTTCAGGATTACTTGTCAAACAAATCTTAGCATAAACATCTTGCTTATGGTATATGCAGATGTTCTGAATATCCCTAGCTTGATGTATGTAAACATCAAGCACTCCAACACATTCATCGGCATTTGACATAATAGTTTCCTTCCCGTTGACTTCAATCTCCTTAGAGGAAGGACTATTACTCTGCGCAAAAACATCAGACTTTTGCTTCTCACCCTCACCCAAGATTGAGCTTCTGAAGGGAGACACAACAGATTGTGGGGAATCCATGATAAAAAACAACAACTATTTGTGGCTTGAAAGTCAAAGAGGAATCTTTGTGTTGTGTGGCTCTAAAACAGAATTGGAGGATGACCCAGTGAGGGAACCGAGGTAGTGTTGCAGAAAGAACAAAAAAGTTGCGAACTTGTTTAAAGGGAAAGGATGGAGAAGGTGATTGGTGAGAGATATAAATTAATGAGTGTAAGGATCTGTGTGGAAATTGCACGTACTATAAAATGCGACTGTGTGTATTTGGAGTATAGTTTCACA
Source organism: Lathyrus aphaca (assembly GCA_963966055.1). Lineage (NCBI taxonomy): Eukaryota > Viridiplantae > Streptophyta > Magnoliopsida > Fabales > Fabaceae > Lathyrus > Lathyrus aphaca. The sequence goes on along the minus strand of OZ014521.1, from coordinate 48,509,593 downwards.
TAAAAATTTGGACCAAAAAAGGGTAATTGGAATGTAAGGATAATCGGCCAAAATGAATTAATTTGGTTTTAAATAAAAATGGATTATGGTTGGAAAAAAATGAAAATACGGACATGATGATGGATCATGGATCATGGAGAGGAAAACCTAATTTTAGCCCGAAGTCACTCTGGAAGTTTCTGATCAAATGAACACATCCATCACTGAACCACTGGATAACTTGCAACTTAAGGCACAACCATTTGAACCATCTAAGACTTGCCCTGATTATTTGAATACATGTTGAGGAAATAAATCCACTTGTGAACCATTAATAGACTGATGAACACTCAATCAAGACGAACTTACCATTTTTTGACAAACCAGAGGACTTTTCCACCAAACACAACTTCGAACTTTGAATACGCACTACCAGAGAAATAATCATTGGCACAAATAGCGTGCAGTTGAAGCGAACTCCCGCTAGTTTGACCGAGATTAGGTCAAACACTCATCTGAATCGGATCATAACTGAACAACCACATCCGAAATGAAATCACTGTTATGCCCTATGCCTTTTTGTGTGTTTGAATGTTATGCTTCACTTTTCTATGCCAGTGAATGTAATATTATGTATGCAAATGCAATGTCGTGTGCTATGAAAATGAGAGGGCAAATTTTGAGGTATTACAGCTGCCCCTATTCAATCAACTGCAGACCTGAACGAATAATTGTAACAACTTTTAGACGTTCAAGGTGTGGAGTGATTGAATACTCGAATAAACCTGGAAATTTGAACTCAGGATAACAAAAATGCCATCTGCCCATTATTTATGTATATTTTGTTTTGACCTCTGAACAGGTAACGGGAAAAGAACGAGGTGAAATTGAATCAATGCGGTCACTTGCACTATGACTGCTGAACGAATCAAGCCACAACGAGGGTGCCTGTTTGTGAAACAGGACTTAGTGAGACCATTAGCGAAATAGAAACTCATCAATGCGACTGCTGGGCAGGACCAAGCCACAAAGAAAACACGCGACTGCTGGGCAGGACCAAGCCATAAAAGGTGTATGTTGGCGAGACAGGGCTTTAACGAGACCATTAGCGGAATGGAACTCAACAATATGATTGCTGGGCAGGACCAAGCCACAAAGAAAAACACGCGACTGCTGGGCAGGACCAAGTCACAGAAGGTGCTTGTTGGCGAAACAGGGCTTAACGAGACCATTAGCGGAATGGAACTCAATCAATATGACTGCTGGGCAGGACCAAGCCATAAAGAAAAATACGCGACTGCTGGGCAGGACCAAGCGACGGAAGATGTCTGTTGGCGAAACATGGCTTAACGAGACCATTAGCGGAATGGAACTCAATCAATATGACTGTTGGGTAGGACCAAGCCACAAAGAAAAACACGCGACTGCTGGGCAGGACCAAGCCACAGAAGGTGCCTGTTGGCGAAACAGGGCTTTAACGAGACCATTAGCAGAATGGAACTCAATCAATATGACTGCTGGGCAGGACCAAGCCATAAAGAAAAATACGCGACTGCTGGGCAGGACCAAACCACGGAAGATGCATGTTAGCGAAACATGGCTTTAACGAGACCATTAGCGGAATGGTACTCAATCAATATGACTGCTGGGCAGGACCAAGCCATAAAGAAAAATACGCGACTGCTGGGCAGGACCAAGCCACGGAAGATGCCTATTGGCGAAACAGGGCTTTAACGAGACCATTAGCGGAATGGAACTCAATAAATATGACTGCTGGGCAGGACCAAGCCATAAATAAAAATACGCGACTGCTGGGCAGGACCAAGCCACGGAAGGTAATTAACATTGACTTGGAAGGACCAAGATGTCTGGCAAAGGGCATAAGTAACTTCTGCGGGGAATACTTCAGGTTGAAAAGATGTTACAGGTTGTATGTAACACCTCAAAACTGGCTCATGCTGGCATGCATATGTTTAGATTTATGGCGTAATGCTCCATGAGGATGGAAATGCTACGCTTTGGAGGATGCAAATGTAATTATGATTATGCGTATTCAAATGCAAAGAGATCTCCTGATAAGGAGATTGCAAGTATCCCAGATGACTTGACTGGGGAGAACTGATGATCACTGCATTGATCTGGTCCATCATGGTGAGGAGAAGATAACTCTGCGGGGAAAGTTTTCAATGATATACCGGCTCCGAACAGCCGCCATTGCCAAAAATAAATTGGGCTTTGAGATTGGAGCGCCAACACCCTGTTGGAGAGGGACCCTTCTTGAACTCTGATGGGGAAGTGAGGACCTCCTGACTTGGATGGAAACCAAAGGCATGACACTGCTGAGGAAGCAACTCTCTGGGGAGGAAAGACACTCCTTATACTGCTGGGAATTGCCCCTGTCTGAAGGGAAACTTCTGCTTGGGGATGGCACACACATTCTACTACCTTGCTGAGAGAGATTCCAACTTTCACTTTACTGGGGATGATTGGAGACACCTTGGGAGGCACCTGCCCCTGTTCAACCATAAAGAAATACTCCCCCTGGAAATTTGCTTTTAGCTCTTTTAGCAACACCGATACCTGTACCTGCATGAACACAATCGATAGTACATACAACATGGAGAGTTAGTTTGGGACCTGTCTGCCCCAGGTGTAATACCTCAAAATTTGCCCTCATTCTTTTTACCTTAACTGGCTTATCGCTTTGCATTCATCTGTATTTCGCATTAGGTCATAACATTCAATCATACATTGCATTGCCTCCTAAGGTATGAGATCGATGCACTCCGAAGAATCAAGTTATTCCATTGGTTCGTGGTTTCTACTTCACTGGAGTTTGTTTCACGGATTATGGAACTAGGGTCTCACACCTTATGTATGGTTATCTGACAAGTTCAAAATCTTGATTATGTGGTCATCAATAATTTCATCTTATTGTTCTCTTGCCATTTAATTAGGTTTTATTTCCCTGATTCAATGGTCCTCGAGAGTTTCATTCACGACGATTATTCATCATTAAGGTTGATGACCTAAGTTTATTTTGTGAAGGTATTCGTTCAAGCGCGACATTTCTAAATGATTAAAAGAAAGCTATGATTTGTGGATTATCGACTTTTGGTTTATCATGGCATCATAAATCTTAGAGAAAAGAGTTTTTGTTCAAAGGTGCGATTTGAGCTAAGGGGAAGGGGCGTGATATAGGTCTTATTTTGAAAAGAGCGGTTCAAGTTTATTCATAATAAACAATTCCACCTATTTTATCCATTTTTGTTTACACTTGAATCCTAAGCCCATTTTTTCCAATTCCATAAACCTTGCTCATCATTTAACCATTTCTCTTCAAGTCCACATTCATAATTTATTCCATGTTATCCAAATAACATATTCAATATCCAATTTTCAAATTCAAACCATTTTTTTAACCAATATCACTCTTCTTTTAAACCATTTGAACCCAATATCAATTTTAAACCACATCATTACTTCCATTCTTAAAATCATGTAAATCACTCTTAAATCCACCTCTTTAGAGGTATTTGACCATAACCATTTTTGTCCAAGTTAATTAGTCCCTATTCCATGTCCTTTTCTAGAGAAAATTGATTGATTAATATCTAAATTTTCATTGCCCACACATTATAAAAGTCCATGTTAGTAGAAGCCATGACATCACTTATTTTTATTGGCTGCATTAATAAATGCAGGAGCTGGTATTAAATATGACCAATTTATACAAATAAAAAAAATCAGTTAAACAAAAAGAGAAAAATCAGTGACAGTATGTGAACTTAAAGTAAAATGTGCAGACCAATCTTCAACTGGACTCTTCCAATCACAGAATATTGATAACAGAAAGAAAAGCTCTCTAACTGATAAAAAAACAGAAAGATTATGCAGAGAGGAGTTCAATAGAAACTCAGAAAACTCTCTCTGAACTGGGGAGGAATCTTCATCATTTTCTTGAGTCCTGATTCCTCTCAATTCACTCTCAAATCCCCAATCCGAAAACCACTATGATCTTTCTCCTCTCCCACACCTTCAATCTTCAATCAAGCATCATTCACCTTTAAACATCAAGAATTCATCGCCTTCAAAAACCGCAACGGAAATTCAGTTATCCCATTCTCGCCAATGCGGCATACTCACCTTGCATCCCCTTTCATGAATCTTCAAATCTTCATCATCATTGTCACCAAAAATGCCAATCTATGCATTCTGCATTATCAACGATATCCCGCGGATTCAAACCCTCATTTCTTTAACCTCTTTCTTCAAGCCTTCATCAGCTTCTACACAGATCTTCATCAATCGCTTTCAACCTCTCCTCCTGCACCAACCTTCATCACCATTAACCTGCAACAATCGGAAGGTTCAAAAACACATAACAAGATTCACAAACATCTCTGCATCAATGAAGGCACTAATAACAGAATTCGTCACACAACAATACAAGGGATTAACGATCCACAATACAAAAAGAGAAGTCGAAGAAGTGTAAGAACGTTCTAACCCCAACGGTAATCCATGACAAGAATCGTACCGAAAAGCTCCGTCGCCTTCATCTTCATCAGGCAAAGAGCGTCGTCTTGAAATCACGTCAACTACGCAGCGCCGAGGCAGAGATTCGTTAGGGTACGAGTCAACGAAATCACGTGCAATGACTTTCGTGCCTCAGATATATCATCGTTGCCGCATGCGACGGATCGTCTTGTGGATTCTTCGTCCAATCTTACGGTGATGTGCTAATCGGCGGCGTCATGTTTGAGAGCTCGATTTTATTGCGGACTTGGTGAGACACGGCGTATGGTTCGTTTCGTTGGTCGCGTATGGTTAGGGGTGGTGGCGATTTAGGGTTCGCGATTGAGGTTGGGGAGGAATTTGGGATCCAAATGTTGAACGCCATGAAGATGTTGAAGAAGAAGTGTTCGGCTTATGCGTTTGGTGGCTGATAGCTCCTTCAAGATATTAGGTCAAAAAAAATTCTATTGGATTGGGCTCATCAATTCTCACCATGAATCACTATCAGCACTCTCATTTCACTAATGACACCACCCCTACGATCCAACATCAGAATTGGGCCTAACTGCCATTGAGGTGCTATTGGCATCATCTATTGCTTCTCTTTGCACCCCCCTGCGCCAGGTTGAGTAAAGGGCTGGGCCTGGGCCAGTTTTTGTTATCTACCACCCTCAAGATCATGCTTATTCACCTCCCCTATTTCTTTATTTTTGAGAAAATTGTTAATTGAATTTCCTTATAAAATTGGTTAATTAATATTCTCGTTAAAATATATTTGGGGACTAATATTTTGGTTAATCCTTGGATGTTTTGTAATGTTGATTTTTTGTCATGATTTAAATATTGTTGGAGATTAATTTTGGAATAAATGGTTCATAAGCTTGTTTTTGATCGATCTCGGATCGATTTCAATTATGGTGGATCTTCATGAAGCGATTATGGAAGATGAGCATTTATTTTGCTCATAGGACACTACAAGACCTTGCTTAAGGTTTTTTCGGATTTCTTTTTGTGAGGATCGGCACTTCGGCCAAGTAAGTAATTTCAAGTTTTTTTGACGATTAAGCATCATTTTAGTCGTATGCGGCTTAGGACCATGTAACTTAAGGTGCATGTTGAGCCCTACCACCTGAGGCATTGGATATATTTGTGATTTTTGATGATATGTATCGATTTCGGAGCTTAGGGATTAGGTTACGAACCATTAGGATCGCTTCCTTTCACTTCCCCTTAAAATCCACTTTTTTACCCGTTTCGTCACAATTATTAAAAATAGTTTTAGGTGGGATAAAATTCTGGAAAAATTCATGAGTGATCCTCATTCTCTTAATTAATTTGTCATATTTTTTGTTTCCAGATTTGGTTGGTTTTAATATTTTATTTGGATTTTAGATCACAAGCTGTCCCAAAAGGGAGTGTTTTGGCATAAGGGACCGAAATCGATTTTTCCTCATAGGTGTGAAACCTATTTTTTGTGTGTGATTAATAACTGTAATTTTGTGACATTTTGATGCTCCTTAGGCATTTTTTTCATAATTTTAGATGCCCTTTTCGATCCACTTTGTGGAGTTGTTTTTTGATGATCACGATTTGTTACCTTGCTAGTCAAGGAATTGTTTTGGCACTTTAGTGCATAATTTTGTGGAATCCTTTTAGACCATGTAAGATGATGACTTTATTATTCCAGGGATTTAATTTCATAATTTTTAAATGCTTTTGCTATTTTTACATGTCACCTAGATCCTAGGTTGATTCATGTGTTTATGTGTCGCATAACTTAAATGATAAGAAGGCATTCATGCCATTTTCTTGAAGGGATTTTTGGTAGCTTTTAGGAGTTTATTATAGGTCATTTGTATGCCTTTAATTCTAGTCATAGGTCATTTTTTTGAACCATAATCATTTGGTTTATTTTGGTGCTTTAAAGTGCATACTTATGTGCACTAATCTCAACCTAAACTCATTTCTCTTCTCCTCTAAATAATAACATTAATTATATGGATATCATTAATGCCTATTCATGAATTCTAAGTGCATCTCATACCTTGTATGCTACTGACCCATAATCATTCCATGCATATTCACATGCCATTCTTCCTTAGTTTGCATCATTTGCGATCTTATGCGATGTTTGTTCCGTTTCTTCTCATATCTTCTTCTCATTGCTCCATATGCCTAATCCATTGCATCCATGATTGTATATTCATTCATCCATCTTCATAAGCATTCACTACTGACTTTGATGTTCATTTCATGTATTAATTCATGTTTGTAAGCCATATGCATTCATACTTCATCCATAAACCCTAATTTGCATTTATGTGAACTTAGGTGAACTTTTTGTACACAGTTTGATATAGTTTGAATTTGTGAGGTATCCTATCATCCTTAGGGACCTAAAGAATGTAGCTACTGACTTTAGAGGTCATGTAACCTTTAGGTACCTTCACCTTTAGACTTAGGTCTTATTTTGAACCCTAGTTCCATTCTAGGACGTTTATGGTGCTCAATCTCTTTCATGCTTTGATTTTACTTCCAATATGCATTGTCATGCTAATTTTTGTTTTGTAGGGGGGAAGATTGAGGTAAGCATTACTTCATTCCCATATCTTATGCATTTTAATTGTGTTTGCCTTAGCACCTTGTGCTTTGCTTTTAGGTTTTTCCTTTCTTTAGAGACAACTTAACTTCCTTAGCAAGTAAGTTAGTTTCTAAGCTCTTTTTTCTTCTTTTCCTTTTCTTTCTTAGGATTAGAATACCTCATTAACCATAGGATCTCCCTTTTGTGTATGATAACTAACTTAGGGTTGTGTCTTAGTTCCCATTAGATTTTCCCTTTTCCAATTTGAGTCATTCTTTCTCATCTTAAAAAGAAAAGCAATAAAACACTTAATAAAAACTGAACAATCTTGTACGACACGAGACTTTGTTGCGGAGTGTTTATACGCGTCCTGTTTCGGGGCGAGGTGTAAATGCTTCCCGCGATGGATAGGTCTTAGTACAAGACTGTTCACAAACAAATTCAAAACACTTATCATAAAAGACAAAAACAAATAACAAGCGACTATCCTGCGGGAACTTCTCTTCTCATTCACTCATAACGCGAACTCGCGACGACTTGTCTTTCATGCAAGACGATAAACGCACTCGTACCAGAAAAGCCTGCAACACCTGAGCATAGACATACGCAGTTCCAGCATAAAAAACACAAACAAATAGTTCCCGCCTTAGTTAGGCGAACTACGTCGACTCTGATCCTCATTATCCCGATGAGGTACGTAGGCAGCGGGGTAGGGCCCGATCGAGCACATGCTTTATTTTCCCTACATTTCCCCCTTTCTTTCCATTTTCTTATTTCAGCTCCTTTCTCATTTCATTCCAATTTCCAATTAGCGGTTTTATTCAGCAACATCTTATTTCTCACCCTTTGAAACAAAACAAGCAAGCGTGGATCCCGTCGGGTACGACGGACGATCTGGGGTGCTAATACCTTCCCAGGTCGTAACCGACTCCCGAACTCAGATCTTTGGTTCGCAGGACCTTGTCCTTTCCTTCTTCCTCAGGTTTGTGCAACATTACCTTTCCCATTCATTCGGGATAAAAATGTCTGGCTGGCGACTCTACCTTTTCCGCGTCACTTTCACGTTTGTACTAGGATGAAAATCCCTGGAGCGACAGCTGTCGACTCTGCTGTGGATCGAACCTGATCCTTCTGGTTCTTCTTGTAGAGTCAATCCTAGCGCCTGTTTGGTTTCGTTTCTTTGGGTGTTTATTTGTTTGTTGTTGTGTGCTTTAGTTTAGCTTTACTGTTTTTATTTACAGTTCTTTACAGCTTTACTTTATCGCATTTATTTACCGCTTTCAGTATTTTATTTTCCATGCATCATATTATACTGGACTGTCTGGTTATGCTGGTTTTCATTTTTTCTGTGGGATGGGGTTACTGTGAGATGAGCTCGTAACCGGGGCTCGAGTGCACCCTAGGACTTAGAGTGGTTCCACTTTGGCTTCATGGCATCTTGCTATGTTGGTAGTAGTGAGCTCCACACCTTGACTTGCGACCTTCTCGGGAATGTATTGATACCAGAATCTTTCTGGGTTAATGCGCTACCTTGATAGTTATGTGCAGTCAGGGGACCGATCATTGAGAACCTTTGTGGAAACATCCCTCTCCAATGATTACAGTGGCAGACCACATTTGTTGGCAAACCCACTCGCATCCGAGGGCCCACTGGGAACTCTCATAGGATGGCCTAGTTCTCTCATAGGAATCCAGTCAAGGCAAATTGTTCGTATGACGGTAGTATTGTACCCTTCAGGATGAATGTACTATTGTTTCTCAATTCAGTGCTTGAAGCTGGGGATTTATGAGGGATGCTTGTTTCCTTGGACTCAACTGAGGCCTCCCTGAGTAGTACATAATGCCAAACCGATTCCCTGATTTGGTCATGAGCCATTTCTCGGAAATGGTGAACGTATTATTGCTATTCGGCTTTGAGAGTCCGTGATGTTGACCCGAGTAGCACACCCGTGAGATTGGGAGGGGTTTACATGTTTGCAGGAACCCTAAACTTCAACATACCCGCTTTGCCAGTGTTGTTTTATGATATTATCTGGTGCTATATGGTTCTTTGATTCTGAGATCCGGGATTTCTATTCAGAGAGATTGTTACTGTGATTACCATGGTGACCCTGATATTGTGACTGTTATTATGACTCTCCACAGACACTTGGCTCATTGTTCGGCTTCAATACCATCAGTGACTATTCTATTATGTGATCCAGTTCTATAGTTATTGGTTTCTCAGTTATGGGGTTCTATACAGAGATGGTGTTACTATTATGGTTCTATTCAGACACTTGACTCATTGCTCAACACCGTCACCAACATCAGACTATTTATCACATGCCTGTTGCATACATGATTGATAGCATTCCAGCACACATGTACAGTTATTTCCGAGGATCACATATCTGAATCATGCTATCGGATTTTTCTGTGTCAAAACTTGAATCAAAGCAGATAGATTCCTCAGAAATAATTGAACATGGCATTTGCATACATCCTTGCATTCTTGACAGGTGGTGTTCAGAGACAAATTCTTTTCCTGACTTGATTTCTCATCAGAATGGACAACTTAAATCACATTCATCAAGGTATATATTTGAAGCAACTCCGGGTGGAGGTAACCGAAAGGAAGACCAACTGAGGCCATTCAGGGTAGAGGTACAAGCTTTATTTCAAAGTCAGAAACTGCTGAAAGAGGAAGTCAACCAGATGAAGACTCAGATGAGTTTGGTTATGGAAATTTTGAACGAAGCTATTTTCATCCCTATTGAGGGGAACTACGCTGCTCTGATTCTCCATTGGTCAATGGAGATACGTAGGCAGGAGATCGTGCAAGATCTTTCCGAGCAACCTTATTTATTAACCTTATCAACCTCTGCCCGCCAGATGTCGTTTGTCAGCATTCAACCTCAGCTTCCCAAGAGATTCCTAGGGCCAGAGCATATGGGTAAAGTCCAGAACAACTTGAGAAGAAGTTTGATCATACTTTGAGGTCGTACGTGTAACGAGTTTCCTCATTTACTCAAGTTCAAACCAGTTGGGCTAATCACATCAGGATCATCTCCGACAAAGCTTCCTTTGAGGTTTCAATGCCAAGTATGACTACCGTTTTGGGGCACCTGGCCTTTTAATTGAAGATTGCAAATCTTTCAGAGACAAGGGTAAAAACAAGGTCGCGAATGTGATTGACTTCAAGACTATTGTGTTCGCACCAGGTAAAGGTGGGAATATGGCGCCGAATCAGTAATAGAATGAACATCCAGACTGCTGACTGCTGAAAGTCTCCGAGAGCAACAAATCCAGACGGAGTCGGACCTCCTCAATAATGGCAACCACGACGTAAAGGCTAGATGCAGGTACCACTTAGGGGCATTTAGACATACCATTTGACAACTGTGATGCGTTCAGGCACAAGGTTCAAATTTTGATCGACTCAAAGGTCATCATGCCAGAAGGTCTGCTCACATATTGAAATCTCCTCATCAAATTGGCATCTTAGTTTGCAAGGGCATCTTTAGAGGCAATAAGTCCAAATGGAGTCAAGTCTCCTCAATGATGGCAATGTTGAGCTTCTTTACTGCATTTTCATTTGTAGTTTGTTTAAACATTTGTATGCATGCATGAAACTTATTTGTTTTTGAATGATAACCATAATAAAATGCACATGTTTCTCTTGAAGTAATCCATTCGTATTCACTCATGATTTTGTGTATGTACATTGCAATACCAACTATTATGCTTAAACTCTATCAGGGAGGATGACGAAATGAAAACGCAAAAACTCTAATTGTGTTCTTTTGAGAAAGACCCTGTTGACGATGTACAGGCATTGTTTCAAATCCTAAACACCGGAGATATAAGGGAGATAGACCCTCGCCAACCCATTTGAGCCTTGAAGTAGGAGTTTCCTTTCGCATGAAATAAACCTTGCATTTAACCCAGGGGCAGGGTAGGCGTCAGTTAGTTTGACCGAGCGTTCAAATTTCAAAAAAGAGTGTACATCTGAGGATCCATTACCTTTCGTTGTACCAAATCAAGAGGTCCAAAGACCAGAAACCACAATGGTTATCCCAATCAAGAGTCCAAAGACCGGAAACCACATTGGTTATTAATCATTGACCAGAGAATGAGGCAGTCACGACCCTTTCAAAAAAATCAAGACAACCAGTGTCACACGATTTGTTCAAAAAAGAATTGGAAAAAAGAAATGAAAAAAGCCCGCTAAGTCGAAACTTGAAAACAAGCGACTTAGGCCAAAATTAGGGCATCCCGCTGGACTTCACAATCATAGATTCACAAGAATCAGTCCAGGCAAAAGTTAGGGATAATCAAAATAATGCAAAAGCGAAAGACGAAGAGGATTACAAGAAAGATCCTTGAACAAGAACAAAGTCGTATGATACAGACACGAAAGACGAAGGGATGACTGACTCCCAACAACAACCTGATTGGTGCTTAAACCATTAGTGTAATTGGTTCCTCAACCATCACAAAACCCTTTTCGAAAGGTGAGCGCTTGTGCCGAGCTAGCTGAATATAGGAATGGAGAACATCACGAAGAGGGGTGGGCACAAATAAACTTCAAGCCTATATCCTTTGTTTTTATAACCGTGAACCAGGCCACAATACAACCTTCAAAAGTCCTAACTGAAACAGGGTTATTTTTGAGAGCGTACTACCACGAGACCGCGTTCCCGACTCCTATGAGTGGTGTTGAAAGATCTTTGTTGGTGTTGCATGTGCATGCTTTCTATTATTCAAAAAGACCAATGTCGTATCTTAACCAGTGACTCGATCACAAAGGTTTGCGACATCTTTTTCACTAAAACTTCAAGATTAACATGTGTGTTGCATTAGAATTTTCATTTTTAAAATAAACATTTCCTGCTTGCATACATCTGGTTGACATCATAAAAGTTCACATATGAAACCTTAGTCCAGAAGCTTAATCTTGCTAAAGTTGAGAAGTCTGAAACTTCCGAAGGACCAGCATTTGAAAATGTACTTTTCCAAGAAATTCCATTGAGTCGGGACTTTACCAACCAGTCGTGGGAAGAGCTAGCCAATCCGGGGCAATCATGTCGAGCAATCTCTTCAAAGTTCAGCCAAGCTGGGGCAATCACTTCGAGATTCAAATATCTCAAAGAGCCATCAGGCGGAGGCATTATTCAAATTTCAACTAATTTGGGGCAATCATGTCGAGCAATCTCTTTAAAATCCAGCCAAGCTGGGGCAATCACTTCGAGATTCAAATCTCTCAAAGAGCCATTAGTCTGAGGCATGCATTCAAATTTCAGCCAAACTGGGGCAGTTATCAGTCATAGGTGATCACTTCAAGGCTCATACTGGGGCAGGCCACCACAAGAGCATGAGAAGTCACTTTTTCCCGAAGACGGTAAATCCAAAGCACCTATCCAAAGTCCAAAATACTGGGGCAGACTATCTCACCGTGATATGAGGTTTTTCATGAATCCTTGTGAGGCAAATTTCTTTCATAGACCATGCAGTCAGGGGCAGTTATTTCGAGATCCGGCGAATCTCTCCAAGAGTTTGAAGACACTGAGGCATTTCGTATGCCATGTTTTCTGTAAAATCCTCTTGAGGCATTTTCTTCCGATGGACCTTAATCTGAGGCGAGTTGAGGATTGCAAAGACCCAGAGTCTGGAAGCAAAGCCATTGTCAGCACAGTACTTCAAGAGTTATTTCATCAGCAAGCTTCATTGATCAAAATTTCTTAGCTAGTCTCATTAGACAATCCCTTCTCCAGCTGTGTAGCAAAGCGAAAGATACTTCTTGATCAGAAGGGTATCATCGTCTCTCATCCCCAGCATGAGACGCCTTACATCTCTCATTCCCAACATGAGAGGATTTATCTCTTATCCCCAGCAAGTGGCAACTTGAGCTCTTATCTTCAGCGGGAAGCTTTATCATTGAACATCATCTGTCATCCCCAGTAGATTTGGAAGCTAAAATCTTCCAGCAAGGTAGCAGAAGGTGGGTGTCATCCCCAAGCAAAAGTTTCCCTTCAGATAGGGGAAATTCTCAGCAGTATAAGGAGTGTTTTGCATCCCCAGCAGTTGCTTCCTCAGCGGTGCCATGCCTTTGGTTCCCAGCCAAGTCAGGAGGTCCTCACTTCCCCACCAGAGTTCAAGAAGAGTCCATCTCCAGCAGGGTCTTGGCACTCCAATCTCAAAGTCCAATTTATTTTTGGCAATGGCGGTTATTCAGAGCCGATGAATTATTGACAGTCTTCCCCGCAGAGTTGTTTACTCCTCATCAAAATGAGCCAGATCAATGCAGTGATCATTATTCCTCCCCAGTCGAGCTATCTGGGATGCCTGCAGTCTCCTTATTAGGAGGTTTCTTTGCATTTGCATACGCATACTCATCATTACATTTGCATCCTCCATAGTGTAGCATTTCCATCGTCATGGAGTATTACGCCATAAATCCAAACATATGCATACCAGCATGGGCCAGTTTTGAGGTATATTACGAATATCTTCTCAACCTGAAGTACTCCGCACAGAGGATACCAATATCATTTTCCAGACATCCTTGTCTTTTCAAGTCAATGTTTGTCACTTATTCTGCGTCTTGTTTGGTACAACAGTCGCGTCGCAGGTTCCTGTTTTGTACAACGGTCCTGTTTGCTTGGGCTCTCGTTTATGTACAACGATCCCGTTCCATCTTGTCCTATTTTCTTTGTTTCTGGTTACCGCCTGCGGCCGGTATACCTTTGCGTCTCCATTCGAGGATGGTTTCGTGTTAGATCCGAGGATCTTTTGATTTGTCATTCGAGGATGGCATTTCTTTTCTTCAAGTCCTTCTGCGGTTGGTCTTGTTTGTGGCTATTATTCGAGGATAGTAGTTCACTTTTTGAGCTTATTGATCGAGGTCAGTTTGTCTCTTTTGCAAAGTCTGTCTGAGGTCAGCTTTGTGTTTGGTTATCAGTCGAGGGTGGTATACCTTTACGTCTCTATTCGAGGATGGTTTCGTGTTAGATCCGAGGATCTTTTGATTTGTCATTCGAGGATGGCATTTCTTTTCTTCAAGTCCTTCTGCGGTTGGTCTTATTTGTGGCTATTATTCGAGGATAGTAGTTCACTTTTTGAGCTTATTGATCGAGGTCAGTTTGTCTCTTTTGCAAAGTCTGTCTGAGGTCAGCTTTGTGTTTGGTTATCAGTCGAGGCTGGTATACCTTTGCGTCTCCATTCGAGGATGGTTTCGTGTTAGATCCGAGGATCTTTTGGATTGTCATTCGAGGATGGCATTTCCTTTATTTAAGTCCTTCTGCAGTTGGTCTTGTTGGTGGCTATTATTCGAGGATAGTAGTTCACTTTTTGAGCTTATTGATCGAGGTCAGTTTGTCTCTTTTGCAAAGTCTGTCTGAGGTCAGCTTTGTGTGTGGTTATCAGTCGAGGCTGGTATACCTTTGCGTCTCCATTCGAGGATGGTTTCGTGTTAAATCCGAGGATCTTTTGATTTGTCATTCGAGGATGGCATTTCTTTTCTTCAAGTCCTTCTGCGGTTGGTCTTTTTTTTTCTTGTTGTTTTGTGTGGCTATTATTCGAGGATAGTAGTTCACTTTTTGAGCTTATTGATCGAGGTCAGTTTGTATCTTTTTCAAAGTCTGTCTGAGGTCAGCTTTGTGTTTGGTTATCAGTCAAGGCTGGTATACCTTTGCGTCTCCATTCGAGGATGGTTTCGTGTTAGATCCGAGGATCTTTTGGATTGTCATTCGAGGATGGAATTTCCTTTCTTCAAGTCCTTCTGCGGTTGGTCTTGTTGGTGGCTATTATTCAAGGATAGTAGTTCACTTTTTGAGCTTATTGATCGAGGTCAGTTTGTCTCTTTTGCAAAGTCTGTCTGAGGTCAGCTTTGTGTGTGGTTATCAGTCGAGGCTGGTATACCTTTGCGTCTCCATTCGAGGATGGTTTCGTGTTAGATCCGAGGATCTTTTGATTTGTCATTCGAGGATGGCATTTCTTTTCTTCAAGTCCTTCTGCAGTTGGTCTTTTTTTTCTTGTAGTTTTTGTGTGGCTATTATTCGAGGATAGTAGTTCACTTTTTGAGCTTATTGATCGAGGTCAGTTTGTCTCTTTTGCAAAGTCTGTCTGAGGTCAGCTTTGTGTTTGGTTATCAGTTGAGGCTGGTATACCTTTGCGTCTCCATTCGAGGATGGTTTCGTGTTAGATCCGAGGATCTTTTGGATTGTCATTCGAGGATGGCATTTCCTTTCTTCAAGTCCTTCTGCGGTTGGTCTTGTTGGTGGCTATTATTCGAGGATAGTAGTTCACTTTTTGAGCTTATTGATCGAGGTCAGTTTGTCTCTTTTGCAAAGTCTGTCTGAGGTCAGCTTTGTGTGTGGTTATCAGTCGAGGCTGGTATACCTTTGCATCTCCATTCGAGGATGGTTTCGTGTTAAATCCGAGGATCTTTTGATTTGTCATTCGAGGATGGCATTTCTTTTCTTCAAGTCCTTCTGCGGTTGGTCTTTTTTTTTCTTGTTGTTTTGTGTGGCTATTATTCGAGGATAGTAGTTCACTTTTTGAGCTTATTGATCGAGGTCAGTTTGTATCTTTTTCAAAGTCTGTCTGAGGTCAGCTTTGTGTTTGGTTATCAGTCAAGGCTGGTATACCTTTGCGTCTCCATTCGAGGATGGTTTCGTGTTAGATCCGAGGATCTTTTGGATTGTCATTCGAGGATGGAATTTCCTTTCTTCAAGTCCTTCTGCGGTTGGTCTTGTTGGTGGCTATTATTCAAGGATAGTAGTTCACTTTTTGAGCTTATTGATCGAGGTCAGTTTGTCTCTTTTGCAAAGTCTGTCTGAGGTCAGCTTTGTGTGTGGTTATCAGTCGAGGCTGGTATACCTTTGCGTCTCCATTCGAGGATGGTTTCGTGTTAGATCCGAGGATCTTTTGATTTGTCATTCGAGGATGGCATTTCTTTTCTTCAAGTCCTTCTGCAGTTGGTTTTTTTTTTCTTGTAGTTTTTTGTGGCTATTATTCGAGGATAGTAGTTCACTTTTTGAGCTTATTGATCGAGGTCAGTTTGTCTCTTTTGCAAAGTCTGTCTGAGGTCAGCTTTGTGTTTGGTTATCACTCGAGGCTGGTATACCTTTGCGTCTCCATTCGAGGATGGTTTCGTGTTAGATCCGAGGATCTTTTGGATTGTCATTCGAGGATGGCATTTCCTTTCTTCAAGTCCTTCTGCGGTTGGTCTTGTTGGTGGCTATTATTCGAGGATAGTAGTTCACTTTTTGAGCTTATTGATCGAGGTCAGTTTGTCTCTTTTGCAAAGTCTGTCTGAGGTCAGCTTTGTGTGTGGTTATCAGTCGAGGCTGGTATACCTTTGCGTCTCCATTCGAGGATGGTTTCGTGTTAGATCCGAGGATCTTTTGATTTGTCATTCGAGGATGGCATTTCTTTTCTTCAAGTCCTTCTGCGGTTGGTCTTTTTTTTTTCTTGTTGTTTTGTGTGGCTATTATTCGAGGATAGTAGTTCACTTTTTGAGCTTATTGATCGAGGTCAGTTTGTCTCTTTTGCAAAGTCTGTCCGAGGTCAGTCTTTGTTGTTGATGGTTATCGCCTGCGGCCGGTATACCATTGTGTTTCTATTCGAGGAGGGTTTTAGTACTGGATCCGAGGATCCCGTGTGAGTGGTCATTCGAGGATGGCATTCTTCCCAGCATATTTCCACCTGGTTCTATTTTCGCTACCTATTCAGAGGTCAAAATAAAAAATATAAATAAATAAAGGGGCAGACGACATTTCTGTTATCCTGAGTTCAAATTTTCAGGTTTTATTCGAGTATTCAATCACTCCACACCTTGAACGTCTAAAAGCTGTTGCAATTATTCATTCAAGTCTGCAGATGATTGAATAGGGGCAGCTGTAATACCTCAAAATTTGCCCTCATTCTTTTTACCTTAACCGGCTTATCGCTTTGCATTCATCTGTATTTCGCATTAGGTCATAACATTCAATCATACATTGCATTGCCTCCTAAGGCATGAGATCGATGCACTCCGAAGAATCAAGTTATTCCATTGGTTCGTGGTTTCTAATTCACTGGAGTTTGTTTCACGGATTATGGAACTAGGGTCTCACACCTTATGTATGGTTATCTGATAAGTTCAAAATCTTGATTATGTGGTCATCAATAATTTCATCTTATTGTTCTCTTGCCATTTAATTAGGGTTTATTTCCCTGATTCAATGGTCCTCGAGAGTTTCAATCACGACGATTATTCATCATTAAGGTTGATGACCTAAGTTTATTTTGTGAAGGTATTCGTTCAAGCGCGACATTTCTAAATGATTAAAAGAAAGCTATGATTTGTGGATTATCGACTTTTGGTTTATCATGGCATCATAAATCTTAGAGAAAAGAGTTTTTGTTCAAAGGTGCGATTTGAGCTAAGGGGAAGGGGCGTGATATAGGTCTTATTTTGAAAAGAGCGGTTCAAGTTTATTCATAATAAACAATTCCACCTATTTTATCCATTTTTGTTTACACTTGAATCCTAAGCCCATTTTTTCCAATTCCATAAACCTTGCTCATCATTTAACCATTTCTCTTCAAGTCCACATTCATAATCTATTCCATGTTATCCAAATAACATATTCAATATCCAATTTTCAAATTCAAACCATTTTTTTTAACCAATATCACTCTTCTTTTAAACCATTTGAACCCAATATCAATTTTAAACCACATCATTATTTCCATTCTTAAAATCATGTAAATCACTCTTAAATCCACCTCTTTAGAGGTATTTGACCATAACCATTTTTGTCCAAGTTAATTAGTCCCTATTCCATGTCCTTTTCTAGAGAAAATTGATTGATTAATATCTAAATTTTCATTGCCCACACATTATAAAAGTCCATGTTAGTAGAAACCATGACATCACTTATTTTTATTGGCTGCATTAATAAATGCAGGAGCTGGTATTAAATATGACCAATTTATACAAATAAAAAAAATCAGTTAAACAAAAAGAGAAAAATCAGTGACAGTATGTGAACTTAAAGTAAAATGTGCAGACCAATCTTCAACTGGACTCTTCCAATCACAGAATATTGATAACAGAAAGAAAAGCTCTCTAACTGATAAAAAAACAGAAAGATTATGCAGAGAGGAGTTCAATAGAAACTCAGAAAACTCTCTTTGAACTGGGGAGGAATCTTCATCATTTTCTTGAGTCCTGATTCCTCTCAATTCACTCTCAAATCCCCAATCCGAAAACCACTATGATCTTTCTCCTCTCCCACACCTTCAATCTTCAATCAAGCATCATTCACCTTTAAACATCAAGAATTCATCGCCTTCAAAAACCGCAACGGAAATTCAGTTATCCCATTCTCGCCAATGCGGCATACTCACCTTGCATCCCCTTTCATGAATCTTCAAATCTTCATCATCATTGTCACCAAAAATGCCAATCTCTGCATTCTGCATTATCAACGATATCCCGCGGATTCAAACCCTCAATTCTTTAACCTCTTTCTTCAAGCCTTCATCAGCTTCTACACAGATCTTCATCAATCGCTTTCAACCTCTCCTCCTGCACCAACCTTCATCACCATTAACCTGCAACAATCGGAAGGTTCAAAAACACATAACAAGATTCACAAACATCTCTGCATCAATGAAGGCACTAATAACAGAATTCGTCACACAACAATACAAGGGATTAACGATCCACAATACAAAAAGAGAAGTCGAAGAAGTGTAAGAACGTTCTAACCCCAACGGTAATCCATGACAAGAATCGTACCGAAAAGCTCCGTCGCCTTCATCTTCATCAGGCAAAGAGCGTCGTCTTGAAATCACGTCAACTACGCAGCGCCGAGGCAGAGATTCGTTAGGGTACGAGTCAACGAAATCACGTGCAATGACTTTCGTGCCTCAGATATATCATCGTTGCCGCATGCGACGGGTCGTCTTGTGGATTCTTCGTCCAATCTTACGGTGATGTGCTAATCGGCGGCGTCATGTTTGAGAGCTCGATTTTATTGCGGACTTGGTGAGACACGGCGTATGGTTCGTTTCGTTGGTCGCGTATGGTTAGGGGTGGTGGCGATTTAGGGTTCGCGATTGAGGTTGGGGAGGAATTTGGGATCCAAATGTTGAACGCCATGAAGATGTTGAAGAAGAAGTGTTCGGCTTATGCGTTTGGTGGCTGATAGCTCCTTCAAGATATTAGGTCAAAAAAAATTCTATTGGATTGGGCTCATCAATTCTCACCATGAATCACTATCAGCACTCTCATTTCACTAATGACACCACCCCTACGATCCAACATCAGAATTGGGCCTAACTGCCATTGAGGTGCTATTGGCATCATCTATTGCTTCTCTTTGCACCCCCCTGCTCCAGGTTGAGTAAAGGGCTGGGCCTGGGCCAGTTTTTGTTATCTACCACCCTCAAGATCATGCTTATTCACCTCCCCTATTTCTTTATTTTTGAGAAAATTGTTAATTGAATTTCCTTATAAAATTGGTTAATTAATATTATCGTTAAAATATATTTGGGGACTAATATTTTGGTTAATCCTTGGATGTTTTGTAATGTTGATTTTTTGTCATGATTTAATTATTGTTGGAGATTAATTTTGGAATAAATGGTTCATAAGCTTGTTTTT